>SJYV01043406.1:14584-122758 GCA_006410875.1 Neotragus pygmaeus | reverse complement strand
AAAGGCAGAGGAACCAGAGATCAAATTGCCAACATCTGCTGGATCCTGGAAAAAGCAAGAGAGTTCCAGAAAAACATCTATTTCTGCTTTATTGACTATGCCAAACCCTTTGACTGTGTGGATCACAATGAACCATGGAAAATACTGAAAAAGATGGGAATACCAGACAACCTGAGCTGCCTATTGAGAAATCTGTATGCAGGTCAGGAAGCAACAGTTAGAACTGGACATGGAACAACAGACTGGTTCCAAATAGGAAAAGGAGTACGTCAAGGGTGTATATTGTCACCCTGCTTATGTAACTTATATGCGGAGTACATCATGAGAAATGCTGGGCTGGAAGAAACACAAGATAGAACCAAGACTGCCGGGAGAAATATCAATAACCTCCCAGATGACACCACCCTTATGGCAGAAAGTGAAGAGGAACTAAAAAAGTCTCTTGATGAAAGTGAAAGTGGAGAGTGAAAAAGTTGGCTTAAAGCTCAACATTCAGAAAACAAAGATCATGGCATCTGGTCCCATCACTTCATGGGAAATGGATAGGGAAACAGTGGAAACAGTGTCAGACTTTATTTTGGGGGGCTCCAAAATCACTGCAGATGGTGACTGCAGCCATGAAATTAAAAGACGCTTACTCCTTGAAAGAAAAGTTATGACCAACCTAAATAACATATTCAAAAGCAGAGACATTACTTTGCCAACTAAGGTCCATCTAGTCAAGGCTATGGTTTTACCAGTGGTCATGTATGGTTGCGAGAGTTGGACTATGAAGAAGGCTGAGCACCAAAGAATTGATGCTTTTGAACTGTGGTGTTGGAGAAGACTCTTGAGAGCCTCTTGGACTGCAGGGAGATCCAACCAATTCATTCTGAAGGAGATCACCCCTGGGATTTCTTTGGAAGGAATGATGCTAAAGCTGAAACTCCAGTACTTTGGCCACCTCATGCAAAGAGATGACTCATTGGAAAAGACTCTTGAGGCTGGGAGCGACTAGGGGCAGAAGGA
Source organism: Neotragus pygmaeus (assembly GCA_006410875.1). NCBI lineage: Eukaryota > Metazoa > Chordata > Mammalia > Artiodactyla > Bovidae > Neotragus > Neotragus pygmaeus. Next base: position 121,750 of record SJYV01043406.1, on the reverse strand, counting down.
GAAGGGGACGACAGAGGATGAGATGGCTGGATGGCATCACTGACTCGATGGACATGAGTTTGAGTGAACTCTGGGAGTTGATGGTGGACAGGGAGGCCTAGAGTGCTGCAATTCATGGGTCGCAAAGAGTTGGACACGACCGAGCGACTGAACTGAACTGATGAATTCCAAAGCTTCCCTGGTGGCTCAGGTAGTGAAGAATACTTGCAATGTGGAAGACCTAGGTCTGATCCCTGCATTGGGAAGATCCCCTAAATGAGGGCTTGGCAACCCACTCCAGCATTCTTGCCTGGAGAATCCCCACAGACAGAGGAGCCTGGCAGTCTACAGTCCACAGGGTCACAAAGAGTCAGATACAACTGACTGACTAAGCACACACACATGAATTCCTGAGGCTGACTCATGGGGAATGTTACAATTAAACCTGGCTTTAGATCATGGGTTTACAGTTGGAGAAATACAGTGAGGTAGACACATACAAGGATGCTTACTGTAAAAGAGATTAAGACATTTTTAAAAACAGTGATTTTATTGTGGGCTTCCCTGGAGCCTCAGTGGTAAAGAACTAGCCCGCCAATGCAGGAGACACAAGTTTGATCCCTAGGTTGGGAAGATCCCTTGGAGAAGGAAATGGCAACACACTCTAGTATTCGTCCCTGGGAAATCTCGTGAACAGAGGAGCCTGGCAGACTATGGTACACAGGGTCACAAAATCAACTTAGTGACTAAACAACAACAGCGATTTTACTAAAGCTCCTTTTACTAAAGGAAAGTGTTAAAAGCAAGAATCAGGACAACCTGCCACAATAAGGCCAATTGTAAAAATTAGGCAACAGTAAAGTGTTACAACAATGAAACACTTGATTATATCAGTATAAATTTAGAAAGAGTAATTCATTACTGGAACAGGAAAATGGGGAGAATGGAAAGGAATCCAGAATAAAACTAGTAATTTAGAAGGACACAGAAATACTCCAAGAGAGAAAGGGAAGCTTAAAAAATTATATAAACCTAAGGGAGGAAAGGAAGAGGAATATGTGAGAGAATTTACAAATCAGAATGTGCCTGAAGATATTCATTTTAAGTAGGTGGGACATAAATAACACTTAAATCAGTTTATTTACATCGTACTAGCTATGGCCCCACAAAAAGTGAGAGGCCCTTTATTTATTTCACTTAACTCTAGTTACAGGTCATGATAAATATTTTATCTTTATTTACTGACAAAATAAATTGATCATATTGACCAATGGAGCCACAATTAAAATTGAAGATTTTCTTACCTCAAATATCACTCTCAAGCTACCACACTGCCTTCTGGTTTTAAAATAGGTTAATTTTAAAATCAACATGTAATAGTTTTGCCACTGGGTATTTAGTGCTCAAGATAATTAAATTAGCATACCCTTTCTCTCTATATCCAACAACTCACTTCATTTGTCAGGCAGAGAATGTAGATTTTTTAATAGAGCACTGCAGTTCACTTAGGAAAGTTTGATTCTTGACTCAGGCGGCCTAGTAATTATCTCCAAATGTCTCCCAAATCCCTGAGCCTACATAGTTCTTTCATGTAATAAGAAAATAACCTGGATCTCTTCTTACTTTATTTTTGCCACTATTCAATGAAATGAGACACAATGCCTTATCAATCTGTAGAAAACCAAAAGGCACTGAAATCAAGCTTTCCAATCTCAAACTCACAAATGATATAAAGTATGATAAATACTTACAAGAAATGTCTGCATAGGGTGGTACATAACTTCAAGTATGGTTTCACAGAAATATGTTAAAAATACATGGATACACATTTTTGCATTTTTTCAAGAAAATAACTACTTTTAAGTTTTTCCTGTCATCACACAAATATTTCCTGAGAATTGACCAACCTACACAATATTATTATTTTTTAAATATACTTTATTTCTTAAGATACTCCAACTTTATCCCTTTATTAAAGAAGAACCAGAGAATGCCTCCCCCAAACTCGCCCACTCCTTTCATTGTGCCTTTATTTGATGTTCTGGGAAATGCCAGTTAATGTTTTGGTTTGATAGTATGTTTTGGGTGATCACAGGAGAATATAAGTAAAGAATCTTCATATTTTGGGCAAATTTGATAATCTAGGGGATCAGTTATTTAATTGGTCAGTGATCCTTACATGAACATCCTCAGAACAAATTCCTTTTATGAAAAGGAATGTTATTCTCCCTTGGTGAACTCATAAGCTACAAAATGTGAAACATCAAGACTGAATCTTGACTTTAGAATAACAGCTGTCAGTGACTTCCCTGGTGGTCTGGTGGCTAAGTCTCCATTCTCCCAATGCCCAAGGTTTGATCCCTGGTCAGGGAATTAGATCCTACATGCCACAACTAAAATCCCACATGCTGCAACTAAGACCCACCCAACAAAGCCAAATAAGTAAATAAATAAAAATATTTTTAAAAGATAACGATATGTTTCTAATTATTATTTAACTTGTCATCATAATTTTTCTCCTCTTTTCTATCTCTATTTCTATCTTTATCATTATTTTCCTTTTTAACTCTCTGCTGCTGTTGCTGCTAAGTCGCTTCAGTTGTGTCTGACTCTGTGCGACCCCCCAGACAGCAACCCACCAAGCTCCCCCAACCCTGGGATCCTCCAGGCAAGAACACTAGAGTGGGTTGCCATTGCTTTCTCCAATGCATGAAAGTGAAAAGTGAAAGTGAAGTCGCTCAGTCGTGTCCAACCCTCAGTGACCCCATGGACTGCAGCCTACCAGGCTCCTCCGCCCATGGGATTTTCCAGGCAAGAATACTGGAGTGGGGTGCCATTGCCTTCTCCTTTTAACTCTCTACATATCAGTAATATTCAGAGGTCACACTTCACATAAAATTTTTTAACGATATGAAAAACAGAATTTTCACATTCTAAAATGAATTTTGTATTTATGGTCAACTTGAGATCCTCAATGACACATAATCAATGGGAATGAAAAAAATCCAAAACNATCAGTAATATTCAGAGGTCACACTTCACATAAAATTTTTTAACGATATGAAAAACAGAATTTTCACATTCTAAAATGAATTTTGTATTTATGGTCAACTTGAGATCCTCAATGACACATAATCAATGGGAATGAAAAAAATCCAAAACCTCTTATGGAGCAAGCTTAGATTCTTTTTCCTAAACAAGGATCTCTTTTTCCATCTACAGCACTAGCCAGCATCTAGTTTCTTTGCCACAAGCATGACCAGAGTGTGAGTTCTTCAGAAGTAGAAACCATGTACTTGTTTCTCATGCAAGACTTAATATTTTCTTTTAATATAAATTTATTTTAATTAGAGGTTAAATATTTTCAATAAGAGAATTGTATAAGAAGAACCCTTAATTATGAATGTGATTTGAAAAACATTTCTTTGTTTCTAATATTACATACTGGGGATATACCTATGTCCTTTTAAAATAACCCTCTTTCATGAAAATTAAGTTTCTCTTCCAGATCTTTTAAAAAATGTTTTTATTTATTTATTCAGACATGTTAGGTCTTAGTTGTGGCATCTGGAATCTAGTTCCCTGACCAGGGATCAAACCTGGGCCACCTGCTTTGGGAGTGTAGTAGCTGAACCACTGAACCACCAGGTAAGTCCCTTAAATCTCTCTTCTAGATATATTTTCATGATAAACCCTAATATGATGTAATTCCTATCACATTCCATCATCATATGTCATTATCTAAAATACTTTTTTTATCTTTTCTTTTTATATTATGTACATTAGAAAAATGGGGAAATGATATAAATTTGAATCTGATCAATGTCAAAGATGATCAAAAGATTAATTACCTATTTTTTATGCCATTTTCACATTACTTTTAGCTTTAAGGATACCCATAGAAATATCTAGTTTCTGAGGTCCTTCAACACCTGAAAATACTATACCATATATCATGATTCTACAGTGGAGGTGACAAATAGATGAAGGGATTTGACCTGGTAGACAGAGGGCCTCATAATCTACAGACGGACATTCCTAACATTGTACAGGAGGCAATGACCAAAACCAGCCCAGAGAAAAATAAATGCAAGAAGGCAAAGTGGTTATCTGAGGAGGCTTTACAAATCGCTGAGGAAAGAAGAGCAGCAAAAGGCTAGGGAGAAAGGGAAAAGATATACATATCTGAATGCAGAGTTCCAGAGAACAGCAAGGAGAGATATAAAGCCCTTCTTAAATAAACAATTCAAATCAACAGGGGAAAACAACAGAATGGGAAAGACTAGAGATCTCTTCAAGAAAACTGGAGATATTAAGGGAATATTTCATGCAAGGATAGGCATGAGAAACAGCGGCAACATTAAGAACCTAATAGAAGCAAAGGACATTAAGAAGAGGTGGCAAGAATACATAGAAGTATACCAAAAGGTCTTAATGACCAAGATAATCACGATAGTGTGGTCACTCACCTAGAACCAGACATCCTGGAGTGTGAAATCACGTGGGCCTACACAAAGATAGTGGAGGTGATAGAATCCAGCTGAGCTACTTCAAATCCTAAAAGATGTTGCTGCTAGAGTGCTCCACTCAATATGTCAGCAAATTTGGAAAACTCAGGAGAGACCACAGACTGGAAAAGGACAGTTTATATCCCAACCCCAAAGAACAGCAAAGTCAAAGAATCTTCAAACTACTGCACAAATCTGCTCTTTCACATGCTACTACCGTTATGGGCAAAATCCTTGGCTTCAGCATTGTGAGAACTGAGAACTTCCAGAGGTACAAGCTGAGTTTACAAAAGGCAGAGGAATTAGTGATCAAATTGTCAACATTCATTGCATCATAGAGAAGCAAGGGAATTTTAAGGAAAAAAAATATACTTCTGCTTCATTGACTATGCTAAAACCTTTGACTGGGTCGACCACAACAAACTACGGAAAATTCTTAAGAAATGGGAATACCATACCACCTTACCAGTCTCCTGAGAAACCTGCATGCAGGTCAAGAAGCAACAGTTAGAACAGTACATAGATTAAAGGACTGGTTCCAAATTGGGAAAGGAGTACAATAGGCTGTATACTGTCACTCTGCTTATTTGACTTCTGTGCAGAGTATATCATGTGAAATGTCAGGTAGTATGAATCACAAGCTGGAATCAAGATCACAGGGAGAAATATCAACAACTTCATATAAGAAGATGAATACCACTCTAATAGCAAAAGGTAAAGAGGAACTAAAGAGCTTCTTGATGAGGGTGAAAGAAAGAATGAAAAAGCCGGCTTATAAATCAACATTCATAAAAGTCAGATCATGGCATCTGGTCCTATCACTTCATGGCAAATAGAAGGGGAAAACCTGGAAGCAGTGACAGATTTTATATTCTTAGGCTCAAAAAATCACTGTGGGCAATGAATGCAGCCATGCAATTAAAAGACACTTGCTCCTTGGAAGAGAAGCTATGACAATCCTAGACAGCATATTAAAAAACAGAGACATCACTTTGCCAACTAAGATCCATAGAGTCAAAGCTAAGATTTTTCCAGTAGTCATGTACAGGTGTGTTAGCTGGACCATAAAGAAGACTGAGCAATGAAGAACTGATGCTTTCAAATTGTGGTGCTGGGACTTTCCTGGTGGCTAAGATTGTAAAGCATCTGTCTACAATGCAGGAGACCTGGGTTCAATCCCTGGGTTGGGAAGATCCCCTGGAGAAGNCCTAAAGGAGATCAGTACTGGCTGTTCTTTGGAAGGAATGATGCTGAAGCTGAAACTCCAGTACTTTGGCCACCTCATGCAAAGAGTTGACTCATTGGAAAAGACTCTGATGCTGGGAGGGATTGGGAGCAGGAGAAGGGGACGACCGAGGATGAGATGGCTGGATGGCCTCACTGACTTGATGGACATGAGTTTGGGTGAACTCCGGGAGTTGATGATGGACAAGGGAGGTCTGGCATACTGCAATTCATGGGGTTGCAAAGAGTCGGACACGACTGAGCGACTGAACTGAACTGAAGAAATGTGGATTAATGATCCATAGGAATCCTGTCTCTACAGAAATGGATCTACATGGTCAGGCAGATAATTGATCACAGAGATTCCCACATAGTGTAAGGAAACACAGCATCGGGATTACCTTTTGATTTTATAAAGTTTTTTTTTTAAACATCTTGTGGATAGATCCCTATAAAATGCCTGAGAACCCGCAAGTTCTCCTAATTGGTTCTTGGTAAAGTGACAGGTTATTTTGCGGTTTGTAAGGAAATGGCTTCCAGTTGGGGAATTTGTTTATTGAGAGTAGGGTAAATAAATCCTTCAAGATGTTTAGTGAATGGCTCCTTTAAGACTAATGTTCTGAGGCACAGTGAGAAGTTCTACAAACACAGGATTCAAAGAAATATTATCCTGTAGAAAATCAAGAGGATTCCTCAGCCAATCACGTTGGTTTTGTCACCAGCTAACAGACTGATTTTCATGGGCTAGTTCACAAAGGTAACTTATATGTATGTATGCTGCTGCTGCTGCTAAGTCGCTTCAGTCATGTCCAACTCTGTGNCCATGCACCAGCCCCAAGCATCTTGCATCCTGCATCGAACATAGTGTCCTCATATATAGGCTCTCATACCACCACCACCAAAAACTTCCAGATCCGAGGTAGGCAATTTCTATATAAACTATTCACATGGAACTGAAAATGAGGGGACTTGAGGAAGCAATGTCTAACAGTAGTATAGCCAGGATATCTCATTTCACATTCTTCTTTTGGACAAAGACGGATGTATGACAAGAAAGAGGAGACATCTTAAAGCCGTAGTATGTGTAGTGATGGAGGGAATTTGAAGTAAGAAGCCTGGGTGGGAGAGGATTATGATCATGAGGGTGGAAGCTGGGGTGGTGATGAGGGCATAGAATAGGATACCTAGAAAACTGTCATATGGAAAAGGAAGAACGAGAAAAGAACGATGGGCTCATGGTCCACACAGGTGATTTCTATCTATGGAAGATTTTATGAGTAATGACTTTAAATTAATACTTATGGATTTTTTGAATTTTGAATTTTTCTGCCTAGAAATATTGAATAGAGACTGGACAATTATTTGGAGAAATTATAAGGAAATTCATCCTTACTTGTGATTTGCTATCCGTATGTCATTCATTCATTTTAAGCCAAGGCCATCATGCATAGCCTTTTTCTAACAATACTTCATTTGATTTAATTTCTTACTACTTGTCTCTTGCTTTTGCCTTCAGAAATCATGTTCTAGTTTCAATATTGGATTGCTTTCAAAATTTTTCAAGTGCATCTACAGTGCTCAACTTTACTTTTGCATACCCCAAATCCTGAGCCTAGTGACCTTCAATCTGTTAATGGCAAGTTTTGCTCTAAGCTAGAATATGAGATGGCAAGTAGTACCATTCTGGGATTCAGAGGATGAATAAATTACCTCTTCATGTAAGCACCAGAAACAATATACCACATGGGTCTCAGAGGCTTCATTCTAGATAAACAAGCCCTTACTATGGATCTGGCTTTGGAGAATTGCAACACTGGCTGCTCAAAGTGAATACTCAGAGGATCTATCTTTGGATTAGGTAGGTCATCTCCTTGCTCCACTTTTTCTTCAGACTTAATCAGTGTTGGAAATCTTGGAGAACAGTCACCTTTGCTGACTTGACTTGTAGCCAGTCTACTCTGTGGGAATGTTCTTCAAAACAGATTCTCAGTAGATGGCAACCTGTCCATGCTTTCAAACTGTGGTGCTATAGAAAAATACTTGAGAGTCCTTTGGACAACAATATTCACTGAAAGGACTGATGCTGAAGCTGAAGCTCCAGGATCCTTGGCCACCTGATGCAAAAATTCGACTCCTGGAAAAGACCCTGACTCTGGGAAAAATTGAGGGCAAGAGGAGAAGGGGGCAACAGAGAATGAGATGGTTGGATGCATCATTAATTCAATGGACATGAGTTTGAGCAAACTCTGGGAGATGGTGCAGAACAGGGAAGCCTGGTGTACTGCAGTCCATGGGATCACAAAGAGTCAGACATGACTTAGTGACAGGACAACAGCAACCTGTCAAAGAAACACTCTCTAATTATGAAGTATATGAAGAGGCCAGATGGGAAGCATTCTGAAATGTGTAAGGGGCATATTACAAAAAAGTAACTCAAATGCATATTCAGTTAAAACATTTTTATGGTAATTATCAGGCTTCCCTTGTGGTTCAGATGGTAAAGAATCCACCTACAATGCAGGAGACCTAGATTCGATCCCTGGGTCAGGAAGACCACCCTGGAGAAGAGAATGGATATCCACTTCAGTGGGTAGTTCTTGCCTGGAGAATTCCATGAATAGAGGAGCCAGGTGGGCTATGGTCCATGGGGTCGCAGAGAGTCAGACATGATTGAGCAACACATACACACACACAGTAATTCTCATTTTTCCAACACAAATCAGTGAGTAGTTAAATCTAAACTTTATACATGGGTATTCTTAAGCTTGTAGATGTTAAGGGACTTACCCAAGGACACTTAGCTAGTAACTAATAGACCCAGGATTTGAACTCAATCATGACTCTGAATCATGTTCTTGAATAATCTAAATCCACTTTTATAAATATCATTTATCCAATGTAAAAGAGAAGTAAGAAAGTCCCTCCCAGATGACACTTGCATAGTTTTATGCATTTTGTGTCTATTCATAATTTTAACACATCCTTCAGTACATTCATTTTAAAAATCACACTTCCTCTCATTTTGCTCTCTGTGATAACACTGGAGAGCAACTGTCAACAGATGTGGTAGTTTACAGATCATTAAATTCTCCTTCACAAACATCCTCTGAAATGCCTTGGTGTCAAAGGACCTCCTCTATCCCATTTGACTAGACTGGTTTTAGAACAGTTTTGGTCAAAATTACAAACTTAGTCAATTTTCTCTAATACACAATTAACCTGAACATTTCTGGAGACAGGGGCCACACTGCAAGGAATTACACCTATCTGCATCTGTATCCTATCTTTCCACCTACTGGGCTATCTGCCTTCCCTTACAGACCTTCACTGGGTCACCTAAAATGTGGGACAGATGACTTTTCAACAGACTTTACAAGAAAACACATTTTGTTTGGGAAAAATCCCTGGCAATTCAAAATATCTGTCTGTCCCTCACTCTGCCTCACACACACACACACACACACACATTACAACTTGTTATTTGCTCTATGAGAAATGCAATTCTATTATGCTAATTCTTCTGCTAATTTCAGAGATGGAAAATGAAGCATCATCCTTAAGTACCCATCTATAAAGTTGAGATATAACTACTATAGTTCAGCAACTATATTCAAAAGAAATTTTATCCTGACTTATGCAACAAAATAATCACATTCTATTCCATCTGTACATTATGCATTCCACAAGAACTACAGGTTAGCAGTTTTTATTATATGACTTTAATTTTTACACTTCTGTATCCCCTGGAGAAGGGAAAGTCTACCCAGTCCAGTATTCTGGCCTGGAGAATTCCATGGACTGTAGAGTCCATGGGCTCACAAAGAGTTGGACACAATGAAGCGACTTTCACTTTTCATCCCTACTTTACTATATTCTCTAAAAAGCAGGGACTAAGGATCCCCAATATATATAGCACAGCACCTGACACATAATTGTTAATCAATATTACTTATTTATCTTTTTTAAAATGTATTCAGCATACTATAAACCTATAATGGGAAGTCTTCTAAAATGACCACCAGTGATTCCTGCCTCTTGGAATTTACATTTTTGTGTTATTCTTTGCCCTTGAGTGAGAGCTATACTTAGAGATTAACAAATAGAATACAGCAAAAGTGATAAAATGCCTCTTCCATGATTAGATTACACAATGCTGAGATTTTCATCTTGTTGGCAACCTCTCTCCTTTTTTTCCCTGGCTTCAGTAAAGCAAGATGCCATATTTGAGAGACCCATATGGCAAAGAACTGTAGGCCACATGGCCAACAGTCTGCAAGTAACTGAATTCTGCCAACAGCCATGTGAATAACCTTGGATCTGGATCTTTACTCAGTTGAGCCTTCAGACAAAGTCATAACCCTCCTTAATACCTTGACTGCAGCCTTCTGACAATCTGAAATAGAATATCCAGAAAGGCTATGCCAGAACTTGTAAACCTTAACAGCTGTGAGATAATAAATGTCAGCTGTATTAAACAGCTTAATTTAGGGGTAATATGTTATGTAAAGGACTGATCCAGTCCCATCACTTCATGGCAAATAGATGGAGAACAATAGAAAGAGTGAGAAACTTTATTTGGGGGAGCTCCAAAATCACTGCAGATGGTGATTACAGCCATGAAATTAAAACATGCTTGCTCCTTGGAAGAAAAGCTATGACCAACCTAGACAGCATATTAAAAAGCAGAGACATTACTTTGCCAATAAAGGCCTGTCTAGTCAAAGCTATGGTTTTTCCAGTGGTCATGTATGGATGTGAGAGTTGGACTATAAAGAAAGCTGAGTGACAAAGAACTGATGCTTTTGAACTGTGGTGTTGGAGAAGACTCATGACAGTCCCTTGGACTGCAAAAAGATCCAACCAGTCCATCCTAAAGGAAATCAGTCCTGATTATTCATTGGAAGGACTGATGCTGAAGCTGAAATTCTATTAATCTGGCCACTTGATGCAAAGAACTGGCTCATTTGAAAAGACCCTAATGGTGGAAAAGATTGAAGGCAGGAGGAAAAGGGGACAACAGAGGATGAGATGGTTGGATGGCATCACCGACTTGATGGACATGAGTTTGAGCAAGCCAGGAGTTGGTGACCGACAGGGGAGCCTGGCATGCTGCAGATCATGGGGTCACAACGAGTCAGAGACAACAGAGCAACTGAACTGAACTGAGGCTTTTGTCTAGTTTCAGGGAGTGGGGACTAGTCTCTGTGGTGCACAGACTTCTCACTGTGGTGGCTTCTCCTGGTTTTGAGCTTGCGCAGGAGGGCACTGATGCTTCAGTAGTGAAGGTTCCGCAGTTGTGGTTTCTGGGCTCTAGAGCAAAAGCTCAGTAGTAGTGGCAGACAGGTTTAGCTACTCCACAGCATGTAGAATCTTCCAGATTAGGGACTGAATCCCTGTGTCCTGCACTGGCAGGTAGATTCTTACCACTGAGTCATCTGGGAAGACCAATGTGCTAGTTTTTGAGAGATCGTAATCAGTTATCTACCACTAGAAGTTAGAATTTAGTAATTTAAAACATTTTTTTAAAATTTTTGATTGGAGTATAGTTGTTTTAAGGCATTCTTTTCATACTAATTCACATTCAATGTAGCTAGCAAAACATTAGTGAGGCTATATTCAGTTAAATATCTGATTTTTCATCTTCTCCAGGATTATCTGTAATCTCGGAACTATTTTATGATATTTTCTATGATAAAATAAACCTAGCCAGGCTGTATGTGCAGACCAGCACAAAAAATTTTGTTTTGCAGGTAAATGCTTCTGATTTTTTAAGCCTGAATTGCTATAATTCTTATTTTCTGGAGCTTTTGCTCATGATGATTTTCAGGATGCAGTTCCTGGAGAGTGCAGAAGCTGAAAATCAGGAAAGAGAATAAACCTGTCTTTGTAAATTATTCCAATTTTCATATCCATCCACATGATCCTATCTAGTCTCTAATAATAGGATTCATGTTTAAGAAACAGAGGGACAGCAGCTTCCTGCGTTTAGCTAATGCTATTTCTTTTTTTCTTTAGTCTGAAGCATCACATTGTCCTAGTTGAAAATTTGTTTCAAATTTTACTTTCCTGGCGAGAAAAGTCATATAATCACTGAAGAAACTCACCTGACATCTACAGTTGACATTATTTTAAAGAAGCTCATTAATCAAATGCTATTTTACTATTAATTTCATTTTAGGACAAGTATTTGCTTTGTAAACCCCAATCTTTCCTATCTACTCTATAACACATTTTGTAACTCTTGTAAATTTTCTTTTGAAACAGTATGCTCTTGAAAATCTTTGGTGAGGAACTGTGTATGAGGGATTTAGTCAAAATTATTTTTAATATGAATTCTATCACCTCTTAGGTGTCTGATTTTTAGCAAACTTTGCAGTTTATACTTACCTACTTTAGGTAAAATGGGCAATTTACCCAATATAAACCTGCTTAAAAAAGAGATTCATTTCCCTACATTAATTTAAGCAGCTTGCAAAAATAATCTCTATCAGTGATAGTTACTTGACATAAAATTTATGACCAACCTAGATAGCATATTGAAAAGCAGAGATACTACTTTGCCAAAAAGGTCCATCTAGTCATAGCTATGGTTGGAAACACTGGTCATGTATGGATGTGAGAGTTGGACTGTCAAGAAAGCTGAGTGCAGAAGAATTGATGCTTTTGAACTGTGGTGTTGGAGAATACTCTTGAGAGTCCCTTGGACTGCAAGGAGTTCCAAGCAGTCCATCCTAAAGGAGATCAGTCCTGAATATTCTTTGGAAGGACTGATGTTAAATCAGTTCACTGTGAGTGAGTAGGGATTAATCCTACAGAAAAGATTCTAGGAAAAAGTATGTAACACATCCTTCAAACATATTCCACTTGCTGGTGGAAAGAGCCAGGATACTTCTAGAACTTTTCCATTAGGAAGCGGTCAAGTACGGCTCTGGGTGGTTGTTCATTTCTCCACACTTCTGTCCAGCCCCAGTAGTAGGCATAGCTGCCTTCTGGAAAAAGTCCTCAGGCACAGATTTGGCAGTGGCAGTTATCTGGAGCACGGGGAAATACAGTCCAGAGGGATAGTATGGGGAGGGAGGAGGGAGGGGTGTTCAGGATGGGGAACTCGTGCATACCTGTGGTGGATTCATGTTGATGTACGGCAAACCAATACAATATTGTAAAGTAAAAAAAAAAAAAAAAAGTTTATTCCTTACATCCTTGCATCTTTCAAAAAAACTATTTGCATTTCACACCATGTCTCAGGATCTGTTTCTGGGATAAATCTATATCAAGATATAGATATAGTTATAGTTAAGAAATCAACCAATAGGATTGATTGATTGATGGTAGAGTGATTAAGAATTCACCTGACAATGCAGGGGACATGGGTTCAATGCCTGGCCTGGGAAGATTCCACGTGCCGTGGGGTAACTAAGCCCATGCACCTCAACTATTGACCCCATGGCCTGCAACTACTAAAGCCTGTGCACCTAGTACCCATCTCTGCAACTGGAAAAGCCACTGCTCGGTGCAACTGGAGAAAGCCCACGTGCAGCAACAAAAACACAGCACAGCCAAAGACAAACAAGTACAAACAAAGTTACAGAAACATAATAAGCTAGTAATACGAAAAGAAGAAATCAAACAATAGATATTACAATGGTTTACCAAATGAGAAGTAAAGGTAAGAAAAAACTTTGCATTAATTCCTTACTATTTGATTATTAATAAATGCTGTTTTGATATGTTGACATATTGATAGATGATATATTGACTGATAGATCACAAAATAGATAAACAAGATATTTTGTTGTTCCAGTTGCTAATTAACCTAGCCAATTTATAAAAGTCATAGTTTTTAATATTTAAAAAGTTTTCATATAATCTATTGTAAAGCACAAAACAGGCATTTAAAAAGTGAAAATATACACTGAAAAAGTACATTTATATCACAAAGCATTCACCACATAATAGTTGCATATATGTATTCTGGAACACGTACATCTACACTAAATATTAAATTCAAATCAATTTTTCTATCTACACAGAAACACAGAAATATTAACCTCCTATCAGTAGTGATAGATATTTTATACATTTTCAGAAAAAAAAAAAGCTTACAGTTGACCAATCCCAAGTTTCCTCCAATACCAATGCCAGAGCAGATGAAACAATCCATTCACAATGTTTGGTTTTCCTATATTTGCGGTGCTCATGCCAGTGGGAAGAATTAAAAGCAGAAGTGATGCTCAATAAATTTCTGAGTTTACAACCCAGTTTATTCTGTAGATCTAACCTTCAAAGTGTTTCTTTTTAACCAGCAGTTATGTTCTCAGTACAAGCTCCTGCCAAAATCCAGCTCAGTTCCTTTAACTTAAACATGTGGTGCCAAGAAAATCAACACCGTAGAGTCTTCCTCTTACCATCCTTATATTTTCAAATTTCTTGCTGACTGAGACATGCACAGCTTGCTGAGTGAGTCATGTTTGCCTAATTCTACTGATTTAGTATATTTCACTTGTACTAATGTAATGCAAAGTGTTTCCAAATGCACAAAACTGCATGATGGTATATTTTCCCCTGGGAATCCTTTAACCAAGCATGTTTTATGTACTTCTCACTTAGTATATTTCTGTACCTCAGAACTAAAGTTTTCTCTACTAATCAATATAAAAATACATGTGTTTTCATATCATAGGTTAAAACAGATTCTCTAAGGAGGTTAGCCAATTCCCAGGGTCCCTTTGTGGCTATCATATCAGTGGTAAGCAATAATGTTATGTCCATAGGGATGTTGCAGTTCAGTTTGAAAATTACAGATCACACTGTCCTTGTGCAAAAATAGACCTTATTTTTTGAGTAAGATTTGAGATGTTATAAACCTTATGCATTATACTGGTTCAAGTTGTTGGAAATACATGGAAACTTTTCAGAGATTGAAAAAGGTAATGTATTTTGGTGCGCTCTTAATAAATGTTCTCTTGGTCTATAAAGACTGAATTTTTCAATGAGATGATCTTTAGGGTAAGGCAACGCTTTTAACTTTTTACTCAATTCACAGTCTGAGAGATAGAGCAAAGAGATAACACCATCAGTAGCCTAGTTTGGAATCAAGATTTATATTCCTAACTTGATTACAGACTCATTTAATAATAGATTCTAAAAAAGGGAATGTTTTCCACGTAGGAAAAAAATGTCCCTTAATGTCATGCCAACTCCCAAAATTTTTACTGAAATTCTGCTAAGGAGACATTAGGGTTCATTTATGATCAGGAGAGACACAGAACTAGTCTTGAGGAGTTTATAGAACTAAGCACACAGACTGAAAATAATTAGTAATAACAATATCCTGGTGTGCTTATGTGTGTGTGTATGAAATTATGACATACAACAATAGTTGGTCAAAAAGATGAGGGAAATTTTTTGTGAGACATGAANGGCAGACATTTCCAAGTAGTAAGCAAGAGTACTGGGATACTAAAAAAATCTCCAAAACCCACTTTTAGTAAGAGGCATCTTTGTAAAGCTTGAAAAATTGTTTGATTCATAGGCAAGTTTAAAGAATGAAGTCAACATCCTATCAAACTAGATGAGTCATTTTTCTTCCAAAAGTGTAAAGCAGTGGCGTATATTGAAGAACAAGTCACGGATTAAATATTGTGTTAATGTTATACTTAAACTTTAAGTCTAATATATCTGGAAATAAATTAGTGAGGCTGAAATTAAACCTGTAAGATTGGAGTACCTTTTAAAATAGAATCATAAAATGAAAATCTACAGTTACTTTTATTTTTTTTATTTTTACTTTATTTTACAATACTGTATTGGTTTTGGCATGCATTGAAATGAATCCGCCATGAGTGTACATGAGCTCCCAAACATGAAACCCCCTCCCACCTCCCACCACACATCATCCCTCCAGATCATCCCCATGCACTAGCCCCAAGCATCCTGCNGGCCAACTTTACCTGGAAGAGGCAGGGCAAAAATAGAGACTGTAAAGTCCAACTCTTGTAGAAGTGGATTTGGATCATTCCTAGGGCCACTGCTCTAGCAAACAGACTCCATTTGATAAAGTTTATCTTGACATGTACAAGAAAATGCTTGCTTAAGTAAATCTCAAGCTTCGCTTTAATGACCTCAATCTTTCACACTTGGAGCATGTGAGAAAAATTAAAAATACCACTTGAAGCACTGAACATTGAGTGAACAAGAGAAGGTTCTTTGAATCATCTTTTTTCAAGAGTAAAACAACCTGGCCACCACTACCCCTATCTACCTTCCAAAACGTTTGTTCTTATATTATGAGGTGCAGCACCTTCAGCAATGTAAATTTTCCTCAATCCCCCCAGGTAAATAGTTTAGTGGGATTTTACCAAATAGCATGGTCCTCTTCCAAATCTCCTAAAGATGTGAAATCAATGAAGACATTTTTGCTCACCATGGTCGAGTAAAGAGCAGTGACTAGCACACTAACTGGTACAAAATGGACCTTCCAAAAATACCTGCTAATGGATGTGAATAAATATGTTTATTGGATAATTCAATTTAATGGACAGAAAGCATTTTATACCACAGAGAATAATCTCTAAGAGTATAGATTGCAAGTTGACTCTAAGTCTTAGACCTCTTCAGTCTATCACCCTTAAGAGGATACCACTTTCTATAATCTCCTATTTTGACACAACACAAAACAAGTAGAAAAGTCCTTCTCATCAAATTTTAGAAAAAGACATTGAGTGCAAATATGCTGAAGCAATGGAAATGAAACAAAAAAGAATGATCTTGTCTGCCAGTAATGTGATATTAACTCAAAGAACCCTAAAGCGAGAGAACAGCATCTCAGTTTCCAAACAAATTGAATCTTGTGTCCCAGATAGACATTTGTGTCTAAAACAGAAATAAACGTATTCAGGATTTTCCTGGGCTTCACTAGTCAAAGGATACAAATGCAGTCACAATAACAATAGTGCATAATTTCCCTGGCCAATCAACTGTCTTCACACCAATGCCTCAGTCTCCCCTTCAGTTATTTCTTGCAGACCTGGGAGTGTGTCACTTTGTTCAGGATCTGTCTTATTTGTCTTCCACTTCAGCCTCTTTAATGACGCAAAACAACGAGATAGCATCTCCTAGCTGATGTGGCTGCCACTTCACATCATGATTATGTAGATGTGCCCAAGGAAACATCTCTTCCGANGTTCAGGATCTGTCTTATTTGTCTTCCACTTCAGCCTCTTTAATGACGCAAAACAACGAGATAGCATCTCCTAGCTGATGTGGCTGCCACTTCACATCATGATTATGTAGATGTGCCCAAGGAAACATCTCTTCCGACTTCAAAACACATAAAGATTTAGAAAGTTGCCAAAAAACCAAAACAAAAAAACCTCCACATCTTTCCTGATCTATAAAAAAATCCCCATCTTTCTCCTAATTTATACCATGTTTTGAAATAATCCTGGTTCTATATACGCCTGCTTACGTTCTGTGGGTAGCAATGATTCCTATAAAACTAAGCTCTCAATATCCACCTGTGAGCATTCTCTCACAGAAAGATCAGATTCAGCCTGGAAACAAGGCCAAAAAAAAATCACCATAATCTTTTGCCTCTCCCCACCTTTCCTCTCAGACACTCATCACAAAGCTTTCCATCTCTGATGTCTTTTTGTCCTTTGATATGAATCCACTCATAAATGTAAATAATGAAAGGCATTGACCCACAAGAGTGGAGACTATATCTCAGTTTCTTGTTGTTGTTTAGTTGCTCAGTCATGCCTGACTCTTTTGCAATCCCATGGACTGTAGCCCACCAGGATCCTCTGTCCATGGGACTCTCCAGGACAGAATACTGGAATGGGTTGCCAATCCCTTCTCCAGGGGATCTTTCTGACCCAGGGATCAAACTCATATCTCCTGCATTGCAGGCAAATTCTTTACCACTGAGTCCCCAGGGAAGCCAAATCCCTGCTTGGGGTCCATAATAATTACAGCCATATTGAAAACTGATTAGATTTGAGGAACAAAGTAGATATGCTACTTTATTTCTTCTTTCTGGAATTTCTATGAACAAATGCTGAAGAAGAAAAACTCGAGGGATCCTTAGCTTACTTCAGAACTTAGTTCAATCCTACTCAAACAAGGAACACTAATAGCAGCTTCAGACATGATCAGTCTTGGCTTCATGATTATATCTCAACAGTAGCCTCAAGCATTCAGGGGGCATGAGTGGGGGGGCAGAGCCAGAATGAAATGTGTTTGTCTGTCATTAGACCATACATGACTGGAAAGAAAAAAATCTGCTTAATTTAATGAACTAACATCCAATACAAGTGGAATTTTTTGAAGTCAAACAGGAGGATCTAGTTCTTAAGATGTTAAAAGCAAGTGTATTAGATGATATTTATCTACTTCCCAGCTGTTGTTTTGAAAACCTATAGACTCCGCACGGAGATCAAAAGCATTCTACTCAGTAAATCTAGACCAGAATTGGATTTGTTCAGTGCGTTCGGAGGGAGGCCACAGGATACACTCTATTTCCACACAATCTGTAAACATTAACTGATAGATTCACAAAATTCAGTTTTATGTGAAAGCCTGTAGCCTTTCTCTTCCCATGTTTTCGAGACCATGCAATTATTCATCCCCTTCTTTTGCAGTGATCTCCAGAGAGGACGAAGTCTAAATCTTCACCTGCAGGTAAATACAAAATAGAACTTTCATTAGCAGATGAAGAATGCAAACCAGAAGCTTAATTTTGCTTTGCACATTCAAATCACACAGCAACAGCTCATCCAGGCCCCCTGAACCCAGTAAGACCAGAGTCAAAAAAGCACTCTTTAGATGGAATCCTTGAAGTCAGTTTCCCTCTTTGCATATTACTTCTCCGGGAGAAAATTCCCCAGTGATTAAAGGTCTTGAATTCATGCAGAGTGCCTGTTACACAGATGAAACCACACACAGAAAATTGAGAGACACATTGCAGCATCAAGCACTGTAATTAAGCAAATTGCCTTTATGTTTTTCTATGAATATGAATGAATGACTAAATAACTGAGCAGCATGGGCCTCTTAATAACTGCAAGAGCAGAAGCAGGGGAAGCACCTGCGTCTCCAGGAGCTTCCTTGAAGGACTACAGGAATCAGAAGTCAATGCATCTCAAAATATAGGAGCCCAGATGCTTGCAAACAGAAGATAAAAATACAAGCAACTTGCAGTTCAGGTGCAGTCGCTGAAACATTAGCCTGGCTCAGAAAGGACAGAAAGTAGAAAATCCAGTATCAGGGTTACTAAAATGCCCCTAGGGAAAGGGGGGCGCTGTGTTCTGAAAGCGGGCTTGTTGTCAGGCCACTCAAGATGGCTGCTCTCTTGCTCTCGGTCCAGCCCCTAACTGACCAGTGCCTGCTTCACCTATACCCTACCCCCTCTCCCCAACTGACCTTCCAAGTACTTGCCCCAGGCCCCAGCTGGTGATCCTTCTCATCAAAGGGGGGGGAAGGGGTGTGCCCCTCTGCTGGTTTCCCTGGTAGCTAATGAGCCCACCTGATGTCAATTTCTCTCATAACCTGCAATCTCCACAGAGACTGACGGAGAGGGAAGAAGGCTGCTGTCCCCTGCTTCACGTCTGCTGCACACACTGGGGTGTTGCTCCAGGACCTTGCTTCAGACAAGTAAGCGCCCCCTCACCCTGCTCCATTAAGCCCCTGATGTCTCTAACCGATTCTGGGCTCTTGTTTAACGTGGGGCAAGTACAGGCCTTGCAGGCCTGCAGGGCACAGCCCAGTGGTGGGTTTTGCACTCCCTGGCCTCGGCACTGCTCTTCATCCTGCCCCTAGCTCCTGCCCTACTTGTAATGATTTAAAACCCTCCTGTGGTCACCTCCTCGTGCTTCACAGAGAGCAGAGCTGGTACAAGCAGTCAGTTCTAAGAAAGGTGAGGAATAAAGCAGAGGGGCATGCAACTGGGCTCCCTGGATCACCCAGTGCCTAGCTGCAGAAACAGAAGGAGATCTCGGTCAAGGGTCTCCTGGGTGAAGGCAAAGAGGAGACATTAAAACTGAAGAAGTCAATGTGGTAGGCAAATGAGGCTCAACATCAGGAGCCAAAGAAACAGTCAAGGAAGAGGGACTAGGGTCCATTCCATGGGTAGTGTTTGCCCTGAAAAAGGAACACTTGAAATAAATTTGCCCTGCCAAAAAGGGTAGCTATTTCGGCTTTTGACCAAGACTTAATACCAGAACCGAAGAGTTTGTGTGGAGGGGCTGATGTTGATACCATCGTTCAGAAGTTCCTGTGGAAAGGGCTCCTTTGGGTATAGTGGTTGTGCACTGGGAAAAACTGATTTCACTAAGAGAACAGTAATCTTGGGGAATCCAAGTATGGAATCTGGGTGAAGCAGAGTAGGGAAACAGAGAAGGTGATGGCACCCCACTCCAGTACTCTTGCCTGGAAAATCCCATGGACGGAGAAGCCTCGTAGGCTGCAGTCCATGGGGTCATGAAGAGTCGGACACGACTGAACGACTTCATTATCACTTTTCAATTTCATGCATTGGAGAAGGAAATGGCAACCCACTCCAGTGTTCTTGCCTGGAGAATCCCAGGGACGGGGGAGCCTGGTGGGCTGCCGTCTCTGAGGTCCCACAGAGTCAGACACAACTGAAGCAACTTAGCAGCAGCAGAGTAGGGAAGACGTGTACTCAATCTGCCCTTTCATTTCATTATAGGCTGCATTCAGCAAGAGCACTGAGGGGACCAGTTAGTGACTCCACGTCTACTGAGCTCAATGACTGCAGGACTCCAACTGTATACAAAGCACCTGGGACACTGCTTGGCCTCCAGTAAGTACTCAATAAGCAACAGCCCCTTTCCAAATGGGAGCTGATTATTGGTCACAAAGGTATATGTAGATCCTTTTCTTAGAAGTGAGCCAGATAGAAGATTTCCACCCACAGTTCTGAACAAGGTAAGTTTCTATTGCTCCATGTCCCATTCTCCAGCCATCTCCCTGGAAAAGTAGTCATTTGTGCACATTGTTTATAATTTACATTTAATTATGGAGTGGGACAATTATGTAAATCACTAAGTGAGTCAGTTTAACTTTGTTTTGTTTGAGTACACCACAAAATTCTGAACTCACAATTTCATAATTAGCTGTTTGTGTAATATATCCATTGGTACGGATTCAACTACTGTAAGAGAAGCCATGACTCATCTGGACTTAAACAATAAGGAACTGTATTATGTCACACAGCACAGAGTACAGCAATCGACTGAGGGGTGATTTGATTCATGGGCTCAAGCTACGATGCCAGAGACCAGGTTGTTCTATCTTTCTGCTCCTCTCTAGAGTGTTTGCTTTATCCTAAGGGTTCTTCCTATTTTGGTCCTAAGATGAATGGCAGCAGCATCTGTAGCCATATAGTCTCTTGTTCACTTCTAGAAGGAGGGGGAGAGAGAAACCACTGCCCAAGGAAGGAATCTAAGTCTTTCACTTTAGGCTGGTGGAGCCAATGGAAGTCAGAAGTCCACTCCTGCATTAGTAACTGTTGCCAAGAGAGTTCCACGCGATGGTTCTTTGAGACTAATTATTATCCACCCTTGGTACCAGGGATTGTGTCAGTCTCCTGTTAATTGTGTACACTGTGTGGTCCAGGGATAAATACCCGAGCAAGATCAGAATTTGAGCTGGAAGGAGGTAGGAGTGATGAATGGCAGGCAGCCAGCAGCCCTGGGCTTAGGAGGCATGTGGGGAGATTGTTTTTCTGAGGAAGTGGTTGTAGGAGAGAGAGGAGCTAGGGAGCAAGAACTGCTTGGGAGTAGCTTACACACTTAGGAAATTATAGGGAAATGTCTATATTTTGAGCAACTTGGAAAAGCATCTCTCTAAAAGCCTATGGTAATTTCTGTCATCAGATGCAAGTAGCCCCAAAAAGGAAAATGGTTGTGGTCTGAGTTCACAGATAACTTAATTGATATCAGGAGGGTTGGGCCAGAAGTCACACTTCTCCCCAATTCAAAATGCCCCATTGTTCTCACACCAAGATTTCATTCCTTAATCTTTCCTTCTTTGTGGGTCAGCTCCTCACAGTGAGGCTTTTCTAGATCACCTTCAGAAATATCAATTGCCAGTGACTCTTCCCTGCCAGCTAGTCAGATGCAGCTGGACTTACCTGGTCCCAAAACCTTGCAGGTACACTGTGTAGCTTTCCAGCTGGGATGTCACTGTGTGAGCAGCCTCCAGCATCAAAAACAGTTTGAAACCTGAATGACCAAATAGCCTGCATGCATCTAAGTCTAAGCTGTCCTCTGTGGATGATTGAATAAATGATTGTTCAGGCTAAAATCCATTTCACCAAATGAGAGAATGAATGTGATCTGATTAAAGCAGAGCCTGTTGAACTCCAAACGCCAGTTTTTAAAATCAAACTTTGTGATCTAAGGCAATTATTGGTGTTTATAAATCCTTCAGGTGTCAGTTGTCTGTGTGCAGGCATTATCTCCCAAGAGATGGCACATTCTCCAAGTTTTCAACCCAGGCCAATTGCAGTCGGTGAATTATATACATAATGAAAGCTCATTTATTAAGTAATAATTTGCTACTGAGCCCTGACAATGTACCCTGTGAAAGGTCAAGGCAACCCCCATTCCCAACTGTGACTTGATGTATGTACAACTACAGTGAGAAACTTTTTAACCTAGAGATCTGCAGACTATTCTGGAATCACACAGAATAAGTGGTAAATTATTTCCCTTTTTTAAAATATGAATTTATGTATTTTAATTGGCAGCGAATTACTTTACAATGTTGTATTGGTTTTGCCATACATTGACATGAATCCACCATGGGTGTACATGTGTTCCCCATCCTGAACCCCCCTCCCACCTCCCTCCCCATACCATCCCTCTGGGTCATCCCAGTGCACCACTCCCAAGCATCCTGTATCCTGCATCAAACCTGGACTGGTGATCCATTTCACATATGATAATATACATGTTTCAATGCCATTCTCCCAAATCATCCTACCCTCGCCCTCTCCCATAGAGTCCAAAAACTGTTCTACACATCTGTGTCTCTTTTGCTGTCTCACATACAGGGTCAGCATTACCATCTTTCTAAATTCCATATATCTGCATTAGTGTACTGTATTGGTGTTTTTCTTTCTGGCTTACTGCATTCTGTATAATAGGCTTCAGTTTCATCCACCTCATTAGAACTGATTCAAATGTATTCTTTTTAATGGCTGAGTAATATTCCATTGTGTTTATGTACAACAGCTTTCTTATCCATTCATCTGCTGATGGACATCTAAGTTGCTTCCATGTCCTGGCTATTATAAACAGTGCTGTGATGAACATTGGGGTACACGTGTCTCTTTCAATTCTGGTTCCCTTGGTGTGTATGCCCAGCAGTGGGATTGCTGAGTCATATGGCAGTTCTATTTGCAGTTTTTTAAGGAATCTCCACACTGTTCTCCATAGTGGCTGTACTAGTTTGCATTCCNTTTTGTTTTTATAAAACAGTATTTTGATTTTTCTTTCTAGTAGCTATTAGAAAATATTTAAATAGTGGAGGACAGAGGAGTATGGACTTCTGCAGTCCATGCAGTCACAAAGGGTCAGACACAACTTAGCAACTGAATAATATTTAAATGCTTGGGAGACAACACAGAAAACTCTGCACCTCTTTCAAGTGGAAAATAACAAGGGACAATATCAGAGCCACTTCCCTGCACACACAGGTTAGCTGTATATTATTATTCTCCTTTAGATGGTTATTCCTTCTCCCTCCTGCCATATTCCACATTCATTCATTTTATTAACTTCATTGCAGGGACAACTGCACTTGTAATCACTCCTCTAGAGAGATCTTTAGTAATTCTATCACCACTGTGTCACCATTAGAGAGCCCAGAACATGATATGATCTCAAAAAATGTAGGCTCCTGTGGCTGGATACAAAAGGTGAGAGGGAAAAATCACAGGAGAAGAGACAGAGGATTAATGGGATGTGAGGCCACACTAAAGGATTTTTACTTCATCTTAGGTCAAGACCTTAAAAGCCATCAAAACAGGTGAAGCTAGGGAATGAAGATCAGATTTCCAAAATAAGGATTCCAACCTACCAGAAGGGAGCGAGATATTACCTTTTGTGTACACTTTATAAAGTAATTCCCAACATATCATTTTTCTTCAGTTTTTAATAGAAAAAGTTGAGGTATCAGTTGGGATATTCCATATCTAACCAAATGGAGGAACTGAGACTATGAGAACATTGTCTTTCCCTCAACCACAGTTCTGATAGATTTCAAGAGTTAAACAAAAACTTTAAGACTTGACTATCTATGCCCTCTCCACAACAGAAGGTGAGTTGTGAAAGTGACTTTCAAGAACTCTTTTTCAAGGTCACCCTATGTAGTAAAGAACCTGCCTGTCAATGAAGGAGACCTGGGTTCAATCCCTGCATCAGGAAGATATCCTGGAGAAGGAAATGGCAACCCACTCCAGTATTCTTACCCAGGAAATCCCATGGACAGTGGAGCCTGGTGGGCTACAGTCCACGGGGTCACAAAGAGTTGGACATGACTTAGCATCTAAAACAACAACTATTTAAGATAAGACCTACAATTCTGTATCTGCCTAAGAATGACTAATGATATCTAACAGAATCTCAGTAAATACTTGTTTATAGTTGAGTAGGAGGACAAGAAGACCTCACTTTGACGTCTGTTTCCTTTTGGTAAATATGTGCTGATCAATATTTAAACAGACATCTTTAAAAAAAAACATAACAGTCTCTACCACTGTGCTGTGTGCTGTGCTTAGTCATTCAGTTGTGTCCAATTCTTTGTGACCCCACAGACTGTAGCCCACCAGGCTCCCCTGTCCATGGGGATTATCCAGGCAAGAATACTGGACTAGGTCGCCAAGCCCTCCTCCAGGGAATCTTCCCAACCCAGGGATCAAACCCAATTCTCCTGCATTGCAGGCAGATTCTTTACAATCTGAGCCACCAGGGAAGCCCAAGAATACTGGAGTGGGTAGCCTATCCCTTCTCCAGGGGATCTTCCCAACCCAGGAANGGAATCTTCCCAACCCAGGGATCAAACCCAATTCTCCTGCATTGCAGGCAGATTCTTTACAATCTGAGCCACCAGGGAAGCCCAAGAATACTGGAGTGGGTAGCCTATCCCTTCTCCAGGGGATCTTCCCAACCCAGGAATCAAACTGGGGTCTCTTGCCTTGCAGAAGGATTCTTTACCAGCTGAGCTACCAGGGATGCCTGGTAAAATGCTGACTTGAAAATTAAATCTAAAGACCTACACACAGATTCCTGCATTGTCACATGTGACTCTGCACACCTTTTTAATATGGTCAAAAATGAAGTCTTTTGCCATAACAATACTGCATTTTAAATAAGAATGTGGGAAAACAAAAAGTAAGTTACCACCAAATAAAAGGCAAAATAAACATTTGTTTTTATCTTTCCAGCAATTACTAAGACCAATTTAAAAAAATCTTTGTATGTGTTTTAAAACATGATTCTTAAAGATATGTCAAGGATCTGTTTGATCTCAGGATCAAATAGATGTTTTGATCTGTTAAAATCATGGACTTATGTTATCATATATTATAACATTTGAAAAATATATCCTGCTTTGAAAATAAATCATAACAACAATTGTATGGTATACCAATTTACTAACTCTGGTGGAAAAGGAAAAGGCCATAATATATACATAAAACTTGCAAATTACTTCCAAATCATAGAAAAGTTATGCTTTTCCATTCACATTTTAAATTAGACCTATAACTACATTATTACTTCAACCATATTTCTGAATAAATTAACCTGCTATAAAGAATATTAACAGTGACAGACTTTATTTTCTTGGGCCCCAAATTCACTGCAGATGATGACTGCAGTCATGAAATTAAAAGACGCTTGCTCTTTGGAATAAAAGCTATGATAAACCTAGACAGCATATTAAAAAGCAGAGGTATTGCTTTGCCTACAAAGGTTCATATATGGTTTTTCCAGTAGTCATGTATGGATGTGAGAGTCAGACCATAAAGAATGCTGAGTGCCACAAAGAATCGATGCCTTTGAACTGTGGTGTTGGAGAGGACTCTTCAGAAACCGTTGGACAACAAGGAGATAAAACCAGTTAATTCTAAAGGAAATCAATCCTGAACATTAGTCCTGGAAGGACTGATGCTGAAGCTGAAACTCCAATACTTTGGCCACTTGATGCAAAGAATCAATTCATTGGAAAAGACCCCGGGAAAGCT
Organism: Neotragus pygmaeus; assembly: GCA_006410875.1. Lineage (NCBI taxonomy): Eukaryota > Metazoa > Chordata > Mammalia > Artiodactyla > Bovidae > Neotragus > Neotragus pygmaeus. The sequence goes on along the minus strand of SJYV01043406.1, from coordinate 95,767 downwards.
GGGAAAGACTGAAGGCAGGAAAAGAAGGGGATGATAGAGGACAAGATGGTTGGACGGCATCACAGGCTCAATGGACATGAGTTTGAGCAAGCTCTGGGAGATGGTGACGGACAGGGATGCCTGGAGTGCTGGAGTTCATAGGGTAGCAAAGAGTCAGACATGACTGAGTGACTGAACAACAGAAGTATATTAACAAATGCTAACAGTAAATTTCATGTGAGGCCTATAAGTATTACTATTTTGTATCTTTGTTCATCTTTTTCTGTGCAGCTGGAGTAATCTTTTTAAAACAATCATCAGAACTTGTTATTCTCCCGGTAAATCCTTTTTAATAAATACCTGTAGCTGTTAGAACATGTATGGACACTCCATCATTGCCATAATAATCTGGTTCTAGTTTGTTTACAGCCTCTCTATAAATACACACTCACATCCCCCTACAAACTGCTCTGGCCACAATGGATGCCTTTCTGTTCTTCACATGCATCTGGTCTTTTTCTGTCATCTGGAGTTTGCACTTGCTATTTCCTCAAACTGCATTGTTTTTGAAAGGTGTTCACAAGTCTGCATGCATGCACGCTAAGTCGCTTCAGTCGTGTCTGACTCTGTGAGACCCCATGGACAGCAGCCCACGAGGGTCCTCTGTCCACTGGATTCTCCAGGCAAGAAGACTGGAGTGGGTTCCTCATAAGTCTTGTTTACTGTTATCTTTAATAACTCAGCATAAATGTCACCTCTAAGTTTCAGGAATCCAACTCAAAATGAATGACAATATGAATTCTCTAGGTCACCGTATCAAACTTTGGCATGTTTGCTATGAGAAGCCATGCCTTTTCCCTGCCTTGCAACATGTCACAGTGAGGTATAGTTTTTAACTTTTTGTTTTACATTGGAGTATAGTTGATTGACAACATTGTGTTAGTTTCAAGTGTACAGCAAAGTGATTCCGTTATACATACATATGTTTCTATTCTTTTTCACAATCTTCTCCCATTTAGGTTGTTATTACATAATATTGAGCAGAGTTCCATGTGCCATACACAGAGTCCTTGTTGGTTACCCATTTTAAATACAGCAGTGTGTACATGTCAATCCAAACTCCCTAATTATCCTTTCCCCTCATGAACCATAACTTCATTCTCTAGGCTTGTGAGTCTACCTCTGTTTTGCAAAAAGTTCATTAGATTCTTCACATAAGATATTTCACTGTCTCTGACTTACTTCACTCAGTATGACAATCTCTAGATCCATCCATGCTGCTACAAACGGCATTATGGCTTAGTATCATTGAACAAACAACCCAATCAAAAAATTGACAAAGAACTTAAGTAGACCTAAATTTCTCCAAAAGAAGGGAAGTGTGGTTTTGATGGCTGAGTTTTCCCACTTCACAGGTCAACTGACTTTTAGTCAGGTTTGGGCAATAGAAGGTAATGACAGAATTGAACAGCAAAGGAAAGAGATGGCACACACACTACTTCTGGACATGGATATGCCTGCTTGTGGCTCCAGCACCTTCAGACATGCCTACAAGACTTCAGCTTCCCTTGAGTTCTTCTTTGGTGTGTCCTTAGTCACACTTTATTTCTGTAACAAAGCCTACTTTCCTCTGTCTCTCCACAAACCCAATTTATCAACTGTTAAGGCGGCCCAATTTTTAATTTGTTGCTTGTTTTAAATTCTCCACCTTTGAAGGAAATGAGCCTGTGTCCTAAAAATCTTCTCTTCTGAAATTTCTAATTAATAATACTTTCATCTTGTTAAGTGCATGTGTGGGTTTGCTCAGTCACGTCCAACTCTTTGTGACCCTGTGGACTGTAGCCTGCCAGGCTCCTATATCTGTGGAATTTTCCAGGAAAAAAAATGCTGGAGTGTGTTGCCATTTCCTACTCCAGGGGATCTTCCCCAACCAGGGATCAAACCCACATCTCTGTGTCTCCTGCATTGGCAGGTAGATTGTTTATCATTGTGCCACTTGGGTTAAGGCAGAGAAGTAAATGCATTGCATTTTCCACTGATGGCTTTTCAAAATATTTGAAGACTGCAGCTGTGTAGCCAGAGTGTGCTTTCCTTCCAGTTGAACTGTTTCATTTCCTAAAAGAAAGGTTCTTCACAGGTTATCTCTAAGAGCTTTTCCGGTATTAAGAATCATGTGGTTAGAACATCTTTGGCTTTTGTTCAAAATTATGATTAAGAACTAGCTAAATGATGTCTTAATCCCTGTGGTTATCCTTAGGAAATAAAAACTTCCTTAGGAGCAAATTGTGCACATGTTAAAAAAACAAAAAAAAAGACCTTATTCCTCTAATGACCTTTTTGGGATATGTCCAAGTCTGGTGCATTTTTCAGTCTTCCTCTATCAAGATTTGGATTTCAAATGTTGAGTCTTCGTTAATTTGTTTTGATTGTTTGCTCCATGTCCTGACCCTAATTGTCCACTGAGACATTCGTAATGCAGTTATGACCTTTAGATTAATTTGCAAACATTTCCTTACCTTCTAGATTCTTGGCATCTGTGATACTAGACGCCAATATATTGATAGATACTACTGAATAAAATAAAGGCTTAATTTAAGAATTTAATTTAGTGGGAACAGTTAATATAAAAGCATAAAGTATGTTATAATTTTGTTATAGGAATATAGTTAACATGCAAAATAACAAGGTGAACAAGTCATTTGCTTTTGAAATTAATTTCGAGAGTGGCAGGAGATACAGCCCAGTGTGGGCTGATGAGGGGAAACTGTCCTCCTTTTTCTTACTTTGCTTCTATATTTTGCTTTACTAAAATTACATTTGGGTTTCTGTATTTTGTTTCTTTCTTAAGGAAATGCACTGAGTGTCTTAAAATGGGTCCAATCACCTCTGGAACATTTCCACCCTAGGCAATCCACCAGCTTAAATGTTACCAATATTCTGAAAGTTGGTATTTTAACACATTTCAAATATTCCACCCTTTATGTTATTTCATTAAGCTCCTCTTTCAGGTCATTTCAAGAGCAGAAATTGTCATCCCTGATTGCCTGTTCCCCCATCATTCACCTTTCTGGTAAAACTCTGTTTCTTCCATATTCCCACTTGCTATCTTGTCATTCCAATATATTTTTTTCAATGTGCATATTCAAAATTAGTGTAGAAATCATGGGTTTGGCATTCTAAAAAATGCCTTTGATATTGTTGAACTTTCTGTTTATCAGTGTAAAAGTACTTTGCACACACATACACACACACACACACACACACACCTGCATTTAATTTAGAAACCAGTATTCAGCACAAGGTTTCTAAATTTCCCTTATTTATTCCCCAGAGAGACTGGCAAACAGTTTAAACCTACTAGTCAAAAAAGTGATTTGGCTGTTGAGAAATGCTGGCCTTGGGATGAAATGCTGCAAGAACAACTAGTAATCACACCATTTCTTTCCTTTACACATTATGAACTTAGTGCTATACTCCTTTTCTGTACTTTCTGATTGGTTGAGTGTATTTAAGATATCCAATGAAAATCTAGGTAAATTACCTAATGTTTACTGAGCTTATTCTATGAAAAGCTAAATAAGAAACAGTTTAGTCTGACCTACCCTCCTCAACTCTCAGATAATATTTGGAGCCCTTCATCAGTTTATCTTCCAAAGTACCTAAATTTTGAGAATGGGACAAGCACAGCATTTTGCATATACATGGATTTTTTTTTATAGGTGTGTAATCAAGTGAGTCTATATACTCATACATTATCACTGTTCATTGTCAGGAAGGTAGATAGATTGGAGGGAATCATCTCAGTGATGCTACTTTTAGTTCTGAGGGTCCTAACTAATTCTTGAAATCAGTGCAGAAAATACTTGTCGCAAATTTGAAGGCATTCAGTGCAAACACTGTGTGTTACTGTAGATNTTTTTTTTTATAGGTGTGTAATCAAGTGAGTCTATATACTCATACATTATCACTGTTCATTGTCAGGAAGGTAGATAGATTGGAGGGAATCATCTCAGTGATGCTACTTTTAGTTCTGAGGGTCCTAACTAATTCTTGAAATCAGTGCAGAAAATACTTGTCGCAAATTTGAAGGCATTCAGTGCAAACACTGTGTGTTACTGTAGATCTATGAAGAGACAGAAATGGCCCCACGCTGGGGAGAAAGTTGGTATAATGCAGCAAAGAGTAGGGGCTTGTGTGCATTTTCTTGCAACTAAAGGAACTTATTACCTCAGCAACCTTTAGTGTCTTAGGTGGTCTTATTATTTTCCCTTCTGCTTACCGTAAATCTTTGCTTCTCTCATGACCTTTACTAAAAACTAAGTTCAGGAGATTATATGGGAATATCCAGGAAGTCACCTATTTTTATGATAGCCAGAAATGGTGGCAGTTAATGATATATTTTATAGACCACCCCAGCCCATTTATTTGGCTTTGCCTTTTAGGAAACTGCGGCTCATAACCTTAAAAACACTTCCAATTTTATACTGCTTTCAAGTTGCATAGTGAGGGCCAAGAACTAAATATATTTCATTGTTAAGTGTGTTGCTTACTTTTCTACCTCATATGGATACATTCATAAACAGAAGTGGAGACAATAGAGGAAAAGCCTAAGTTGACTTTGTCATCCCTTAGACAAAGGCTGGGTATAAAAATAAACATCACTTTTTGTTTTCAAAAATTTCAAAGTGAACTATTTCTACTATACCTTTTTCTTTTTAATAACACAATTTGGGGGATTTTTTTTTACCATGCCAGAGCAAGATATAATAAAGCAGGTTCTACTTCTATAGCAAAGCACAACAAAGAAGTGGATCATGAATATAAATGTTAACATCAAACATACCCACTGAAAAGTAATAACACTACAACAAGATAAGGCAATTTACATGAGTATTTCATAAAGATTTTTCTCCTGAGATTTTTATAGATCTCACTTTCTCCTAAGCCCTGATATTTTTTTTTAATTTAAAGGAAACTGTAGTGATTAGTTACATTGCCATTGAGAACTAGATAAATATTTATGAAGAAAGAATGTCTATGTATATCTATATAGAGAGAATGTACAGAGAGAGCAACAGATATTCAGAACTGGAATCTTATTTATGTAGGGTACATCTATTGCATCAGGAACCTATTGTCATTCTTTTGTAATGTGGGCACATGAGCTGCATTAACATTTGACTCTGATTTGGAGCTTTTGTATTTCAAGGGACTCAAAAAAATCCACCTGAATACTGTCTGCTTTCATGAGCAAGAATATCTGTGGTCTCATTTGCTCAGACAGATTCAACCACAGAACATATATAGCCAGACTATAAAGAATCTGCCTGCAATGCAAGAGACCTGAGTTCTAGCCCTGGGTCAGGAAGATTCCCTAGAGAAGGGAATGGATACCCACTCCATTGGGTAATCTTGCCTAAAGAATTCCATAGTAGAGGAGCCTGGAGGGTTATAGTTCATAGGTCTCAAAAAAGTCAGACACAACACACACACATAGTAAGATGTAGACTTGGATATACCAGTGTTGATCCCCAAATAATTCTGTTTCTTGTAAAACCCCCATGACAGAGTATATCTTTTTCTCTTGCTCACTATTTAGGTGCTTTTTTTTTTTTTTTAACGAGTGCTAGTCACTCAGCCATTTCCAACTCATTGTGACCCATTGGCTGTAGCCCCCCAGACTCCTCTGTCCATGGAGTTCTCTAGGCAGGATTGCTGGAGTGGGTAGCCATTCCCTTCGGCAGGGGATTTTCTCAACCCAGGGACTGAACACAAGTCTCCTACATTGCAGGTAGATTCTTTACTGTCTGAACCACTAGGGAAACCCTGCTCTCCATTTGCTGCTACACAATCATAGGTGCTTTAAGTATCTGCCTCCATGGCCAACTTGTCTCTTGATATCTTTTGACTTCACCCCACTCCTGTCCTAGAAACTGTCCCATCCACTTGGAGCTAAGAAACAATCGGGAGATGAGCGATAATCTTACATGATGTTTCTACACATCTTATAGCAGTTTTTGTCTTCAATTATCTTTTCTATGATATTTGTACAGCAGACAACCTTAGAAAATAAAGGTGCTACCAGAACAGAAGGGAGATTTGAATCCTAACTAATACAATCAAGATGTCTCCCTCTAGGTCAAAAGTTGACAGATTTAGATGCAAGTCCCTTTACAAGACTGGGACTTTCTAAAATTTTGGTTTCTTTGGCTGTATACAAGTCCACTGTGTCTACTACCCAAACCATTCCACATGACCCCCACAGGACTTGTGGGAAAAGGCGACCTGATATAAACATGAAGCTCATGCAGCCAGTTGTGCTGTGAGTAATAAAGGCCTTTATCTCTGATCCAGGAGTCTTGTGTCTTCTGCCAGCATCTATAAAACTGGTCAGATCATTTGCTAGCTTCCAAGTAGGGGAAATCACAGAATCAGCATGTAAATGTATCCCCATTGGTCATAAAGGCATCATTCAGGATATTGCCCCACTCCAAAAAGGGATTTTTTAAAATAAAGAACTAGTAAGAGTTGGCATACTTCTCTGTCATACAACAGGAGAAGCAAAGGTTTCTGGGTGGCCAGAGTCCTTTAGTATCTACCCTCCACCACACATCATGCTCTCATGCATGTCGACACACTGAGGTCTGTATTTTGGATTTAAAGCTGAATGTTGACTCTTTTTGCCTCCCCTGGCTTCAAAACTAGTGCCCAAAAGCACATTCGTATCACAAGCAATGAAATCTATGACTACTTCAGTGGTGCAGAGAGAAGAAATCTGAGTGGAAAGTGTCCTGGAAGGACGACTGTTCTGGGCATCAGAAAATGAAGCAGGTGTTTGAGGGAATTATAGGCAGAGGAAAGAGCACAAGGCAAGTAAGTTCAAGAGGCTTGAAACCAAAAGGTGAGATTTTCATGCATGTCATAATTGAGAAATGAAGTTCATCACAAAACCCTTGAAGGTAAGGATGGCAGAAGCTCCTCAGATCATAGCCAAAGGTTCTCAACTCTGTTTCATAGAATTCTGGGTTCTTTAAGAGGAAAGGAGGATAGGAGGCTAGTTTCCAGAACCTTTCCAAATTAATTTCAATAGNACACTATACAATGCAAATGCTCTCAAGAGAGTGAGCCAGGAAAGTGCTTATTTAGAAGGGCTGCTGTGGGGATCCAGTGATAAATCCGCTGTGTGCTGTGTATGTGATGAAGGTCCTTATTTCTCCCTGTTTCAGAAAAAGGTGTTGGGGGCGGGGGGGTCTCAATGCCAACATTACTGACAGAAACAGAGCCAGTGAACAGACCCTGGTGTTCTTGTTCTAATGTTCTCCTGGAGGCAACACAGAGCACAGCTCTTAAAGCTGCAGCCTAGTCAACTGGCAAATCTTTTAGCAACTTAGAGTTTCATCTACAAAATGAGGATAACTCTGTATACTTCATTTGCTCCTAGTAAGAATTAAATAAAACATTATTTGAACTTCAGTTAAAATATATTAGCTATCTTTCTTCTGACACCGGCAAATAAAAAGTAAGTGCTTAACACCAAATGAGGTCTTATTACAGCCCCTGTCTCATTTTTCATAATATCTCCAAGTCTTAGATGTAAGGCTGGTGATCAGGATGCATTATTTGATAAATAGTTATAAAGTGAAAAAAATGCATAAATGAATGAATGAATGACGAGAACAGGGTCCCTCTGCTGTTTTCTTTGATATTAACACTACACTCTTGTCATTTCATTTCCTTTTTCTCTGCTGTCGTGTTTTAAGTCATGATCACACTCATGTCTCCTTTCTTGCCTCCCCCTGACTTTGATCATAGTGAACAAGGTCTAGGTTAAACATGGTGGTTAAAAGCACAGTATCTGGAGTCTGGCCTCTCAGGGCCTATTCCCAGATCCACTGCTTAACAACTATGCGATGTTCAATTATTCACTTTATCTCTCTAACCCTTAGTTTATCAAATATTATAGTAACTGCTTTAGGGGCTCATTGGGAGGATTAAACACAATGTTATTTTTAAGGTATTTTGCATCTAACACATGTAGGTTATCAATAAATATTAGTTATTTTTATTATCATACTTATTGTTATTTATATCACACTAACTGTCCCAGAAGACCTGTGCCTTACACCTCATGTCCCACATCTGTGCAGAGGAAGATATAGTTCTTAACAGCAAAAGGACTCTCCTGGACTTCAGTGCCATTACCAAGCACAGTTTAACTGGAGGTTTCTCTCTTACTGATGGAAACGCCATCCTGCTCAGGTGTCACCTGAGTTTGTGTGGTCTAGGGATCTGGCACCAGCTTCTGATTATAAGAGGGGACTGGAAGCATGAATAGGAAATGAAAACAGTACAGTGTGTCGGTTAACCCCAATAGACCATTTCACTGTCTTTAAAGGGAGAGAACAGCCCTGGAGATATTTAAAGGTCATGTGTGTCTTGACGAAAGTAGTTAGGGAAGGCGGGGGGGCTAAGTCGTACTATTTATCTCATTATTTTTTTCTGTCAAGTCCACACACCATCCTTGAAAAACTGATACAAGTACTTTTATTTATAAAATGGAGACAATACCAAGTACAAGAGAGGTTAAATAACCTGCCATAGACACCCAGCATTTAATGGCAGAGTTGGTACTCACACTCAGGTCTGGCTATTGCCAAAACTCATGTTACATAAATAATACTTTCTATTTAGAAAGTGACATGTGCTCATATTAGCAAATTGAAGAAATGCAGGTAAAAAGTAAAGCCAAAATGATTTTGAATCCACCAGAGACAGCCTTCTGTGTAAATGTCCTCCAGGTTATCATCAATATACCATTCCCTCCTCCCTTAACTACGGAAACCCTCAAAATTGAAGCAAAAGCAACAGTGTTTCTTGGTCCCTTACAGCTTTAAAATCCTAGGATTTTATACATCAAGTGGTTTTTGCTTTCAATTTTTAGTTCTCTTAATGGAAAAAAAAAATGTGTCCACACAGATTTCCATGAACAGTTAAATTCCTCCTGCACAAGGATGACATTAAGCCAGGAAAAGCGTCTTTTTGTAGGTTCAATGTCATCCCCTCCATTTCTCATTTCCCAGACAGACTTCATTTTAGTGCTCACTGAACATGTGGCTATATCATCTGCCCCTGGCTACATTTAGTATGATTAGAGCAGGGAATAAGGGGAGCAAACACTGGCTTAGGAAGGTTGTAACATCTGTGGATGTTCAAGGGAGTATGTTGAATATAAAACTGTTGACCAGCTTGGAAACCTTAAGAAGTTATTGGTTAAATGCCACTAGCTAATAGATTAAGCAAAGCACTTCAGTTCAGTCCAGTCACTCAGTCGTGCCCAACTCTTTGCAAACCCATGAACCGCAGCACACCAGACCTCCCTGTCCATCACCAACTCCTGGAGTTTTCAAAGCAGAAGCAGTGGTTAGGCAGTCACCTCCACTTTGGATATTCGGTCCTTCTGGTTTTCAGTATTTTTTTCTCTGCCTCCTGACCACAGCACTGACAGAAAGATTAGAAATTTATATAATTGTGTTAGGATTACAAGGCAGTTCAGGGTGAAGCTGATACCCTGACTGTATTTTTAGAATGATTTGGAGGAGCTGCCGTTACCATCTTGTTGAGAGCTGTCTTTGTCAGAAAGGACAGAGAGAAGTGAATCTATCATCTATTCGTTCAGATAACAGGGTACTTGAAAGATGGGTAGAAAGAAGTAACAGGAAGATCAAGTAGTTTGGAAAAATAAGGACATCACTAACAGTTTCACAATACTTACAGATTTTTGTGATTTTTATTTTTGTATTTGCATTATTTTTCACATAGCCTTTATTTCTTATGCTCCAAGTTTCCGTGCATTTTCTTTACTCATTTTTATTTCTTATCTTTTCATCACACATGCACAAACACACATATCAAATGCATACACACACACATACACACACACACACAAAGGGACATAGAGATGTAATCACACAGAAATGCATACACACACAGAGATAGAGAGACATAACCCAGCCTACAGAAAGATGTATTTTACTTGGACAAACTCTTCACTTACCATGTATTTATATACACACACCACCACCCCAGAATGCATCTTTCCAAACTACTTATAATTTTCCATTTCTCTTAGCCTCAATTTCACCCTATGTAAAATTAGGATGAAATTCCATGCTATCAGGATTGTTATAAGATCCTGAAACAGTGAAAAACTTTTGAACTGGAAATGACAGAAATCCATACTGTACTTTTTTAAGCAAAAATAGGAAACTTTTTGGGTTGAAATGGATTTGTTCCATAGCATGAATAGACAGGAAGGGGTAGGTCTTAGGGATCTGTACAAAAAGAGTTGAGATACTGTCAAGATTTGTTTTTTTTTTCCCCTCTCTCTCCACATACACTTCATATATATTATTTTCTTCTGTGGTAAAGGTTATTCCCAGAAAACATCATGCAGTCATTTTATCCAATAGTAGTTCACTGTAGAATTTATTAAGTTTTTCTGAATATAAAAAGTAAACATGGACAAATTCCCATTTCTACCACCCCTTGCCCTTTCCAGGATCTGCTCTCATCTCCAAGGTGATCTTCACTATGAACCATGGGCAATCACTGCCATTCATGATCTCTTCCTTCATGATTTCTATTGAAGTATAGACACAATTAAAAAACAAGAAGAAATAAGAGTAGAACATCTTATTCATTGATAAATATATGCTAATTCTCACAGAAAAAGCAGTGAGAGAAAGAATAATGCAGTGTCCTAGTTCACCAACTCCTTCAGAAGCAAGGAAAGATAGGGACCTGGAATTTTAAAATGTTTGCTAACCCAAGAACAAGTTGATATGACTGGTAAGTAGGAAAACAACTCCTGGTCACCAAAACCAGAATGGAAGAAAAATATAAGAAACTGATGAGCACAGTGGTATGAAAGGGTACATAAAGAATTGGAGAAAGAAAAATAGGGAGCAGAGACTGAGATATATAGAAAATTATAGAAAAGGCTTTTTTTTTCTGGGTACTGAGCATATATTTTCACCATCCCAGTGCATATACTCTAGAATGAAATCTTATACTAATTATAATAACTATTTAGATGTTAAGTTTATTTAAAATATTTGCACTGACTTGTACTTTCTAGATCAAGTTTGTGTGTGTGTATATATAGTCAACAAAGCCTGGGTCATGAGGAACCATAGTTATATCCAGGTTGCACATACATGTATGTCTTATTTCCTCAAGGATCATGCCCTTCTTAAAAGCAAGGTCTTCTTATGATTTAATATTCCATATATGTTCTACATGTCTAAACAAGGTCTCAAAATGATAGGTTCTCAAAGCTAATTTTATCAAATGAAATGTGAATAGAAGAGACAGGATGCAATGGCATGGAAAGGCAAGCAGAAGTAAGTGGAGGTGAGATAACAGATGGGGCAAAACTCTATCCTGTTCTCTTCTTGGGGTAGAAAACAGGTATAATCTATGCCCTTGCTGACAGCATTGGTATCATACCCTTGTACCAGATGTAACATACTCATTTTTTAGCATTTACAAAAGAAAAATCAAGACTGTTTCATTTCCCATTTCTTTTCAACGAGGGTAACTATCCCATTAATTCTATTTTTTACTTAAAAGTTTTGCTTCTTAATCACACAGCTGTTTCATACTAACTCCCCCAGTGATTTCACTCACACATATTCACTATCTCTCCTGCTGGGGTCACATTCCTGCTATGAGGCTCTTTTGGCAACTGGGGAGTAAAGCCAGTTTCCAAGCCAATTTTCAGACAAGTACATATATTTCTGGCTAAGTACCATCTTTAAAAATACCTTTTTTTTTTTTCACTTCCATGGCAGACACAGAAATAAGAGGAGCTTCAAAGTTTTATGAATAATGATTCAATGTGTTGGTTGACTTAAAAAAGTAGACCAGGTTTGGTACTCATAGAGTCTAGTCTTAGCTAAGCATATAATTTCAGCATCCATTATAATATATGGAGATCACTCCCTTGACCTTCCATCATCTTTCTAATTTCAGTGTCTAACACAATGCCTATGGCAGAAAGTGAAGAAAAACTAAAGAGCCTCTTGATGAAACTGAAAGAGGAGAGTGAAAAAGTTGGCTTAAAACTCAACATTCAGAAAACGAAGATCATGGCATCCGGTCACATCAATTCATGGCAAATAGATGGAAAAACAGTGGAAACAGTGGCTGACTTTATTTTTTGGGTCTCCAAAATCACTGCAGGTGGTGATTGCAGCCATAAAATTAAAAGATGCTTACTCCTTGGAAGGAAAGCTATGACTAACCTAGATAGCATATTGAAAAGTAGAGACATTACTTTGTCAGCAAAGATCTGTCTAGTCAAGGCTATGGTTTTTTGAGTAGTTATGTATGGATGTGAGAGTTGGACTATAAAGAAAGCTGAGCACAGAACTGATGCTTTTGAACTGTGGTGTTGGAAAAGACTCTTGAGAGCCTCTTGGACTGCAAGGAGATCCAACCAGTCCATCCTAAAGGAGATCAGTCCTGGGTGTCCTGATTTTCCTTCCAGGAGCAGAATCCTTTCTTATATGAATTTAAAAAAAAAAAAACAAAAAAAAACTTTAGCCTCAAGCTAGAATATCAAGTACTTGACTCCTTTGGTGAGTGGGGAAAGGCTTGCAGAGGCTGACCAAGTCACAGAGTCCCTCCATCAGTGTACTCAACAATGTCGGGGCCTTCCACAATGACAAGTCTGGTAACTTTGCCTTTAAATGAACTGTCATTAAATTTCACACTTCCCTGGAAGAAGTCTAGGAAGGAAATGTTTGTGGAGGGAACGAACAGGAAAGGAGATATAAGAACTGGAGTGTCTGCTCTGCTTCAGAAGCAGTGAGAGATGATAAAATAGTTGAGAAAGGAATCTACCTTTCATAGAACTGTCTCGTGGGGCAGGCTGATGAGTAAACAGAAAGGTCAAGAGCAATACCGAGTGACAAGTGGTTTGGCAAAACCCCACAAATGATGCTCTACTGCTCCTGCTGCTAAGTCACTTCAGTCCTGTCTGACTCTGTGCAACCCCACAGACGGCAGCCAACCAGGCTCTGCAGTCCCTGGGATTCTCCAGGCAAGAACACTGAAGTGGGTTGCCATTTTCCTTTTCCAATGCATAAAGCGAAAAGTGAAAGTGAAATCGATCAGTCGTGCCCAACTCTTAATGATCCCATGGACTGCAGCCTACCAGGCTCCTCCATCCATGGGATTTTCCAGGCAAGAGTACTGGAGTNGGAAAAGGAGTATGTCAAGGCTGTATACTGTCACCCTGCTTATTTAACTTATATGAAGAGTACATCACAAGAAAAGCTGGGCTGGATGAAGCACAAGCTGGAATCAAAATTGCTGGGAGAAATATCAATAACCTCAGATACATAGATGACACCACCCTTATGGCAGAAAGTGAAGAAGAACTACAGAGCCTCTTGATGAAAGTGAAAGAGGGGAGTGAAAAAGTTGGCTTAAAGCTCAACATTCAGAAAACAAAGACCATGGCATCTGGTCCCATCACTTCATGGCAAATAGGTGGAGAAACAGTTTCAGACTTTATTTTTGGGGGCTCTAAAACCACTGCAGATGGTGACTGCAGCCATGAAATTAAAAGACGCTTGCTCCTTGGAAGAAAAGCTATGATAAACCTAGATAGTATATTAAAAGGCAGAGACATGACTTTGCCAACAAAGATCCACCTAGTCAAAGCTATGAATTTTCCAGTAGTCATGTATGGATGAGAGAGTTGGACTATAAAGAAAGCTGAGCGCCAAAGAATAGATACTTTTGAACTGTGGTGTTGGAGAACACTCTTGAGAGTCCCTCGGATTGCAAGGAGAACCAACCAGTCAATCTTGAAGGAAATCAGTCCTGAATATTCATTGGAAGGACTGCTGTTGAAACAGAAACTCCTATCTGTGGCCATCTAATGTGGAGAGCCGACTAATCTAAAAAGACCCTGATGCTGGGAAAGATTGAAGGAGAGAGGAGAAGGGGATGACAAAGGATAAGATTGTTGGATGGCATCATCGACTCAATGGACTAAAATTAACATATATTTATGTATTTAGTTAATATATACAGCATATTCAAAAGCAGAGACATTACTTTGCCAACTAAGGTCCATCTAGTCAAGGCTATGGTTTTTCCAGTAGTCATGTATGGATGTGAGAGTTGAACTGTGAAGAAGGCTGAGCACCAAAGAATTGATGCTTTTGAACTGTGGTGTTGGAGAAGACTCTTGAGAGTCCCTTGGACTGCAAGGAGATCCAACCAGTCCATTCTAAAGGAGATCAGCCCTGGGATTTCTTTGGAAGGAATAATGCTAAAGCTGAAACTCCAGTACTTTGGCCACCTGATGCAAAGAGCTGACTCATTGGAAAAGACTCTGATGCTGGGAGGGATTGGGGGCAAGAGGAGAAGGGGATGACCGAGGATGAGATGGCTGGATGGCATCACTGATTCAATGGACGTGAGTCTGAGTGAACTCTGGGTGTTGGTGATGGACAGGGAGGCCTGGTGTGCTGTGATCTACGGGGTTGCAAAGAGTCGGACACGACTGAGTGACTGATCTGATCTGATGCAATAATACTATTAATATATATAATTACATATGTATGTATAATACATCATATATATTATCTAAATTACAGAAATGTCAAAAGTGTACATACAGCTTAAAGAATTTTCACACAGTATTAATATCCATGTAGCCACATCCCATATTATAAAGCAGAATTGAAGACTCCATCATGTCCTTCCCCATTATTAGCCCTTCTCTTTCTTAAAGGAAACCACTAATCACTCAATCATTATATGTTCTATGTCTTATCTGGTTTTGAACTTTATATAAATGGAACCATGACTTACGTAGTCTTCCTTTTTTATTTAAAATCTGGTTGACTTTGCTTAATATTATATTTGTGAATTTTTTTTACAGTTCTGGCATATAGCAGTAGTTCATTCATTTTCACTGATGCATAGGCTCTCATTGTACAGATTAAATACTTTTTTTCCTTATTGGGTTTAGATCAACATGTAGGTTGTTTCATGTTTTGGACTCTTAAAATCAGTGCATGGCAAAACCAACACAGTATTGTAAAGTAAAATAAAATAATAATAATAATAAAATCAGTGCTACCATAGCATTTTCTGCAGATATCTTTTGGTACATTGCTATTGGTTTTCCTGGGTTTATACTTAGAAATGTTGGTCAGAGTGTATCCAGCTTTGCTAAATACCACTCAACAGTTGCCAAAACATTGTTATACCAATCTGCTACCCACATCCACTTGCATGGTATTAAAGTTTTCATTGGTTCACATCCTTACCAGCTCTTGTTATTGTCAGTCATTTTAATCTTAATCTTTCTTATGGAGGTATATCTTTTCTCATTTTCTATTCAATTATCTTTTAAATATTTCCTCTGCATTTGTTATACCCATTTAAATGGATAGAGAATGAGTTTCTGGAACTGGAAAAAGAAAAACAGAGCAAGGTTTTATTAAAAGGATTAGGCAGATGTTGGATGAAAGTTTTAGTAATCTAGCAACCAAATCCAAGTAAAGTAAATCTAAATTTGTGGACATTGCTGTGCCTTTATAATCATCCTGAACTGTATAAGCAGAGAGGATACCTATGTAGATAAAATGTCCCCGAAAACATCTAGAGAATGAGAAACAAAGCATGAATAGCTTGCATCACCTAAAGCAGTGTATGACCTTGTAGCCTAAACAGTATTTTTCCCCAAAAGATTACATCTCTTTATATGGGTAACAGAGAATTGTGGAATTTTTAAAAATTTATTTAATTGAAGGCTAATTACTTTACAATATTGTAGTGGGTTTTGCCATACATTGACATGAATCAGTCATGGGTGTACATGTGTTCCCCATCCTGAACCCCCCCTCCCACCTCCCTCCCTAATGGTGAGCTCTTCTCTTAGCTCTCACAACACATGAAAGAATTTTAAACCAAAGGTCATCTTTGTAATACAAATCCAAACTACAGTATCCTTTCAAATTCAACTACCTAAAATTTCAAGAATTTTCATTAGTTTGTAGCGCCCTTTGTCATATCAATGTACTTGTATTTTATTCTACGAACAATGGGCTTTTGTTTCAAGACTTTAAAGATCATATTTTCCATCTTAGGTTTCACGAAGGCAGAAAAATTTAGTTAAAAGCATTAATGCTGGACATGCAAATGAATACATAAATAAGATCTACTTGTGTACCTTCCCTTGAAACTTGTCCTCTTATGGATTTTACCAGTCTTCACTCACTGTAGTTTCAACCATATTTGATGATTTAGCCTCTTTTATGAACTTCTGTGGTTGTTTTTCATTTTAATTTATCACCAACATGTAAAATTCCACTATTGAATTCCTAATTTTTTCTTGCACCACAGATTTTATGGCTTTTTTTATGGTACCGAACACCTTGGCCTTTAATTTCCTTTGCTGGCATTGTGCCATTTTATAGACTTCTATAAAATAGAAGACCCTGGGTGAATATAGGATTCAAGAAGTCTTTTATCTCTTATTCACATCCCACCATACTCTCTAACATTTATTCTCAAATTGGTTTTCCATGTCAGTAAACAAAACATAGAGATGACAATTTGAGTGAAAGATTAAAAAGATGAACAACATTCCATTTTTAGTTTTCTGGAGATATTTTTTGCTGCAGTCATGGGCTTTCATTATTCAAGGCAAATTAAGATTTATAAAACCACACACCATCTAATCGAATGGGCATAGTGTAGGCAACTGTAGATTTATGAAATAAAAGACGAAGATACATTTTTCTTTGGCTCATAGAATGGCTGTTCAAATGGTAATAAGCGAGAATTATCATTTTTAAAGATCTATTATTATTTTCTTGTAAAAGTACAGCAGCTACTTAAATTTTTTTTTTTCTCTCTCTCAGAGAAAAAGGAGCCATCATTATACTTACTGAGAATTTTTTAACTTAAAATAATGAAGGTAACCCTTCTTTCATATTATAAAATAAGGAACAGATTTATAAACACCTATGTACAAGCATTTGATACATCAAGGTATATTACATGGATTCATAACTTCAAAATTATAAAGGCTATTTCTCTTAAAAAATTAAGCACAGACAAAAAGTGTAACAGGATTTCTCTAAAGTTTAATTTCAACATCAGTACTTGGTTTTGACTTCTCTGGTGGCTCAGACGGTAAAGCATCTGTCTAGAATGTGGGAGATCCAGGTTCGAACCCTGGGTTGGGAAGATCCCCTGGAGAAGGAAATGGCAATTCACTCTTGTACTATTGCCTGGAAAATCCCATCGACAGAGGGGCCTGGTAGCTACAGTCTATGGGGTCACAAAGAGTCGGACATGACTGAGCGATTTCACTTCACTTCACTTGGTTTGAAAATTAAACCTCAACAATGAGCAACTTCTGCTTTTTAATTAGTTTCTCTTTCATTTTTAGATCTATACCACATGATTAAATAGTCTCACTTCATGCAAAAATATGAAACTTTTTACATGTAAAAGGGTAATTGTAAAACTTTGCTCATGGCTTCTTTTTCATGATTTTCTACCTTTAAGCTAGTGTGTAAATAATATTCATGCATAACTGTCTTGCTTCCTATATAAAGCCCTATTATTGCTCTTATCTAGAAGCCTACTTTCTACTAAAAGTGGCATTAGGGCAATTTTATAATTTCTGAAATAGTCATTTAATCGTCATAACCTGGTGTTTCTGAGATTTGATTTATTTCTGGTTTAAGATCTTGGCATTAGGTATAATTCTGTTGCATCCTTAATTATCAGAAAAGTTACATGACTAGAGCCCATAAAATCCTCGTCTATTGTTCTTCCCATTTCTAAATCTTCAATGCCTTCTTTTTCCACCAGAAGTTGAAATATGTCTCTTGCATCTAGAATTTTTCTTCCTTTCTCATCCATTAGGTAGCTCAGCTGGTAAACAATCTGCCTGCAATGCAGGAGACCCCGGTTGGATTCCTGGGTTGGGAAGTTCCCCTGGGGAAGGAATAGGCTACCCATTCCAGTATTCCTGGGCTTCCCTGGTAGCTCACATGGTAAAGAATCCACCCACAATGTGGGAGACCTGGGTTCAATCCCTCGGTTGTATTGGGAAGATCCCCTGGGAAAGGGAAAGGATACCCACTTCAGTATTCTTGCCTGGAGAATCCCATAGACAGAAGAGCCCGGCAGGCTACAGTCTGCGGGGTTGCAAAGAGTTGGACATGATTGAGTGATTAAGCACAGCACAGAGTTATCTTTGCAGACAGTATTAGCAGCATGGGCTTCAGAATTACTCAGTTGTAGATATGACTAGTTCTGCCACTTTCTTGCCATGAGCCTGAAATGTTTTCATCTTATATAATCTCTCTGGGCCTTGGTTTGCAGTTTTGGGAAATGGGCCTAGTAATGACACTTAAATTGTTAAGAGGATTACCCAAGCTCAGAGAATTTAACTGTTTACCACACGTGTGTGTGTGTGTGCGTGCGCACGCGCGTGCGCATGTGTGCATGCATATGGTCACTCAGTTGTGTCAGACTCTTTGCAATCCCATGAACTGTGGCCTACCAGGCTCTTCTTCCATGGAATTTTCCAGGCCAGAATACTGGAGTGGGCTGCCATTTCCTACTCCAGGAAATGGAGTAGGAATCTTCCCAACCTAAGAATCAAACCTGAGTCTCTTGCATCTCCTGCATTGGCAGGTGGATTCTTTACAACTGTTCCACCTACTGTCTGCTACATATGTATGCTCAAAAGCAGCACTGCGTTTATAGTTTTGCTCAAATGTCTCTGCCAAGAAACTGTAGGTTTCTTGCCATTCTTAACTTTAATAAGTATGATTGAGCTGGTACAGATGAAGAGCTCAAAAGATGATCTTATCATGATTGTGTGTAATTCAACTAAATAATAAGGTTCACTTCACTGTTCTATTTTTCCATTCTTAACCATACTGAAACTCTACATCTTCATGGCAGTTGTTACTGCCTTCCTCTTTGGATTCTAACTGGTAAACCCTGTTCTTGTTAATGATATTGTTTTTGAGACCATTTATTTTATGGCCAGTATAGAACAGGCAATGATACTGTTTGGATTCAACTGATATTTCCTAATATGTAATCACCAAGCATTAGCCATGTAAGTGGAACAAAACCTATCACTGAAGTTGGCCCAATTTTTCAGTTGTAACTACTTTAGCATTCTAATGAATGGCCAGAGTTAGATCAATTATTTATATAATATATGAATTATCCCTTCAAAATGGCTGCCCTTCTTATAAAGCCAAGTGATAGGAAATTCACTACCTCCTAAGACTTCCTTTTTTGATTTGTCCATAAAGTTTTACTTTATTGAGCTTTCTGCATCAAAAATATTCCTACAATTCTAATTTTATCTTTTCAGTCCAAGACAGGTAAGCATAATTCATCCCTAAATAAATTTTTTCAACTATTTAAGGGTAGCTTTTGCATACTCCCTAAAACTATATCACAGAAATATTTTTTTTTCTTTTCTACTATGTTTTATTAACTTTAATCTTGGATTCTCTAAATGATAATCTTTGGACAAGTTGAATCTTTCTGTGTCTTTATTAAAAATCCATACCCAAACATAACAGCAATATGGCTGTCCAACATTGTGACAAATATTCTCTAGGCACCAAAGTTCTAGATCAATTTAAGGCCTATTTAGTAGTCTATGAGAGTTGGATTTTGATAAAATTGCCATAACTAGAACCTTCCTGGGTAGCGCAGTGGTAAAGAATCTGCCTGCCAATGCAGGAGACATGAGTTTAATCCCTGGGCTGGTAAGATCCCCTGGAGAATGAAATGGCAACCCACTCCAATATTCTTGCCTGGGAAATCCCATGGACTAGGGGTCTGGTGGACAACAGTCCACGGGGTCACAAAGAATCAGATATCACTGATTGCACAGATATAACTGAGCACGCACATGCAGAAACTTAACACTTTTTGTTATTTGCTTCTGCTATTCATTCATCTGTCTCCCACCTTGAAGCTACCAGATTGATTTAGCAGATTTTTTTTCCCCTATTAAAATTCACTGTTAATTTCTGACTCTTCTTTCCAGCCAAGGTATTTTTGGATTCTGACTTGGTCAGAATATGAAATAAAATCATTTTCCTTCAGACTCTATCAAACACTTAGTATCTACCTTTGGAATTATTTCTCATTCCAACTGCCTATTAGCCAAATTCATCAATGTTTATGACATTTACAAAAACACAGTGCCTTTTCTGAAACATCTCTCCCTTTTCATCCAAAAATGCACTCCATGATTTCGAAATTTCAAGATAATAAGGTAAATGTCTGATTTTAAAATATTTGTTGTGTTGTTTAATCACCAAATTGTGTCCAACTCTTTAGTATCTACATATATGTGTTTATAATCTGAAAATTTTAATGCTGTTTTCCATCTCATTTACACCATAACTCCTTTCATGTTCCATGAAAGTATATACATTAACAAGTTTTTGTTGTTGTTGTTTATGCCCACGTATATGTTAGGAAGAAGATATGTATTTTTTAGGGAAAAAATGGTTATTTATCTTTTTTAGTTGTTTTAATTATTCTAATAAAAGAATTTTTAAAACTCAACTAACTGCATTATTAACTAATTGCAATTTGTATAACTGCTATATTGTCCATAATTTATAAATGTTTAAATTTCAATCAGTAACAAATTCCTGAGTTAGTGGGTTTTTTAAATAGAAATCCAGGGATATGGAGTACTGTTATCTTAGCAATATTGAGCTTTTTACTATCTCCATAGTTATTTCTTTTCCAGATTGTCATCTAATAGGAATCTACATAGCATACAGTCTTTTCAGATTGTCTTCTTTCACTTAGCAATATGTGTTAAGATTCCTTCATGTCTTTTCATGGCTTGAGAGTTCATTTCTTTTTATTACTGAAAAATGTAATGCATGAATGTACCTGGTTGATGCCTTCAATACTGAAGAACATCTTCAGTGCTTCCAAGTTTCAGCAGTTACAAATAAAGCTGCTATAAAACTTATGTGCAGGTTTTTATGTGGAGATATGTTTTCAACTTATTTAGGTAAATATCAAGTTTCTGGATCCTGGTGTAAGATGATGTTGCCAAATTGTCTTCCAAAGTAGTTTACAATTTTTATTCCCACTAGCAATGAATAGTAATTTTGATTGTCCACATCCTCACCAGCATTTGGTATTGTCAGAGTTTTAGATTTTAGCCATTCTAATAAGTATATAGTAGTATCTCATGGTTGTTTTAGTGTGCACTTCCCTAATGACATATGATGCTATGTTGAGCATATTTTATATACTTATTTGCCACCTGCATATCAATTTCACTTTCACTTTTCACTTTCATGCATTGGAGAAGGAAATGGCAGCCCACTGCAGTGTTCTTGCCTGGAGAATCCCAGGGATGGGGGAGCCTGGTGGGCTGCCATCTACAGGGTCAACAGAGTCGGACATGACTGGAGCGACTTAACAGCAGCAGCATATCTTCTCTAATCAAGTGTCTCTTTAGATTTATGCTCCTTTATAAATCGGGTAATTTGTGTTCTTATCATGTGCTGTGCTGCTTAATAGCTCAGTCCTGTCCAACTCTTTGCAACCATATAGACTACTGTAGCCTGCCAGGCTCCTCTGTGCAATGGGGTTCTCTAGGAAAAGAATACTGGAGTGGGTCACCATGCCCTCCTGCCTTCCTCCAAGGGATCTTCCCAATCCAGGGGTCAAACCCAGGTCTCCCACATTACAGGAGGATTGTTTACCATCTGAGGCACCAGGGAAATCCGTTCTTATTATAGGTTTATAATTTTTTAAGATACCAACTGAAAACAAAATCCTTTCTAAATCATGCAATCAATAGTATTGGTCTGTCCTTCCTCGAAATGATTTTAAAATTCTACACATACTTCTACCCCAGCCACAATGTGTTCCCAGGCACAGAAGTATCCCATACACAGTTTTGAGTGGATGGTCTCACTGAATTCAGCTGAAGCAGTCTCTATGGCTAGTTGTCTAAGATATTGTCTCAAACATGTGGTAAAATTTCCTGTTTTAGAAACTGAAGAGTAACCATTGATGGTTTTTCAGAAAGAATAAAACATGTTTTATCAGATATTTAAAAAAAAATTGGTTCTTTGTGTCTGATTCTTTGTCTGTTTTCTTAACAGCTGGAATACCTGAGAGTTATATGCTGGCTACACCATTCATGAAAAATCTATTCCCTTTGACCTGAGGCTTTACCAAGTATCAGGATAAAGCAAGGTTTAAGCACGTATTGATCAGATCCAGCTACTCAGTAGTAAATTGTAATGAGGGGATATGGAGACAGTAGTAGAATCATATTGATCTATTCAATAAACAAATATCCAATTTAGTAAACAAAGTGCTATTATTTTTAAATTCACATGTATAAACATATTTAAACATATGTATAAATATGTTTAAACATATTTAAACATATGTATATAAATGTACAAATTCAGTTCAGTTCAGTTGCTCAGTCATGTCCAACTCTTTGTGACCACATAAACTGCAGCATGCCAGGCTTCCCTGTTCATCACCAACTCCCAGAGCTTACTCAAACTCATGTTCATTGAGTCAGTGATGCCATCCAACCATCTCATCTTCTGTCGTACCCTTCTCTTCCCACCTTCAATCTTTCCCAGCATCAGGATCTTTTCTAGTGAGTCAGTTCTTCGCATCAGGTGGCCAAAGTATTGGAGTGTCAGCTTCAACATCAGTCCTTCCAATGAATATTCAGGACTGATTTCCTTTCGGAAGGACTGGTTGGATCTCCTCGCTGTCCAAGGGACTCTCAAGAGTCTTCTCCAACACCACAGTTTAAAAGCATCAATTTTTCGGTGCTCAGCTTTCCTTAAAGTCCAAATCTCAAATCCATACATGAACACTGGAAAAACTATAGCCTTGACTAGACAGACCTTTTTTGGCAAAATAATGTCTCTTCTTTTTAATATGCTGTCTAGGTTGGTCATAGCTTTCCTTCTAAGGAGTAAGCGTCTTTTAATTTTATGGCTGCAATCACCATCTGCAGTGATTTTGGAGCCCCCAAAATAAAGCCTCTCACTGTTTCAATTGTTTCCCCATCTATTTGGCATGAAGTGATGGGACCAGATGCCATGATCTTAGTTTTCTGAATGTTGAGTTTTAAGCCTACTTTTTCACTCTCCTCTTTCACTTTCATCAAGAGGCTCTTTAGTTCTTCGCTTTCTGCCATAAAAGTGGTTTGATCTGCATATCTAAGATTATTGATATTTCTCTCAGCAATCTTGATTCCAGCTTGTGCTTCATCCAGTCCAGCATTTCTCATGATGTACTCTGAATATGTTAAGTAAGCAGGGTGACAATAAACAGCCTTGACATATTCCTTTCCTAATTTGAAATGTCTGTTGTTCTATGTCCATTCCTAACTGTTGCTTCTTGACCTGCATACAGATTTCTCGGGAGGCAGGTCAAGTGGTCTTGTATTCCCATCTCTTTAAGAATTTACAGGAATTTAAGAATGTACAAACTGGGGAATGGGAAAATAAAGATGAACTTAGCAAACTTTCCATATGCTTTTATCTGACCCATAATTCATTTCTATATATTCACTCTTTGGAAATTATCATACATACTCACAATTAACCATATAAATATATAATATTCATATATATTTTAATTGCAAAATGAATGGAAATAATATAAGTAACCAGCAATACAGTCATATGAAATGTCATCCACTAGATAGATAGATACAGGCATTACACAGCAACATAAAGAGATCTCAAAAATACTGTTAGATGAAAATTCAAGTTGTAACATGATATGTACATTATATGATTTTTTTTTACAAAGTGACAATCAATATATTTACCCATATATATGAATATCTGCTACAAAATGTGTATTAAAAATGGACTGGCAAGATACAGATCATATTCTAACTAGCATTTGCCTAAGTGGAAATGTGATTGAAAAATATTTCAAAGAAAACTTTATGCTTAAATTTTGTGTGTCAATTTTTAAACTTTCTGAATTTAACATTACCAGATATTAGGATTTTGATAAGCATGAGTGAAGTGAATGAAGTCGCTGAGTGAAGTGTCCGACTCTTTGTGACCCCATGGACTATAGGAGCCTATCATGCTCCTCTGTCCATGGGATTTTCCAGACAAGAGTACTGGAGTGGGTTGAGAATCTTCCCAACCTAGGGATCGAACCTGGGTCTCCCGCATTGTAGGCAGATGCTTAATTGTGTGAGCCACCTGATAAGCAAAGATATCTGCTATATTGTTTCTCAATTAATTATAAATTTTAACCACCAATGTAAATATTTTTAGGAAGACTTCTCATTTCACTCAGTTTCCTAGGCAATAAAACTGGTTTAGAAAACAGACTATTAAATTAGCTGGAAGCACCTCAGTGGAAAGAGAATAAACATTAAAATATTCACATCAGCTCAAGGGAATGTAGCCACAGATCCAAAGACTAGAGTCAAGCAGAGGGCACCATGGAACCCAGAAATAATAATATATACTGGAATGTGCCTTATTATATATGGGACTCTGGACAGGTACTTCTACCTACTTGGATTTTTCTCTCCTCTTTTCTTTCTCTTTTTCTTTCTGAAGGGTGAGCAATATATTCAAAAGTGAAAATGAGAAACATTTTATTTTAGATTTCCTTAAGCTGAAGTAGCCATCTGACCCAATACTGGGCAATGAGATGTGAAAGAAGATCCAGACTGGGATAGCTGTCCCTATTTGTATATGTTCAAGATGGCATTCACCTCCAACAGACAGTGGGCCCAACTATATTCACAGAATTTGACCAACACAAATTGGGGGAGAATAAATTTTCTGGAATGAAAATCAAGGTACCTCTTTGGAAAAGCTTTCTGAGAAGGCAACTTACAAGGCTCATTATAACAGAGAAGCAAGGATTGGTTATATGACATCAAAGTTCATATTCTTTAAAATTAGTCTATTTGGTTCCAGGCTTTCTTATGGAGGGTAGAGGTCATTTCTCTTCAGGTTACCTAAACCACTATGCAGGAATTTTCAGAGCCTTTAGCACTGAATATTTGTACAAATACTGTTTCCATATTTCTCTCTTTTCTAAAACCCTGTCCTTTCTCCCTAGAGCATATTGCCTTTTCAGTCAGACCATCTTTCAGAAGTCTGGGTCATGTGAGTACAGTTCATATGTAATGCCAAACAAGTCAACAGAATAGCTGTCAGGCCTTCACGGGAAACAATATTAGCTTTGTCTGTTCATACTGAGAGCAGAACGGAAGTGACACAAATAAAACGTAATGGGATAAAGGATATTGCTCAATGCACAGTAACAAGGAATTGTTGGTTGACAATTTTTTTTCTCTTCTCACTACTTTTCAATACACTAGTTTCTCTATAATTTCTACATAGTATTCATTAATTAAATACTTACACAATGTTGAACACACAGTAGGAGTGCAAGAAGCACATTTTTAATGAATGAATAAGTGAATGGATTAATTAAATCCAATTCAGTATGTCAAAGAACTTAGAAATGCAGAATCTCAAAGTTGGAAAATAACCTTTAAGTTAAAAGCTATCTGATCCACCTATTTTTCATAAATATGAATCCACTCTGTGGAGTTCCTTATGTGGAGTTATTATGAGTGTGATGCTAGGTGAATATCTCTGGACAGGAAATTCATGACCATTAATTCCAAAGACATACACATATTTGAGTTTCTGGTATTAAAGGATAAAAACAAAACTAAATAAATAAATAAAAAGAATAATAACAGTCCTGTTGCATCTACCTACTGAACTCATGTAAGACAAATTATAGGAATTAGAGAAGTATTAAGAAGATTAATAAGTAAATGCTATTGCTTCTGGATCTATAACATGTATATGCCTAGATAACTATTAATATGTGACACAATTTTAAATAGCATGATTTAAAGATTTAACATTCTTATTGTCCTTAATATGGTTTTTCTCTCTCAACAAATTATATTTTGAACATTTAAAGAATAATTAAAAGGAAACTGATAAGCATTTGGGTGTATGGACAAAATCCCTTCTCATTTTAATACTTCAGCGTTATACCATCAAGTAGGTATCAGTATATTCAATCCTCAGGAGAAACATATGGAAGACTTTAAGTAACATGCGCAGGTCCCACAGCAGCCAAGTTGTGGAAATGGCACTTGAACCTGTGTCTATAAGGCTAGGAAGTCCATGTTTTATGCCTACATCCACTGCCTTCCAGCTATGTTTATCATTTTGTGTCTAAACTGCATCTGGAAAAAATAAATCTAGAGATATTCTTGGCAAAGGATTCATTTGATAAAACACACACGCCATTGGCTCTTCTCTAACATTTAACATTTGTGATACTGTTTGCTGAACGAAGAGAAATGCTAAGACTCAAGACCAAATGTTTACTGAGCAGATTATTCTTGATGGCCTTCTGCTTAAAAGTTTAAAATTAAAAATAGAACACTATTCACTGTTTGTCTGCTGCCAAACTGTGTGGGAGCAGCAACACAGATTGCAGGGCAAGGCTTCCCAAGCGCCACACTCAGCAATAACATCTTCCTTTGCCCCCAGTGTTAACATTCTCTTTCCCTTTCTTTTAGAACAGAAAATAGCAACTAATAGCTTTAACAGCTGCTACTTCCATCACTTTAACTGCGAATAAACTCAGTTTTTCTTTCATCCTTCAGAATCTACCCACCATGGATGGTCACCTGCGGCTGTACGGAGTCCTGGAACAGTTGCTTTGAGGGTCCTAGTGCTTCCCAAAATAGGTCTCATCACAAAAAGGATAAATAGCACTAAAGGAGCAAGGCTAGATCTTAGGAGACTGTAAATAGATCCCTTGGCTTTCTGAATGTAGTTTGGACCTCTCACCTTGAGGGAACATGGTTGCAGTTGTATTAAGCACTAGGAGTAAATGAAAGTACTCTTTTCTCCTCTGACAGACGATGGAAAGCAGGAGGAAGTTGTTGCCTGGGGAGGAGGGGAAATGAAATAAAATATTTCCTTTTCTCTTGATCTATTTAGATAGGAAGAAATGCATGTGTTTGTGGAGGGCATCCTCATTGATTCTGCAGTCAGATGTGTTGGTTTGTTATGTAGGCAAGAGGGTATATTGGAATGAGCTCTGAAAATGGGCACAGACAGGCCTGGGTTCATCTCCACCTCTGCCACTTTGCTGTCTGTGTGGTCTAAGACATGTGGCAAAAGTACTCTAAAACTTAGTCTTCCCAGTTGTAACATGGGGTAGAATTAACCCACCTTGCAGAATTCCCATGAGAATAGAGTTGTCAGATTTACCAAATAATAATATAAAGCTCATAATTAAATCTGAATTTCAGATAAACAGCAATACTTTTTTAAATATATGTATATTCAAAATATTGCATGGACCATACTTATAGTAACAATTATTGTTTATCTGAAATTCAAATTTAACTCGGTGCCCTGTATTTTATCCACCAACCTCATTGGAAAAGTAAGAAAAGCACCTACTAATCCAACACTTGACCTGGATAGGTTGCCCAGTAGAATCTACTTCCCTCTCTACCTCCTATGTTTTAGTTTCATGCTTCGCACAAGGACTCAGTTTTAGCTGTCAAAATGAGTTATTAGATTGGTGCAAATGTAACTGCGGTTTTGGACCATGAATTTTAAATCATTATAAGTAGGCTCAAACAAACCTTTATTAATCAAAATAGGAACTATTATAATCAACACATTTTTGCCAATGAGATATGTTTGTTTATTCCTGTAGCATAAAAACCTGTGCTTCAGATTTGATGAACTCTTGGAAAGCATTTTCTGCTTCCAGCTGGTTGTGGAAAGGTTTTCCCTGAAAAAATTTGTTGAGATGCTTGAAGAAGTGGTAGTCAGTTGGCAAGAGGTTAGGTGAATTTGGTGGATGAAGCAAAACTCTGGAGCCCAATTTGTTCAACTTTTGAAGCATTGATTGTATAACGTGTGATCAGGCATTGATTGTTATGGAGAATTGAGTCCTTTCTGTTGACCAATGCTGGCTGCAAGTCTTGCAGTTTTCAATGCATCTCATCCATTTGCTGAACATACTTCTCAGATGCAATGGTTTCCCTGGGACTCAAAACACTGTAGTGTATCAGACTGACAACAGACCACCAAACAGTGACCATAAACATTTTTGGTGTAAGTCTGCCTTGGTTTGGAGCCTCTTCCAGTCCAATCACTGAACTAGTTGTATACAATCCACTTTTCATCACACATCACAATCTGAGAAATTGTCTGCTGTTGTTCAAAATGACAATTCTTTCGATTTGCAGTCAGCTCATAAAGCACTCGCTTACCAAATTTTTTCACTACTCCAATTTGCTTCAAATGCCAAACAATCACAGAATGGTTTACAGTGAGTTCTTCTGCCAAACAATCATAGAATGGTTGACATTGAGTTCTTCAGTCACCTCTTGTGTAGTTGTAAGAGGGTCAGTTTCAGTGACTACTCTCAATTAGTTGTTGTCAGCTTCCAATGGCTAGCCGCTACGCTCCTCATCTTCAAGGCTCTCTCATCTCCTTTGCAAAACTTCTTGAACCACCACTGCACTGTATGTTCATTAGCAGTTCCTGGACCAAATGCATTGTTGATGTTGCAAGTTGTCTGCACCACTATTTGAACTCAAGTAAGAAAATCACTCAAATTGCAAATTTTTATCTAACATCATATCCATAGTCTAAAATACATATACACAGCAAGGGAAAAAATTAGGGAAAAAAACATAAAGCGAGAAATACCCATTAAAATGATGTATAACATAATCACATTTAAGAATGTATTCCAATATCAAAAAGCAAAGGTCAACAATGCAAAACCACAATTACTTTTGCACCAACCTAATAAAATTCAATTTTGTTTCCTTTGAAGCCATATATTTGCAAAGCATCAAATGTTCTCCTGGATGAGAGCAAACAGGAATTTCTGCCTCCAACTATCAAAGGTCCTGGAAAAGTTCAGGGTATCAAGGTTGAATCTTTCAATACTGATTTAGGAAGTAAAATTAGCTTGTCAACTAGAAAATATAAATTAGTATTACTTGAGTTTATGTGGCACTATTTTCTGTAGAGACACAGATATTTACATTCATATCTCATTTGTACAACAAGGAAGGAGTAGAAAAGGGTGCATCTTCATGCAAAGTTGAAGAAGTTGAGGCACTGATTGATTTAGTGAATGACTGACTTCCCAAAGTCAGTCAACCAGAAGGTATTAAGAAAAAAATAATAAAGGTAAATTCCCTGGTTTCTAACCAAATTTTATTTTTCCGTTTGACTTCACAAGATGAAGAATGGAATATATAAAACAGAATATGGGGAAGTAACTGGAAACCATTAGGAAAAAAAGGCAGTAAATTGAAAATATTACTATATAGAAGCTAAGTATATTTGTCACGACTAAGTCTATTTTCCATTATTTGAATATTAAAATCAAAAGCAAGTGAGCTGCATTTAAACAGCATTTAAATTATATTATCTGCACAAAGTATGGCAGTATAAATGTAGCTCTAATTTTCATTTTACAGATGAAGCCTAGCCTTCTAACAATGTGTTACTAAATTCAATTAAAACACATTCCGTCTGCTACTAAAAGTAACTTTGTTCTTACAAAAGATATTTATTAGAAAAATATACTTTTATTTTAAAGATATACCTACTAAATGTAACAAACACTACAATATGTGTACATTTGATTTATCAACTACTTATAGGCAAGTTAATATAAGACTTTTGTTTTAACATCTTGATGTTGTAAAAAACAATATCTAGAATCTTTAGTGGTCCTTAGATATCAGGATATATAAATTTAGTATTTGAAATGGAGCTTGGTAATGTCAAGTTTGTTTTCACTTCATTTTCATTTTTCCAGGTCAAAATGGCAGGTATCATTTATAATCTTTTTTTAAAAAGTACATGCAGGCTATAAATTATAGCTTTTTTAATGGTTTGGAGTTAGTCTCTATTTATCCTTTAAAAAGTGAACAAAACTAAATATATGAAATACATATAATTGCATTTTGAATGTTACTAAGAAATCTTAAAAGTCCTCATCACACATATAAAATTTTAACTATGTATGGGAATGGATGTTAAATAGATTTATTTTGGTGATTATTTTGGAATATATATAAGAATCAAATAATTATACTGTACACCTGAAACTATTAATAATATGGCATTGAATGTCCATTATACATCAATGTGAAAAAAAGATTTTGAAAGAATTCATCATACATTGGAATTGGCATGATAAATTGAGATTTTAAAATGTCGGTCATGCTTTTCCAGGTATCTGCAATTATGCTGTGCTGTATTTTGAGAATTCACCATCATATTGGTTTTTTAAGGAAATGAGATAGTGAACAGTATTTCACTAATGCCAAATAATTGCTTTCAGGTTCTCTCTTTTTAAATCTAAATATTTCACCTTTCTATTTTTCTAAAGGCAGTGTGAGGCCCACAGGAGGAAGTCTATAGCTTTCATCTTGATTTATAGATACAATGATAAAAGTTTAGTCTCACAGCTTGTTGCCCACTCCTCTGATAGAATGCAGCCTATGGCAATGTCTAAAGACAGGTTATCCACAGCTGAATGTAGTTTGATTCTAGTAAAAATAGCCTATAGTATGAACACTGAATTTAGGCTTACATTTCACAGAAAAATAAGAGTATTCTAATATGCAAAATGTTTTCCAATTAATTCTATGCCTAAAACCTTTGTTTTGTTCTGCTTTCCCCCTCAATCTTTATGAAGTTAAATTCACAGTACACAATGGTCAATATACAGTATAAGCATATTGATAGATGATCTAGCCTAGATGCAAATATTATGACATTAATTCATCCAGAATACAGTTTTCTTGAATGGCCCACATCTGATGTAGTCTGTTGTAGGGGCAAGGTCTACAACTGTCTCACCCCTTATCAAGTTTATAATTTAGTGTGGAAAATAGAAATAAAACATGCAAATTACAAATACTGAGCTAAGTTATAATGAGTAAGTGCAACATGCTATGAAATAATTTAACAGTATCAGGAAAGACCTTTCTGAGGAACTAATATTTATTTTTATTTTTATTTTTTTAACTTTATTTTACTTTACAATACTCTATTAGCTTTGCCATACATCGACATGAATCCACCACAGGTGTACACGAGCTCCCAATCCTGAATCCCCCTCCCACCTCCCACCCCACAACGTCTCTCTGGATCATCCCCGTGCACCAGCCCCGAGCATCCTGCATTGAACATAGACCGGCACCTCGTTTCTTACATGATAGTATACATGCTTCAGTGCCATTCTCCCAAATCATCCCACCCTCTCCTTCTCCCTCAGAGGTCAAAAGTCCATTCTGTATGTCTGTGTCTCTTTTGTTGTCTCACATACAGGGTCATCCTTACTATCTTTCTAAATTCCATATATATGTGTCAGTATACTGTATTGGTATTTTTCTTTCTGGCTTACTTCACTCTGTATAATAGGCTCCAGTTTCATCCATCTCATTAGAACTGATTCAAATTTATTCTTTTTAATGGCAGAGTAATACTCCATTGTGTATATATGCCACAGCTTGCTTATCCATTCATCTGTTGATGGACATCTAGGTTGTTTCCATGTCCTGGCTATTATAAACAGTGCTGCAATGAACATTGGGGTACATGTGTCTCTTTCAATTCTGGTTTCCTTGGTGTGTATGCCCAGCAGTGGGATTGCTGGGTCATAAGGCAGTTCTATTTGCAATTTTTTAAGGAATCTCCACACTGTTTTCCACAGTGGCTGTACTAGTTTACATTCCCACCAACAGTGTAAGAGGGTTCCCCTTTCTCCACACCCCCTCCAGCATTTATTGCTTGCAGACTTTTGGATCGCAGCCATTCTGACTGGTGTGAAATGGTACCTCATTGTGGTTTTGATTTGCATTTCTCTGATGATGAGTGATGTTGAGCATCTTTTCATGTGTTTGTTAGCCATCCGTATGTCTTCTTTGGAGAAATGTCTATTGAGTTCTTTGGCCCATTTTTTGATCGGGTCGTTTATTTTTCTGGAGTTGAGCTGTATAAGTTGCTTGTATATTTTTGAGATTAGTTGTTTGTCAGTTGCTTCATTTGCTATTGTTTTCTCCCATTCAGAAGGCTGTCTTTTCACCTTACTTATAGTTTCCTTTGTTGTGCAGAAGCTTTTAATTTTAATTAGATCCCATTTGTTTATTTTTGCTTTTATTTCCAGTATTCTGGGAGGTGGATCATAGAGGATCCTACTGTGATTTATGTCAGAGAGTGTTTTGCCTATGTTCTTCTCTAGGAGTTTTATAGTTTCTGGTCTTACATTTAAATCTTTAATCCATTTTGAGTTTATTTTTGTGAGTTTATTTTTGTGTGTGGTGTTAGAAAGTGATCTAGTTTCATTTTTTTTACAAGTGGTTGACCAGCTTTCCCAGCACCACTTATTAAAGAGATTGTCTTTACTCCATTGTATAGTCTTGCCTCCTTTGTCGAAAATAAGGTGTAATCTGAGTCTTTGAAAAAGGAGGAGTCACCCAGTCAAAGAGCAGAAGCAAGACTGCTCTTGTCAGAAGACTCTGAGGACTCAAAGATCCTCTGCAAAAGGATGTGGTGCTAATCAAGATGAGGGCGGATTCTGCTGAAACTTGAAGGCCATTAAGTTGAACTTTAGGGAAGTCAACAGTAGGACAATGACATGTTGTCCTACAGAATTTCCCTTCTTTCCACTGTGGATGGTGAATACACTGAAGTTGGCAAAGATTGAAACAGGAGAACCAGTTCAGAAGCTTACTGGCACTGTACAGTGGCAGTGGAAATAGAGAGGGTGGATTGTTTAGAACATGTGTTACATTTCTTTCTCTAAATGAAAAAGTGAGTACTAGAAACCTTTGAGTACCCTCAGTTCAGTTCAGTTCAGTCGCTCAGTTGTGTCCGACTCTTTGCAACCCCATGAACTGCAGCACGCCAGGCCTCCCTGTCCATCACCAACTCCTGGAGTTCACTCAGACTCATATCCATCAAGTCAGTGATGCCCTCCAGCCATCTCATCCTCTGTCGTCCCCTTCTCCTCCTGCCCCTAATCCCCCCCAGCATCAGTCTTTTCCAATGAGTCAACTCTTCGCATGAGGTGGCCAAAGTACTGGAGTTTCAGCTTTAGCATCATTCCTTCCAAAAAAATCCCAAGGCTGATCTCCTTCAGAGAGGCCTAAAAAAAATATACTAGCAAACAAAACATAAAATACTTCAAAATAAATAAGTAAGAGATACAACTAATGTTTTAGCCTCTACAAAGACATCAGAATTTCATATAGACAGAGTGAGATCCCTGTTCTCCTTAGCACATACTTCTGAACAGCACTCTATAACCTCCATGTAATGATGTGCTTTCATGTTTGCCAACCCCACGAGGGCCTCTTAACTCATGCCTACCATCCTCCTCTCCTGCTACCCAGCTCTTTGTATATTACCCAGCTCTTTATATAGTACATTTCATGCACCAGATTTTCAACATGTGTGAATAGGTGGAATAAATGAGGGTCAGTCTCTATATCAAACAATTACAAACAATGTGATTTAATATGTGTGTGTGCTCAGTCACATATTCGTGTCCAACTCTTTGCAATCCCATGTGCAGCCCACCAAGCTCCTCTGTCCATGGAATTCTCCAGGCAAGAACACTGAGTTGATTGTCATTTCCTACTCCGGGAAATCTTCCCAACCCAGGGACTGAACCATCAGTGTGTCTCCTGCATTGGCAAGTGGATTCTTTAGCACTGCACCACCTGGAAGCCCTGTGATTTAATATGTGTGTGTGTGCCAAGTCGCTTCAGTCATGTCTGACTCTGCAACCTCAAACAAGTCATATAAGATGAGAACTCACCCATCTATGCAATCATCCTAAATTAGGATAAATATGTTATTCCACAAAAGGAACAAAGCACAGATATGGTGTGGTAGCCTCGTGAGAACTTAACAAAAGATGATTACAAGATGTTTTGCAATGCTCAAAATAGACCATTGTTTAAAAGATCAGCAAAGTGACTGTTTAAATTTTTTAAGGGTAAAGCAATGATCCAGATGATGGAAAAGTTATACAGTTAAATTTGATATGCTGTAGAAATAAAATGTTTTCTTTAACCATTGGTGCAATGTGCGCTGCCATTTGCTTGGATTTTTATTAACTCTAAGTCATAAAAATTATTAAGACTCAGAAAATACTCAAACTATAAAGAGATAATACCAATGAACTTCAGATGAAAGTTTGTTACTGAAACTTATTTCTAAAGAAGCAATCTATACAATTCCCCATTTCATAACAGAAAACCATTCTACATCCATGGTAAAAATCTTATGTTTTAAAAGCAATTCCATTCCCAGATAACTAAACATATTTTAATTTTCAATTAAAATTCATATTTTAACTATCATCTCTAAAAATATTTTTAAAGTATATAAATTTTATTTAATTTTTTAGTTTGGCTTTACAGAATAAATATAAAGTCAAATGAATATAAATATATTTATATTATATATTTTAAATGAAGTCAGTCTGAAGGGATCTTTGTTTCAGTACATACAATTGTTTCTTTGTCTGTTATAAAAAGGAGCAACAATTACTTGAACTTTAACCCTTTAACCTTAATATTTCTCCTTCATATTATAAAGTAAAAAAGCAATATATATGTGCATATATATATGGCAAAATTTATATATCACCATATATATTTAGTTTACTAAGTACTTATTTTCACATCAAAAAAATGTCAACATAAAAAATTTAAACTAAATCAGCTGATATGCAAATATCCATAGTTCACTTAGAGATAGTTGTTCAGCAGCATCAATGGGAAAGAACAGGTAGCTTGAAATAAAAATTCACCTGAAAGCTGAGGATATTTGAATTTTGCAGGGGCTGGGTGTGGTACATTACCTTCTACCGCAACTCTTGAAAGGATCCCTTTATTCTCTGTTTGAACCACCTATTCTTATCTCTTTAGAGAACCACTGATGATCCAACTAAACCCTCCAATTTTACCAATGGTAGGAGTGGGAGAGTATCTCTGAAAAGTTAAGTGATATGAATTACAAACACAGATAAACTGAGGTTTTAAAAAGATGCATATGTGTAGTAAAGTTTCATACAATAGGTCATATATCCTAATTTCAAGACAAATTCCCTTTGTAGCATACCATGAAGCTGGTATCAGTGTCTCTGCTCTTGAAAAGACAGAATAAGAATGGGAAGGCAAGGTCAGCAAGAGGTCATTTATCACCATTTCTGGAAAATATTGGTAAATTTTATCTTGTGCTAATAAACTAATGATCTTCTTGGGTGATATAAGGATCATATGGTGATATTTAGCAATAAAACTTAGGCCAGGGCATTAGTGGGCATGAAAGAGGAAGTGGCAAAATAAAGAGCTGGATGCTATTTATGAATGTCATTCTCATCAACAGAATGTTTCAGGAATGCACTGCCCATCACAAAAGGGAATTCAACTCAAAGATGCCAGATTGTGTTTATTTACTACTATCCTCCACATCTAATGAACAGTTTGAAAGCTCCTATCTAATTTTCTCTCTAACCACTGAACCCAGTCCTAAAATAATATGATTTAGGTTTCCTTCCAGATCTCTTAGTTTCCCAAGAGATATTTAGATATTTGTGACAGGAAAGAATTTAGGCAACCTTACTTATCTACTTAGGAAGACACAGCTGAAGGAAAAATCTGCCTTTAACCGAAAGAAAAAAAAAAACAAAAAACCTTTTCCAAAAGGTTTCCTAAAGCAAGATTAAAGAAACGTTATGTAATCTTTAATAATTGCATATAGAAACTCATCAGAACAAGGCTGAACATCAAAACCTACTTCTACCATTTGTTTTGCTGAGGTCCTGGCCACCAGTGGACCTTAAGCAAATGAGATGTAAATCTGTGACACATCTCACTCTGCTAACAGCTAGGGAACAACGGAAGGCAATTCAAGCCTGGTGCCTTCTTCCAGGGTACTTCCAGACCCTGCCCTTCATTACTACATAAGAAAAGCAGTTCTTTTATACATATGATCATTTGTTATTTTTCTATAACAAACATTTTCTTCTTTTTATCTATTTTACAAAATTATCACCCACAGACCTTTCCCTGGCTCCTTGATCAGCATTACTAATATACATTAGAATATAAATTAAGATCCATTCTCAAAGAAAAAGCCAACATCACGAACTCATTTAGAATCAATAGTATCAGGCTACCCAAACAGGTATTAAATAGTGAAACAGTCTGCCAAGAGGAAATTAAAAAAGAAATAAAAAGTGTGAGGCTCTGTTGAAAACACAGGCGTAAGCAACATGCAGTAACTGTGAATGGCTGAGAAATCACAGTAGTTTAATAGACCTGCTGAAGAGAAGTCGCTCAGTCTTGTCCAACTCTTCACAACCCCTTGGACTGTAGCCTATCAGGCTCTTCCATCCATGGGATTTTCCAGGCAAGAGTGCTGGAGTGGATTGCCATCTCCTTCTCCAGAATCGAACCCCGGTCTTCCTGCATAAGACGCTTTACCGTCTGAGCCACCGCATATCTAAAAAGAGGAATCTTTTTTTTTTTTTTAAACAAACTTCTTGCCTAGGGTTGCAAGCACCACTAGGTCTGGGGGCTGGAACTGAAAAAAAAAAAAAATTAAAGTCTGTTCAAAACGAGAAAAGAAAATGATCTTTTATTGTTATTTTCAGGCACAAGGAGTAATTATAATAATAACAACTACTAAGAAAAAGAAAAAAAAAGTTGTCATTAGTCACCGTTTTTAAGAAAGCTCTTCAATTCTTTTAACCAAAAGCACTGCAAATGAATTCCAGCAGCCCTGACTCATCTTTCTTGGGTCACTTGCCTATCTGATACTGAGCCATTGCTCTGGTAGATGGGGTCTGGTGTCAACCCCATTTGACTCACGTGGAATGAGGAGGAAAGAGAGTTCAACATGAAAAGTGGGATGATGCTATGAGAGTTTCAGTGAATGATTGCTGGGTACAGCTATCTTCTACACTCTCCACTGGAAAGAAACAGAGAAAGAGGAATTTGGGACTATGATTTGAAGGATGCTAAATCCAGACCAAGAGTAAAGGTTTTCAAAATAATGACAAGCAAGAGACAGTGCACAACAGTCTTATAAAGTAGAGAGTTAAAACAAAAATGAAGAGGACTTAAAGAATTAAAGAAAATATTTCCTGTGAATTTCTGCTTGCTTTCCTGAGGTTATCAAGATTTGAACTACACCTATATACAACTCATTGTGCTGGAGAGGGAAGGGTTCATGGAAAGATATCACACATCTTACTCTCAGTCCTCAGAGCAAACTAGCCAGGTCTTTTTACCATTATTTTAGGGGTAAGAAAATGGAAGAGAGAAATAATGTAAAGTACCCAAATAACCCATCTTTTACATATGGAGCTAGATTTTAAACTTAGAATTGAATGCCTCTAATGCAATTTCTAAAGGAAAACCCACTAGTATTCATGTCTTATAAAGTAGAGAAATAATTTTTAGCTAAGGAGTTCATGTTAAAATGTCTTTCAAATATAAGATTTTTAAAACCATGAAAAAATTATCAGATGGAAGTTACCAGTAAAAAAAAAAATGTGTAAGATTTTGATAAATTTATCCTGGTTTTGAAGAGATTCATAACTAAAGCAAAAAAGTTAAAATCTATATCCAAAGATGAAAGTGATTTACTGCTTAGCAGTTTATGACATGGCTATGTTTGTACAAATTGACATATTGATTTTAAGATGTAAAAAAAAGTATTTTTCAAACCAAATTTCTGTTTAAGAAAGACAGAATCACAATTTGCCTTAAAATGCGGTAAACTGAGAATGAGAATTTGAACGTTTAAAAGCTGAACTTTCTGAGAAATGCCAGAAATACAATTATTTAGAATTTGACTGTTGCTGCCTCACATTGAGCAGTATTTAGTCCCTTCTCCCTTCTCTCTCTCTCTCTCTCTCTCTCTCTTTGTGTGTGTGTGTGTGTGTGTGTGTGTGTGTGTGTGTGTGTGTGTGTGTGTGTGTGTGTGTGTCTGTCTGATGTGAGAGAATATTTGAAATGTGAAAAATAACCTTTTTCTTTCCCCTATCCCTGATGGTGTTACCATATGGCTTTAGCAGTTGGTCCCATCCTTTTCACCCTCCTACTATTTATTTATTTTAATCACTACTCGTGATTAGTAAAACGAAGGGCTCTATGTGTCTATTCCTGGCTGTTTTCTTGCTCCATAGTTTGGACCCTGATCATTCAATTTCCCTTAGCTGCAGAGACTGCCATCTTTAAATGAGCATAATGTTACTCACCAGTTGAATGAAATCCTTAAAAATGATAGTTCCTTATATTTTAAAAGTGTTTCTATTATCTGTGTGTTTTTTTCTCCTAAATTTCAAAACCATCTGTGCCTTCTCATTTATGACCAAGACTTTTCTGAGAGTTTCAAATTTGCTTAGAGCTGACAAAACACAACATCTGGATTTCAATTCAAGGAGGAAGGCTCATTTGAAAGCTTTTTAATGCCCCTGGACCACAATGAGATCAAATTGAAGAACTTTTTTTATGAGTTGAGTGCAAATGAATTAGAAACATGTGGATTAAATTTCTCTTAAACCTCAAAGGGAATTTAAATATTAAGGGAACGTGCTTTTCAAACTGCTTCTTGACTTCTGCCAAAGTCAGAACACTTGAAAAAAGAGTTGGTGACATCCACTGAATTCAAATGTACCCAGTATTTTCTTCTCTAGTGTATAAAGAACATTTTGATCTTTGAAGAAAAGGGGAATATAACCAAAGATTTACAAGCTTCATATCCAATAATGCTTAATCTTCAGTCTAAAACAAGCATATTGCTAGAATTCGTAGTCTTTCCTTGTATTTTCTTTTTTTATTGCCATTTGTTTCATTTAACAATAGCCCAGTCTATTGGTGAGTACGATGAATGACATAACCATACTGATGTAACAGAAAATCTCTCAGTCTTTTCATGTACTTTATTTCAGGAATTGGAGAAATTGATTGAAAATTTATTTGTTTCACAGACATAAAGAACAGACGTTATGGACATGGGGAAGATGGATGGAGAGGAAGGGTGAGACATATGGAGAGAGTAACATGGAAACTTACAATACCATATGTGATGTATGGCAAAGCCAATAGAGTATTGTAAAGTAAAATAAAGTAAAAAAAAAATAATAATAAAAGATATAAAAGTATAGATCTCAAAAAAAGAAAGAAAGAAAAAATAGATAGCCAGTGGGAATTTTCTGTATGACTCAGGGAACTCAAACAGGGGCTCTGTGACAGTCTAGAATGGTGGGATGGGGAAGGAAATGGGAAGGAGGTTTGGGAGGGAGGGGACATGGGTGTACCTATGGCTGATTCTTATTGATGTTTGATAGAAAACCACAAAATTCTGTAAAGCAAGTATCCTTCAATTAAAAATCAAAGTGGCAAAAAAAGAAAATTTGTTTCAAATTTATGAGTTTATAAGTTTTTTTCTACTTAACTTTATTTCATTGAATTAAAAAGCTTTCCTGATTAATAGAAAAGAACTAACACTTGCTCCTTTGGATCCATAATAGCCTCCTGAGCACTCACTTTATAAACAATACTGTCACAATTCCCTGTGTGGTTTTGGTTGTGTGTGTATGTGGGCATGTCTGTGCAGAGATATGTAAAAGCAGTTATTAATATTTTAACACACAACATCTGACCCTGAGGCCCCTGTACACACAGATGAAGTAACCGTTCAATTATCTGCAGGGAAAACAGCCGTGACCACGGACCTGAGTGGAGCCTCTGCAGAGGACAGCTCTGAAGAGGGCAGGCTGAGGGGAGCAGTCATCAGTGCAGGAGCTGCAATTTTTCCAGTTTTCTGAGTTGGAAGCAGCTTAAAATGATCCTTTGCTGGTAGTCGCAAAAGTGTGGCAGTGACGAGTAGTAATTCTCCCCTTCTGCCCTTTCCTCAGAAAGCCTTGATCTACTCTTATCCTGAGGGTAACCAATGTCATGACATGTCAACAGCCTTCCTTATCACCACTGCTAATAACAGATTCCTGCCTGGAGACAGCACCATGAGCACAATTTTAAATAGTCTCTTCTGGCACAAAATGATTTTGTAAAGCAGATTCCGAAGTTGAGGCAAATAGTCACAAATGTGCTAGCAATAACTCCAGAAGTCACTTGACAATATTAAGATAAAACTTTATTACTGACAACTCTTTTTTTTCTCCATTGCATCCTACATTTTCCTATAACTTAAGACTTTCACAGACATCCTTGTATTACCACTTTGCTAATCAGGAATAATGCTAAAGGATGCAGTTGTTCATCTGAGTGAGAAAAGAAGTCCCAAGGACACATCTATTTTCTGAAAGAAAAATGACAGGTGGCTAGTTGGGGTTGGAAGGGTTTCAGTCAAAACAAATGCTCCCAAATTAAGGAAAAAATAAGACGCTGTCTCAGATTATAAAGCTGTGTTCTGTGACTAATAAAGCTGATATTTACTATGCTGCAGTAAAAGATACAAACAGGTTGCTCATCCTCTGCCTCACCTGAGGGAAATCTGCAGAGACAAAATCTACTTTTCACAGCCTCTTGCTGATCCATGGAAGGAAGTACTGGACAATAGTTCCATTCAAGTGATAAACCTAAAAAGGAGAATTCCACTTCAGTGCCTGGTGACGAGTAAGCATGAAGCAAGAGAACAGGTGAGTTTAGGGAAAAATGCCACCACCCATCCCATGAATTTTGGTAAAACATTCACACACATTTGCTGGGAATATGTGTTGAATTATCACAAGAACAACTCAAGTAATGTGAAATGTTCCTGACAGTTACAGTGATTGATTTAATTACTACTTTTAAGACATTTCCTTTCTTATGCTGTCGGACACGACTGAGCAACTTCACTTTCACTTTTCACTTTCCGGCACTGGAGGAGGAAACGGCAACCCACTCCAGTGTTCTTGCCTGGAGAATCCCAGGGACGGGGGAGCCTGGTGGGCTGCTGTCTATGGGGTCGCAGAGAATCGGGCACGACTGAAGCAACTTAGCATCAGCAGCAGCAGCTGCCCGGTATATTCATTAAGGGAAACACCATGATACTTATTTATACTTTATAAAACTCTAGAGCTCAGATCTTCATAATATTTGCTTAGCCACAGTTAATAAAGAAAATGTCTTACATACAATCTGAATACCAGATTGTAGTAGTTTCTAATTCCTAACTCCATCCTGAGATTACGTTGTCCCTTATGACAAAATGCAAAAGAAAAAGTCTATGTCCGTGTTGTCAGGGTCACTGTAGGGTGGTTTTCAATGAATGGTCCTGTGAAAAAGTGATTTTCCACGATTTGCTTAAGTCTCCCATCTTTAAGACTTACAATGACAACCTATAAGGTTTTTTCCTATACACACATACATATATAGGAATTGCAAAAATTTTTCTGCAATTGGTCACTACTGACAAAATAAATTAACAAGCAATGAATGAATATCAATGAGAATATTGAAATAACTATTAAAAATAACCCATATACCATCCTTTGTTCCCAATATTGAGCATTATAAACATTTAATAACATAATTTTACAAAGAAAAGCATCATTTATTCAAATTATGAATAAAATATGTTTTAATATTACAATGCTGAAACTAAAGAATTACTACTGGAATGATTCCAAAACCTATATAAATATATGACTCTCATTTACTTATTCCTTCACTGAGAGACCATTCATTAAAAGACAAATATTTGGAAGAACACAATGCATCTAGAAGACACAATATAAACTGACAGAATAACAGAAGAGGCAACATCTAATTTTAACCAGCCACTAATTGAAAAGCCACTGAATAAACAATTCATATGTTGCCTGATTTAATTATTTGAACAATATTAGAAACAAGGAGAGATACTATTAATAGTATGAGAGATACAATTATAACAAGTGAAATACTATTATAAACTTACAGATGAGAACACTGAGGTGCATACAGGTTAAATAGCTTATCCATGGTCACACAAGCAAGGGTGATCAGAGTTTTGAATTAAAACTAAATATCTTCAGAACTCTTAATCAGCATGTCCTAGTTTATTAGTAATAGAGATCTAAGTCATGTCACTCCTTTCTAACACATTGAGCCAAACTACAGAAAATTGAGATGGCCAGTCATCTTAGTACAGCTTCTTTCTCTTTGAAGCTTGAGAGCCTCTTTCAGGCACCTAATTTAAAATGTCTGATTTCCTGTGCAATGTGTCCCATTGGTGGACATGAGGGACTTTGGCAGGGCAAGACTGTGTAGACTGTCCACGACTGAGACATAATTATAGTGATGTGAGGCTCAAGTTGTTCTTCAGTATGTCCCATGCTTTCCTCCAGATATGCTGCAATCCACTTACCATTTGTGGCAATTATTTGACCTATTTTTGTTAATACATAAAGGAATTGTATTTTTGTGATACTCCTGTTATCTGCATTATTTTTTTAATAAGACTTTAAGATGGCAACTGCCTTATTTTGAGAACTCAAGCATAATTACATACAAATGACGATTTCTTCCTAGTACTCACTTTAATCCTTTTAAAAGATATTTTTGTAGCAGAAGCTTGATTTGAATACAAGATCAACTTTACTTTTCAGCTTTATTTTTTACTCAACCTGCACAACAAGAAAAAAAATAAAGCTATTACTTTTCATGATTTATTCATGATTAAG
Source organism: Neotragus pygmaeus (assembly GCA_006410875.1). Taxonomy (NCBI): domain Eukaryota; kingdom Metazoa; phylum Chordata; class Mammalia; order Artiodactyla; family Bovidae; genus Neotragus; species Neotragus pygmaeus. The sequence goes on along the minus strand of SJYV01043406.1, from coordinate 52,921 downwards.
CTCCCAATAGTAAATAGATTGATCAACGAGGGTTTTATTACACATGTATCAGACAAAAGCCAAGTGCTCTTTACAACCTAGTCAGATATAAACTCTTCTGTGAAGACCTCCCTGACAATTTCTACCCATCCAATAAAGATGATCATTGCTTCATACTTCAGTCCTTCTTAATAGTCATACTGCTCTGTAATCCGTTATCTCTCTTCTTTCTTGCCAGACTGTGCCTTATTTATCTTTATATCCCTTGTTTCACTTCAAGATCCTGACAAGTTATTTCAGCTCAAAAACTTCTTGTTTAAAGGACAGAAATCAGTGTCCTGTAGACACAATGTTAATAAATGTCTCAAAATGATTTCTGTTAAACAGTGTCTTGTAATTTTGCATTTGTGATGTGTTGGAAGTATGAAAAAAAATGGAAGAAAAAGAATAAAAATAATATATTTATTGACTGTCATCTCACTGATTCTGCAAAAGTGTTTTTCAAAGATTATCTCCATTAATCCTCCCAACATCTTCATGTGATGAGAACTTTTATTATGCACAACTTATAGAACAGGAAACTAAGATGAACAGAGGTTAAATGAATTTCCTAAGAAAGGATAATCAGCTCAGAAGTTGTAGGACTGAGTATCAAACAAAGCAGCCTTATTCTAAAGCCTACTATTCCAAGCATTACATGCACTCTCTCCCTGGGAAATGGGGACATTTTTGGTATCTAAATCCAACAGAGGAGCTTGAAACGAAGTCATGGAAAAGCTCCCTAAGCAAGAACCTAAAAGACAAGGAGGATGTGGGAAAGGACAGTTATGACGGGACATCTGTAAATCAGCAACTAGACCTGCAATTTAAGTGTTCAGTTCAGTTCAGTTCAGTTGCTCAGTCGTGTCTGACTCTTTGCGACCCCATGAATCGCAGCACGCCAGGCCTCCCTGTCCATCAACAACCCCCAGAGTTCATTCAAACTCACGTCCATCGAGTCGGTGATGCCATCCAGCCATCTCGTCCTCTGTCGTCCCCATCTTCTCCTGCCCCCAATCCCTCCCAGCATCAGAGTCTTTTCCAATAAGTCAAAGAGGTGGCTCTTTGCATGAGGTGGCCAAAGTACTGGAGTTTCAGCTTTAGCATCATTCCTTCCAAAGAAATCCCAGGCTTGATCTCCTTCAGAATGGACTGGTTGGGTCTCCTTACAGTCCAAGGGACTCTCAAGAGTCTTCTCAAACACCACAGTTCAAAAGCATCAATTCTTTGGCACTCAGCCTTCTTCACAGTCCAACNAGATCAGCCCTGGGTGTTCTTTGGAAGGACTGATGCTAAAGCTGAAACTCTAGTACTTTGGCCACCTCATCCAAAGAGTTGACTCATTGGAAAAGACTCTGATGCTGGGAGGGATTGGGGGCAGGAGGAGAAGGGGACGACAAAGGATGAGATGGCTGGATGGCAGCACCAACTCAATGGACGTGAGTTTGAGTGAACTCCAGGAGATGGTGATGGACAGGGTGTGCTGCAATTCATGGGGTCACAAAGAGTCGGACACGACTGAGTGAATTAAACTGAACTAACCATACACATATCATTATTCCTCTTCTCTGTCTTACTTTTCTCCATAGTAGTGTGTGTGTACGTATGTATGTATAAAAATATATGTGTATGTAAAGATATATGTGTGTAGATATGTGTGTAGATACATATGTGTATATGTGTGTGTGCATACATATGTATATGTGTGTGCATATATATGTGTATATATGTCTGTGTGTCTATATATATACACCATTCTCTGGGAATAAGTCTGGATAGGGTAGAACACAATACAATATTTATTCACTGTCTCTCCTTACTAAATTTCATCTTCATGAGGCTTGAAATGTGTGTCTCTTTTCTTAACTTCTTTATCCACAATGCCTAGAATAATGGCTTGAACATTACATGTGTTTAACAAACAGTTGCTGAATGAACAAATACACAGGAAAAGAGAGGTTACAATGGTAAAATGATCATCCATTCTCCCTATTTTTCTACCCTTTTATATGAGCAATAATTGTATTTTAAATGCCATGTTTTCTCACATGATAGAATTTACTTTTGAGTTTCCATCATCCTGCCTGTAATATTTCATTTCTCTGTCTCCTTGTTTTGATTTTAGGAGCTCTGCTTTTGGCAAGCATTGGAAGAATCTAAAAATGTCCATTGTTTGAAAACAAACATCTAATGATAAATGTAGCAACAGCTAATGTTTTACTAGTAGTGGTAGCAAACAATCACTCATTGGAGGCCTTTTAGGAATAGTGGACCATGACTGATTCTGCATTTTTGCTGTTTTTCCTAACCCTTAGAAAAACACCATGAAATGACCACAATTAACAGAGATGGAAATTGGGATTCAGAGATATTAAGTAATGGCCTCAAGATTACAGAACTAGTAACTGAGAATTTGGAATGTTAATACTAACAAGTCCTTATGCATAGAGCTTCCCACATATTTATCTCCAAATTAGAGTACAATACACTGAAAACTATTTAATTTGCTCAATACATACTTGTTAACACAATTATCATATGGGTTGAACACAGAAGGACTGAACTTTTCTAGATACTACTACAGCAGTTTTAAAAATAATTCACAGTTCTCAAGTGAACTCCCCTTTTTTGAGCTAACAATACCTTATTCTTTTTCTGCATGTATTTTTTTTTTTCTGCTACTAAAGGTCTTATAAGATAAGCAAGTGACTCTTTACACAGCCTGACTCTCTTTCTGAAGAATGTCTCACTGCCTTGAAAAGGACTTATAATCACTTAGATATGTTTGCTGGACTCCTTGGGGAGGCTTTGAAATTCTAACACTTCGTGTAAGTGCAGAGTGTATGCCAAAAATATTCTTTTTGGGAGAGGCTGAGGACTTTTTTTTTAATTTACCTATGGAGACAGCATGGTTTATAGCCTCCCAGAGTGAAGGAATAGAAATGGAAAATGGCAAAACAAAATTGAACCAGATAGTCGGTAAAACACCTTTCGTTCGTACAAAAGGAAATGGGGAAACTTTGAGAAAGGAAACTCCTTAAGAATTAATCAAAGTGGCTGAAGGAGAAATAATATTTATTGTGTACCTATTGTGTGACAAACCTTCTATAAAGTGCCTATGGATGTTTTATATCATGTCTTTGCAGCAAATCATTGATGTGCATGCCATCTCCATTTTATTTCTTTTAGATATCAGCAATGATATTGAATTTAATATGTTATTCAAATTCAACTGCCTAAATAGCTCTTCATTTTGAAAAACACAAGCTTCCAGAGTCAAATATATTAATAAAATACAGGAGAATGCTAAAGCTAAGAATATTGGTTACTTACATGATTTACCCTTTCCTTTTATTCAAATACTAGGAAGGTATTTTTCCCCTTTACAGCCTTCCTCCCCCCAGTCATACTATAGTCATACTACTTATAGGATTCTAGAGGAATAGGTGAAGGCAATGGCACCCCACTCCAGTACTCTTGCCTGGAAAATCCCATGGATGGAGGAGCCTGNGAAGGTATTTTTCCCCTTTACAGCCTTCCTCCCCCCAGTCATACTATAGTCATACTACTTATAGGATTCTAGAGGAATAGGTGAAGGCAATGGCACCCCACTCCAGTACTCTTGCCTGGAAAATCCCATGGATGGAGGAGCCTGGTGGGCTACAGTCCACAGGGTTGCACAGGGTTGGACACGACTGAAGCAACTTAGCAGAGGAATAGGAAGTTGTTTAAAAGCAATCCGGGTGAAATTCCCCTCTTGTTGATCAAATATTATTTGCTTAACAATGATAAATTTTTCACTAACCTCAATTTAGTATGTACATCCTTTAAAAGTTCTCTAAGCTAAGGCCAAGAGGAAGTAGCACATGCAACATTTATCATTTTACTAAGAACAACAAAACAAACAGATATCTATGAAATATTGTTCTCCAACCTTGTACTTAGGTAGCCCAGTACAGTGATATCCAAGACAGGTAAATTCTGACTGCCTCCTGCTTATTGCCTTGTGAGGGTTTCCAGACCACAGCGCCAAGAGAGAAGACCCAGTCAGAGCCCTTCCAGGGCACCTTCTCACTTAACTGAAAGGATGGAAATGGAAGTATGGAGGATGTGGTGCAAAGCCTAAAATTAAGATCCAATGTTATGTGCCACCTACAAAGCCTGGTGAATCCAAAAGGGCCTCAAATGGTATAATCATAAGTTCCCCTTCCAACGAGGCTCTGGCAGATGAGGTCCCCCAGCCAAACAACCTTCCTTATGAGAAAGACCAGGCACAGTGCTTGCTTATCTTTGAGTAGTGGTTTTCAGTTTCCTCACAACCTCGTGCAATAACTGAGGTGGCCACATCCCTTAGTACTTCAAAGCCTGTCTCCCAGTCTCTAGTTGTCACGCTGTCCCCGAGTACCACCTTGATATGGTCCATGCTGTGTGCTGTGTTGTCCTCCACCAGACTCTAAGTGTATGTGATTAATAATGTTAGAATACATGACTACAGTCAATCTCATTTATCCAGTATTGGGTTTCATGTGTTTGGCTACTTCCATAATTCTAGGGTGGAAATCCCTTCCTCATCAATGAGGTAAACAGAAGGTGAGTAAAAGAAGGAGGAGAAGATGGGAAAGGTTAGCAGATCAAAATATGAGAGAGACAGGATCTGTACAGAAATAAAACAAGAGAGCTCAGCAGAGCATTTCCTCAAGTCTTCAATTTATGATTGATAAACATGTGTAAGAGATATGACTTGAGGGCAGGGAAAGTATCATGCAATCAAAAAGGGAAAAAAAACCTTACAATTCACATTTTAAAAAATAGAGTACTTAGAAAACTCAGCAGTGTCTCAGTAGTAGGACAAAGTTAAATGTAGGTTAGTCTAAGCTAATGCTACTAAACATAGCTTAGAAGTAATCTCAAAAGAATTTCTCTCTGAGCAACATAATTGTGTTCTAGAATGAAGCTCAAGAATATTTACAGATAAACAAAAATATTCAGCAGCAATCTGGCATTCCAGGGAAAACTACAAAGTAAGCAAAAAGAATCAGGAATGTATGACCCATAAGGAAGAGAAAAGTCAATCAATAAAACAGACTGCAAAATGACCCAGATAATAGAATTAGTGAACAAAGACATTAAACTGTTACTGTTACAGTTCTATATTCCAAGACAAATGGTGAAATAATAAACATGTTAAATAGACATAAATGATACAAAAAATAAATTGAACTTCTAGATATGAAAAGTACAATGTCTGACATGAAACATGCTTGTTTGGATTGAAAACAGAGGAAGTACTTCAGAAGAAAAGATTGGTGGATTTGAATACACCACAATAGAATCATGAAACAGTGTGGAGAACAGTGTGAAGACTGTGAAAAAAGTCAATGTATTATCAGTGAGCAATAGAATCATGAAACAGTGAGAAGAACAGTGCGAAGACTGTGAAAAAAGTCAGTGTATTATCAGTGAGCTGGAGGACAACTTTGAGTGGACTATCACATGTGTAACTGGAATTAAAAAAACAAAAAACTTCAGGGCAGGAAGCAAAAGAAAAAAATAGATTGGAGGAAATAATGGCTGACATGTTTCCAGTTTGATGAAAACTATAATTCCACAGATCCAAGAAGCTCAATGAATTCCAAGTACAGAAAACATTAGGGAAACAACACAAAGAACATCTTAAATTGCTTAACAACAATGATAAAGTCTTAAGAACAGCTGGGAAAAAAGTGGTATGTTTAGAATATCCCCTAAATGACATTGGAGGCAGTATCTCTCCCCACCTCCAGCATCAGTCTGTTTCATCTGAGAAATTTAGTAAATGCTCATTCCAAAGAACTGCTGTGGGGAGGGAAAAAGAGAGAATAAAGACAAGAATGATAGATTTTTCATCAGAAACAATGCAAGTCAAAAGAAAGTGGAGCAACTACTCTACTAAAAGAAAACACTATCAACCTAGAATTGAGAACAGAGTAAAATAAGTCTTCAAAAATGAAGATGTAATACTTTCTCAGACATCTAAGGTTAAAAGAATTCATCACCAGCAGACCTGCACTGTAAGAAATGCTAAATGGTCCTTCATGCAGAAGGAAAATAGTACCTGATGGAAATCGTTATCTACATAAAGCAATTAACAACACCAGACATTATAAATGTGTAAACATAACATACTTTCTTTTCAATCTCTGTAAAATTAACTGAATGTGTATAGTAAAAATAAAAGAAATGTAATGGGAGGTTTATAATATATTTAGAAGTGTTTAACAGTATTATACCAAAGGCCAGTAAAGAGAGTAACAGAAGTATACTACAGCAAGGTCTTATGCTATACATGATGTCATATAATAATATTTAAGTTAAAGACAGTTAAGTAAGAAATGATGTAGACTTGTCAGGAGTAAACACAGGAGTAAACTGATGGGGTTCCCATTCTTGGAGAATGTGAGCATCAAAATAAATCATAATCAGATTAGATTATAATCTATTGAATAGATTATGAGCCTGTGCAGATACAATAAATAGACAAATAAATAAATAAATAAGGAAGAGGAGAAAGCTCTAAATTCCATACTTTCCTGATATATAAGGTAGTCTTTTTTATCAATCATACTTTTAGTGTTCTGTAGACCCAGTCTAAATTCCACTTTCTATTATAAACTGGTAAACCAGTTCAAAAACACTGAAAGGCTCCTTAAACTATACAGACAGCAAACTTGATTGAAGGCATGAAATAAAACCTCCTTTATCTATATTTGGACTTTTCTGTGTTATTGTTTTTATTGATTCAGAAACACAATTTGATTTTTCATTTGCTTATACATTTCTTGCCTAAATCTTTTTGTAATCTTCATGAAAATGTCTGTTTTTATATGTTTAGTCCAGCTCTTAAGTCCAAGGGGAATAAAAGCATATGGTTTTGATAAACACTCAACTGATTCTCTGAAGTTTTCATATGTAGCTATTTGCTCAATGGTACTATTGAAATTGATCTATTTGGGTTTTTAAAATCCAGAAATAAATGCTTACATGTGAAACCACCATATATGTTCTCTCTCTACTGCACAATTGCATAGATCCTATTTACTGTTACTTCTCTAAAATAAAATCAAATTACTCCTGTCTCATGATTAGCTATGGAAATAAGAAAATTCTTTTGAGACTCTCTTTTTCTTTACATCTAATATTAAAAAATATATGCAAAAAAGAAAATTCTAGTAAAATACAACAACAACAAAAAAAAACTTTGATCAATAGAGCCTTATCATATAGATACATATAATAAGCCTCAGATATGCATGTTTTGGAAAAAAGAAAAAAAATCTAAAAGGTAAACAATGACAATAGAACTTTTTCTCCTTCCTTCCTTTTTTTTTTTTTGTTGTTGTTGTTTAATCACTAACTCATGTCCAACTCTTTTGCAATCCCACTGACTGTAACTCTCCAGGCTCCTCTGTCCCATGGGATTTCTTAGGCAAGACTACTGGAGGGGTTGCCATTTTCTTCTCCAGGGGATCTTTCCTACCTGGGGATTGAACCCACATCTCCTACATTGGTAGGCTGATTCTTTACCACTGAGCCACTAGGGAGACCCTTCTTCCTTCTTTACATCCCATTTATTGAGTGTCAAATATGTGCCAGTGAAATGAAGCAGGACCAAAATGTAAGGTCCTTGTCCCCTCCTCTCAATGTCCTTAGCCTGCCTTTTGTCTGTGGAAAAACTTTAGCCAAAGAATAAGTTTAATCAGAGAAGTGATAAAAATGTAGAAACTAAGGAAAACAATCAAAGGAGAACAAATAATAACACTAAAGTAGTCATTAAGCATAGTCAAGGACCTTTAGTTCCTTCTCAAGAGCTATAGAGAATAGTCTGAGCCATATCCTGTGAGCTGTTTTGCAGATATTGAAACCTACACCAGGTGGAAGAAGTCAAGTACACAATGACCAGACCATAGCCATGACACACGCCGCCCCAGTTCTGAGACATGGCCTCAGGAAATGGAAACAAACCAACCTGGAACTGAAGATTGCTGCTGCTGCTGCTAAGTCACTTTAACTGTACCTAAAACAATCAAGACGACACTGGTCAGACCACCGATGACCAATTTCAAGCTGTCAGAGCTGACTGTGATATTTCTGCATGTGGTCCCTTCCCTCAGTCTATAAAAGCTCTCGCCCACTTGGGGCAGGGAGTGGGGTGCGGGGTGGGGGAAGAGTTGTCCTGTGCACAAGCATCTGCCCTCCACCTTGTTTGCCGGCATCCAAAATAAAGCAAACTTTCCTTTCCACCAGCCTGGTCTCTCTATCACCATATCCGTTCTAGGTTAAAAGGCAAACTCCTTACAGTCAAGGATCATATGCTGACCACTACTGTTTCACCTTAAAAAAATCCCAGTGATGTTTAATTGCCTGGATTAAATATAGGTTATCTTTCTTAAAATAAAATTATAAAAATTGCTAAAGAGTACTCTAGGTGATGAGACTAACACTTAATAGTGTTATTAAAATAATTAAGAATGACTTTCGATAAAGGTTTTAATACTGTTTCTGATATTTATGTACAGACAATTATTAGATATAACTTTGAAAATGATCTTCAGATAATAAGAGAACTCAAAGAGATTCTTAGAAAAATTTGCAGTAATCTATGTTCCCTTAGGAAGAAAAAAAAATTACCTGGTTTTCTCCCTATATATATTTTCAGATGAAATTGCAGAGAATAAAGACATATTGTTGTCTGAACCAAGAAGCTGAGTATTTTCAAGTTTAAAATTTATTATAGGTGCTGTCACAAAACAACTCAGTAACTATATGATAGATAAAGGGAAAAAGAACATTTATATTTCTCTAGTTTGTCTTTTGACTGTAAAATCACTTAATCTCTCCTTCCTGAAAAAAATGCAAATGCATATCTACATTCCCAGTGTTTTAAACCTTTTTTAAAACAGACTGAATGAACAAGACAGTTAACTGAGTCACAATAATCAGTAAAATCCTAGAAAATATATATTGAATTTTTCCAGATGAAATCATTACTGACCTTTTGATAAATGTCATTTGCTCCTAAAAATATAAGCTTTCTAAGCCAAAAATATTATTTATTTTGCTATTATCTAGTAAATATGTTATCAAAATGCTAGCATTACAATTAAAAATAAGAACTATACAACAGACAATGCAGACATACAAAGGATTATAAGACTATTATGAACAACTATATGGCAATAAAATAACCTGGAAGAAATGGACAGATTCTTAGCAAAGTTTAATCTTCCAAGACTGAACCAGGAAGAAATAGAAATTATGAACAACCCAATTACAATCACTGAAATGAAAACTGTGATAAAAAAATCTCCCAAAAAACAAAAGCTCAGGACCAGATGGCTTCACAGGTGAATTCTATTAAACATTCAGAGAAGCGCTAATGCCTATCCTTCTAAAACTCTTTCAAAAAATTGCAGAGGAAGAAACACTTCCAAACTCATTCTACAAGGCCACCATCACCTTGTTACCAAAACCAGACAAAGACAACACAAAAAGAGAAAACTACAGGCCAATATAACTGATGAACATGGATGCAAAAATCCTCAACAAAATTCTAGCAAACAGAATTCAACAACACATTAAAAAGCTCATACACCATGATCAAGTTGGGTTTATTCCAGAGATGCAGGGATTCTTAAATATATACAAATCAATCAATGTGATACACCATGTTAATAAATTGAAAGATAAAAAACATACGATCATCTCAATAGATGCAGCAAAAGCCATTTACAAAATTCAGCACCCATTTATGATTAAAACTCTTCAAAAAATGGGCATAGAAGGAACTTACCTCAAATAGTAAAGGCCATATATGATAAGCCCCACAGCAAACATTATTTTCAATGGTGAAAAACTGAAAGCATTCCCCTAAGATCAGGAACAAGACAAGAGTGTCCACTCTCACAACTATTATTCAACATATTTTTGGAAGTCCTATGGAAGCAATCAGAGAAGAAAAAGAAATAAAAGGAATCCAGACTAGAAAAGAAGTAACATTATTGCTGTTTGCAGATGACATGATACTATACATAGAAAACCCTAAAGATACTATCAGAAAATTACTAGAGCTAATCAGTGAATTTAGCAAAGTCACAGGATACAAAATAAATACACAGAAAATACTTGCATTCCTATATGGGAAATAGATGGGGAAACAGACTTTATTTTTCTGGGCTCCAAAATCACTGCAGATGGTGCTGCAGCCACGAAATTAAAAGACACTTACTCCTTGGAAGAAAAGTTATGACCAACCTAGATAGCATATTCAAAAGCAGAGACATTACTTTGCTGATTAAGGTCCATCTAGTCAAAGGCTATGGTTTTTCCTGTGGTCATGTATGGATGTGAGAGTTGGACTGTGAAAAATGCTAAGTGCTGAAGAATTGATGCTTTTGAACTGTGGTGTTGGAGAAGACTCTTGAGAGTCCCTTGGACTGCAAGGAGATCCATCGGTCCATTCTGAGGAGATCAACCCTGGGATTTCTTTGGAAGGAATGATGCTGAAGCTGAAACTCCTGTACTTTGGCCACCTCATGCTAAGAGTTGACCCATTGGAAAAGACTCTGATGCTGTGAGGGATTGGGATCAGGAGGAGAAGGGGAAGACAAAGGATGAGATGGCTGGATGGCATCACTGACTCGATGGACGTGAGTCTGAGTGAACTCCGGGTGTTGGTGATGGACAGGGAGGCCTGGCATGCTGTGATTCATGGGGTCGCAAAGAGTCAGACACGACTGAGCGACTGAACTGAACAATGAAAAATCAGAAAGAGAAATTAAGGAATCAATCCCACTCACCACTGCAAGAAAAAGAATAAAATATCTAGAAATAAACCTACCTAAGGAGACAAAACAATTGTATAGAGAAAATTATAAGACACTGATGAAAGAAATCAAAGATGATATAAACAGATGGAGAGATATTCCATTTCCCTGGGTAGGAAGAATCAATATTGCAAAAATGTCTATACTACCAAATGCAATCTATCAAATTACCAATGGCATTCTATCTAAGCTACCAAATGCAATCTATCAAATTACCCTATCAAATTACCCTATCAAATTACCCTATCAAATTACCAATGGCATTTTTCACAGAACTAGAACAAAAAATTTCACAATTCATATGGAAACACAATGACCTCGAATAGCCAAAGCAGTCTTGAGAAAGAATGGAGCTGGAGGAATCAAGCTTCTTGATTTCAGTCTTTACTACAAAGCTACAGTCATCAAGACAGTATGGTACTGGCACACAAACAGAAATATAGGCCAATGGAACAAGATAGAAAGCCCAGAAATAAACCCATGCTACATATGTACCTTATTTTTGACAAAGGAGGCAAGAATATACAATGGGGCAAAGACAGCCTCTTCAATAAATGGTGCTGGGAAAACTGGACAGCTACATGTAAAAGAATGAAATTAGAACACCTCCTAATACCATACACAAAGATAAATTCAAAATGGATTAAAGGCCTAAATATAAGACCAGAAACTATAAAAGTCTTAGAGGAAAACATAGGCAGAACACTCAATGACATAAGTCAAAGCAAGATCCTCTATGACTCACATCCTAAAGTAATGGAAATATAAACAAAGGTAAACAAGTGGGGCCTGATTAAACTTAAAAGCTTTTAAAAGCAAGGTGAAAAGACAACCCTCAGAATGGGAGAAAATAATAGCAAATGAAATAACTGAAAAGGATTAATGGCCAAAATATACAATCAGCTTAGACAACTCAATACCAGAAAAACAAACAACCCAATCAAAAAGTGAGAAAAAGACCTTCTTTCTCCAAAGAAGACATACAGACATAACCCTAACCAACACATGAAAAGATGCTCAATATCACTCATTATTAGAGAAACACAAACCAAAAGTATAATAGATATCACCTCACACTGGTCAGAATGGCCATCATGAAAAAGTCAACAAACAATAAATGCCGAGAGAGTGTGACGAAAAGGGAACCCTCTCACACAGTTGGTGGGAATATAAACTCATACAGCCACTATGGAAGACAGTATGGAGATTCCTTCAAAAAAACTAGGAATAAAACCACCATATGACCCAGAAATCCCACTTTTAGGCATATACCATGAATAAACCAAAATTGAAAAAGACACATGTACCCCAATGTTCATTGCGGCACTATTACAATAGCTAGAACATGGAGGCAACCTAAATGTCCACTGACAGATGAATGGATAAAGAAGTTGTGGTGCATCTACACAATGGACTATACTCATCCATTAAAAGGAATGCATTTGAGTCAGTTCTAATGAGGTGAGTGTACCTAGAGCCTATTATACAGAGTGAAGTAAGTCAGAAAGAGAAAGATAAATATTGTATATACACGGAATCTAGAAAGATGGTACTGAATAATTGACTTGCAGGGCAGCAGTAGAGAAACAGACATAGAGATCAGACTTATGGACATAGGAAGACTGGAGGAAAGGGTGAGAAATATGAAGACAGTAGAGTAACATGGAAACTTCCATTGCCATATGTAAAATAGATAGCCAATGGGAATTTGCTGTTCGTCTCAGGGAACTCAAACAAGGGCTTTGTATCAACCTGGTGGGGTGGGATGGGGAGGAAGATGGGAGGGAGGTTCAAGAGGGAGGGGACATATGTATATCTATGGCTGATTTATGTTGAGGTTTGCCAGAAAACAACAAAATTCTGTAAAGCAAGTATCCTCCAATTAAAAAAAAATTTTTTTTAAATAACAACAACCAAAAAATAATCCAAAAACCTCATGTTGGACTCCAGGATTATTTCAAAAGGGAGTAAAATTTAAAAATTTAAAAAATCAAATAACTGGAAGAGTGTTTAATTATCAAACTCCATATAATAAATGAAGATGTATAAAAGATCATAAAATAAAAATTTTAAAAGATATTTGTCTCTTTTTAAATAACATGGAAAAATAATACAAATTGTGAATTGTATGCTAGTTTCTGGGGCCTAGCAAATTCTTTATTTGTTTATTTTGTTAATCAGTTCAGTTCAGTCGCTCAGTCGTGTCTGACTCTCTGCGACCCCATGAACCGCAGCAGGCCAGGCCTCCCTGTCCATCACCAACACCCGGAGTTCACTCAGACTCACGTCCATTGAGTCAGTGATGCCATCCAGCCATCTCATCCTCTGTTGTCCCCTTCTCCTCCTGCCCCCAATCCCTCCCAGCATCAGAGTCTTTTCCAATGAGTCAACTCTTCGCATGAGGTGGCCAAAGTATTGGAGTTTCAGCTTCAACATCAGTCCTTCCAATGAACACCCAAGANATCCAGCCATCTCATCCTCTGTTGTCCCCTTCTCCTCCTGCCCCCAATCCCTCCCAGCATCAGAGTCTTTTCCAATGAGTCAACTCTTTGCATGAGGTGGCCAAAGTATTGGAGTTTCAGCTTCAAAATCAGTCCTTCCAATGAACACCCAGGACTGACCTCCTTTAGGATGGACTGGTTGGATCTCCTTGTAGTCCAAGGGACTCTCAAGAGTTTTCTCCAACACCACAGTTCGAAAAATCAACTCTTCACTGCTCAGCTTTCTTCACAGTCCAACTCTCACATCCAAACATGACTACTGGAAAAACCATAGCTTTGACTAGATAGACCTTTGACGGCAAAGTATTGTCTCTGCTTTTTAATATGCTGCCTAAGTTGGTCATAGCTTTTCTTCCAAAGAATGTGACTATTAATTTCATGGCTTCAGTCACTATCTGTGGTGATTTTGGAGCTCAAGAAAATAAAGTCTGCCACTGTTTCTATTGTTTCCCTATCTATGTGCCATGAAGTGAAGTGACTAGATGCCATGATCTTAGTTTTATGAATGCTAAATTTTTAGCCAAGTTTTTCACTCTCCTTTTTCACTTTCATCAAGAGGCTCTTCAGTTCCTCTTTGCTTTCTGCTATAAGGGTGGTGTCATCTGCATATCTGAGGTTATTGATATTTCTAAACATCATAGCTTTGACTATACAGACCTTTGTTGGCAGAGTGATGTCTAACACACTCTCTAGGTTTGTCATAGTTTTTCTTTCAAGGACAAGTATCTTTTAATTTCATGGCTGCAGTCACTGTCCACAGTGATTTTGGAGTCCAAGAATATAAAATATTTTGCTGTTTCCACTTTTTCCCCTTCTATTTGCTGTGAAGTGATGGGACCAGATGCCATAATCTTAGTTTTTGAATGCTGAGTTTTAAGCTAGCTTTTTCACTCTCCTCTTACACCCTCATCAAGAGACTCTAGTTCCTCTTCACTTTCTGGCATAAGAATTGTATCATCTGCGTATCTGAGGTTGTTTATATTTATCCCAGCAATCTTTATTCCAGCTTGTGATTCATCCAGCCTGACATTTTGCATGATGTACTCTGCAAGTATGTTAAATAAGCAGGGTGACAATATACAGCCTTGATATACTCCTTTCCCAATTTGGAATCAGTTGGTTGTTCCATGTCTGGTTCCAACTGTTGCTTCTTGATGACCCACATATAGGCTTCTCAAGAAGCAGGTAAGGTGGTCTGGTATTCCCACCTCTTTAAGAATTTTCCACAGTTTGTTGTGATCCACACAGTCAAAGACTTTAGCTCAGTCTATGAAGCAGAAGTAGACATTTTTCTGGAATTCCCCTGCTTTCTCTATGATCCAATGGTTGTTGGCAATTTGATCTCTGGTTCCTCTGCCTTTTCTAAACCTAGCTTGTGCATCTGAAAGTTCCTGGTTCACATATTACTGAAGCCTTGCTAGAAGGATTTTGATCATTACCTTAGCAACATATGAAATGAGCATAATTGTGCAGTAGTTTGAACATTCTTTGGCATTGTCTTTTCTTGGGATTGGAATGAAAGCTGACTTTTTCCAGTCCTGTGGCCACTGCTGAGTTTTTCAAATTTGTGACATCCAAAATCCCTATTGTTCAAACTGTGTTAGCTGGAATTTTCTAGTCTTTTCAGAAACTCAAAAGCTGAGATTATTTTTAGTTTTTCCATTCACTTTTCATTCCTGTTGTAGAAATCCTGTTCTAAGGGGGAGGAAATGGTGGTAGAGGATAGGACTAATGGCAATTTATTGTTGATAAAACAGATGATAAAAAATGATTTTCCTAGGACACAGATTTTTACTATCAGAAGTAAAATGACTGATGTGTTATATCTACTTCTGAGAACAGTCTTGCATAAGTATTGGGGATGCAGACAAACCTGACTTCAGGGGAATAAAAAATTCCAGTGCATTTTCTGTCATTCTCGAAAGAAAAGTGAAACCTTTGTTTATACTACTAGAGACAAAGGCTTAGATAAATATTAAGAGAAGTAAGAGTTTTATTTAAATTCACAATGTTAGGCCTTTTTAAAAGGCATAATTACCTAGGGAGGAGGGGAGTCACATCTGGAAGTAGTAAGGGATTAGAACAACATGCAAGATGAAAAAAGAAAACATTTGCAAAAATTACATAATGTTGTTTAGAACAAGATGTTTTCCTTTCTCTCCTTCTTTTATACAAACTATGAATTTGGTGGAAACTATACAGACACAGAGTTGAAATCACTTTACAGCTTTAAGTAAGTTGGAATTCCACAAAAATTATAGAAACAAATGTTAAAGATTAATGATGCCAACTTTAAATGTATCCAGAAAATAAGATGATAGAGTCAAAAGTCTTAATCATAAAGACCAAAGACGTCTGACAAGGTGATTTGATAAATATAATAGGATAAAAAGTTCTCATACCTTTCCCTCTTAGGTGCTAGATTGGCCGTCTACTGTGCTTAATCTGATTTCCTTCAATGCTGCCATCATCAAAGAGTTTTAATGACAAACCCTCCCTTGAAGTCATAATGGCACCATAGAAAGTGAATGTGTTACATTCATGCATGCATGCATGCTCAGTCATGTCTGACTCTTTGCAGCCCCATGAATTGCAGCCTGCCAGGCTCTTCTGTCCATGGATTTCCCAGGCTAGGATACTGGAGTGGGTTACCATTTTTATCCTCCAGGGGATTCCTGACCCAGGGGTTAAATCTGCATCTCTTGTGTCTTCTGCACTGGCAGGCAGATTCTTTACCACTGAGCCACATGGAAAGCCCTATGTTAGTTTATCTCCATCCTATACCTCAAATCTACTCTTCTTCTCAATTTTCTTTTTTATGGGTGTAGTTTCCATTTCCAGGTCATCCCAACCCAGAATCTGAGAATTGTCTTTGACTCCTTTTTCTCTTTCCAAGGGTCTTGCCACTTAATGGGGGTAGGGTGGAAAGAACATTCAGACTAATAGAGGGGAAAAAAAATCATAATATGTTTTTAATTACTAGAAACAGGAGGATCTAGACACAAGACTGAGTCTTCTTTTCCTCACTGGTGCACATGTTTACCTAGCCTTACAGTGATAGTATTTTAAGTGGGTATCTGAGTGCAGACAGTAGCTGGTTATTTTTCTCTTAGTCCAAGTAGAAGGAAGATAGTAAAATAATCCTCCAGCTTTACTCTAAGAAAGTTAGAAGCTTTACACTGATTTTGTAGCTTCTAATTTCAAGGTCACACCTGGTTGTGGATGAAAACTCTACCTACATTAAACTCAACTTGTAGGTAGAGAAATGTTGTTGTTTGTCTTTCAGCTTCTGAACTCTACTCCATTCCTATCACTCTGTGACTTTTCTGCGTGTTCCTTCTAGGATTCCAGAAATCACATTCTCTTTTTGAGATAAAAAAGACTTTTATGAGATCCAAAATTAATAATTTTTAAATATATAAACCGTTAATGTTATATTGGAGAATTAACATTCTTTGAAGACTGTCCAAATTAACAAAAACTGAAGCATAAGTAAAAGGAATAATAATACTTCTATAAATAATTTCAGACAACATGAGGAGGAGAACAGCTCTTTGTGTCTGTTTTTGTTTAATTAGGAGAGAATGTTGTGGACAAATTTTAAATATTCAGATGGTTTCTGTACAATGTAAGTGTTATAAAGTTATGGTAGATTTTAGACAGTTTCTTTCCTTGGCATGAATGCAACTGTATAATTTATATGTCATATTTTAGATTACACTGTTTTTTATTTAGGTAATTAGCATCTTCAATAATAATTTTTAAACAATCCAACAGTTTCAGTTTTTCTATGTTGGTTAGAAAGGTAAGTTCAACTTGAAAATATAAGAAAACATGACATATTTTGATTACGTTTTAATAAAATATTATTGTTTCTTGACAATATTAAATCATTTTAATCTCTTTCAAACATATCACTATACAAATAAACTTTAAAGAAAAATTTAAGGCATTCATGCAGAAACTTTATAATTTTATTTATTTATTTATTTTCCTAATGATTCTATTTATGAATGTAGTACATAATGTTAGTTAGATACCATAGTCTAAGGGTATGTGATTTTATTAATGAGCCAGTAAAGATTATAAATAATGTAAGGAAAATTTGGCTATGCTGAAGAAAACAAATACAGAAAATTTATAATCATTTCTCCCAGAAAATGCTACCTCATATCTTTAATAATATGTAGTATATTATGTTTTGGTTATAGTATATAAAATAATTTTAAGGGAATAATGGAATAATATTAAAAGTAAAAAGGTAGCCAAAATGGAATATAGGATTTAGGTCATATCTTTTCCTTGTGTTATACAAATAACTGAAACAAAGAAACAGATTTTAGCACAAGCCTTAATGTTACCTTTCACTTTACTTTGGTGCCTATAGTGATACTGAAAGTCATTCAGTCATGTCTGACTCTTTGCGACCCAGTCCATGGAATTTTCCAGGCCAGAACACTGGACGCCTTTCCCTTCTCCAGAGGATCTTCCCAATCCAGGGATCGAACCCAGGTCTCCTGCATTGCAGGCGGATTGTTTACCAACTGAGCCACAAGAAAAACCCAAGAATACTGGAATAGGTAGCCTATTCCTTCTCCAGCGGATCTTCCCAACCCAGTAATCCAACAGGGGTCTCTTGCATTGTAGATGGATCCTTTACCAACTGAGCTATTGGTAACTATAGAGATAAGCATATTAAGACTTAAAAAATTTTTTTTAAGACAAAATTAAGTCTAAAAATTTATTTTGAAAGGGGAAATGATCAAACAATAAACAGAAGTTAATTTTTCTTCAATAAGATACAATATTTTAGGTATTTAATAAGAAGTAACTAATTTTAAAATTGAGATATATAGGTTTCCAGTGTTATCTAAAATTTATTAACAGTGCATAGATTTTCCTTGAATAACAACTGGCCTATAAGAGACCTGAGCTATAGTTTCTAAGTTCATCAATTTTCAGTTGAAAATAAAAAAAGGAAAATGCTTAAACTTGTTTGCTGCTTTTCAGATTTTGTTAGTAAAATCTAAAATGTGGTTTTGAGACTAAGATGGACTGACAAGTGCTTCAATACTGAAACAAAAAGAATAAAGTATGGAATTTCATTCATCTTATTCAGCCTAATTGGAGAAGGAAATGGTAACCCATTCTTGCCTGAGAAATCTCATGGATAGAGGAACTTGGTGGGCTACAGTCTATAGGGTCACAAAGAGTTGAACATGACTTAGCTTCTACACCACCATGACCATATTCATCTTAATACTTTGTTTATTTAAAACAAGCATTTATTCCTGAAGTATGAGGTAATTTGTTTAAAAGGAAGAAATTGATTAAGTAATTAAAGTATGAAGGGACTGAAGAAAAATCTCCCAAAGTATATAACTTTAAAAAATCCATCCCATTTTATTATTAAATGAGGACTGGTTTTAGGCATGACAGTGAGAACTGGGAGGTAATTGCAATGTTTCTTTTGAGCTTACTCTGATGCAAGCAGAGGGTAAAAGAGAATGTTTTGGAAGATATTCAACATTTAATTACCTTGATTTCAATTTTTCCTAATGAGTGTCAATACTTTCAGCCAATTGATTTCAAATACTTATTTTATAATGTGTAGTACAAAGAACATTTCAGAAGTTATAAAAATGTAAAGGAAAATGGCTAATATTTCTTTAGCATTCTCTGTTTACCAGCACAATAAAAAATGTCCAGTTTACTATGTGTGTGAATATTCTTGCCTAGGTATGCATAAATGGGACCAGAAAGCATAAGGAATGATGGATATTTTTATCACATTTTAATTACAACTGTGTGTAACTTTGAACATTAACCAGACTAATGTGTTCTACCTGCTAGTAATGCAGATTTCAGTTTTTCTTGCTGGTCATTAAATCCTGTTTTCAAAGGATAAAAGAGATACAGATGTAGACACACAAGGTGCAGCCAAAAAGAGCTTTCAAATTTCTGAGACCATGGGTATTCCCAGCCCAGCAGTCTGTCTCTGAAAAAGACATCTAGTCACTTTGGGGGAGCTCATGAATGTGGTTCTTCAAGATCAGAATCTGTGTGGATTTCACCAGTGCAACTTTATTCTGTAGTATATCTTACTTCCCCCAGCATAATGAAACGGTTATTTACACCACGCAGCATGGGGTGGTTTTTAACACATCAATACATAACGTGAACAGAATGAGGTGCTGCCGTTGTTTTGGGGACCAAGCAGTGGGCTTGTATCTCAATTGTCACATGACACTCTGAGTGTCTTGTGCCCAGATTTCCTTCTTTTTGAAAGAAAACCAGCCATACTAGTCACATCCTAATGGCCTCATTTTAACTTGATTATATCTGCAAAGACTTTATATCCAAATAAGGTCATATTCAGAGGCACCAGGTGTTCTGACTTCAAGACATCTTTTTAGGAGGTACAATTTAACCCATAACAATGGAGCACCAGAAAAGCAGAGGAGATCTGGCCAGGGCACCAACACCAATGGCTGCAGGAGCTATCTAAGTTTCCATTTTCCTCTAGAGATATATTGAATTATTGAGTTACTGAATAATTTTCAGGTTGTAATTTTCATATCTTTGAGTACTCTTTTTGCCCAAGCTATATCCCTTTCCCCCTCTATGAAAGTCTTCTTATCTTTAGGATGTACTATCACGTGTCTCTATTCCAAGTCACTCACTCCATTCCAGATGACTGTGTTTATTAATTCATTCAAATAATTTTAATGTGTATTATGTGACACAATGATAAATACTAGATATGGAGCTAGGTTATTAGAAAAACAGACCTTACCTCTAAGGTAGGTTACAGGCTAGTAGAGAATACAAAAAGTAATTATAACAAAGCTTAATAAATGAAAAAGTGATCACAGCGTGCTACAGCCACTTAAGGAAGAATACCAAGCCCAGGTAAATGGCAGAGGTGCAAGGGATGACACAAGAATTTTGATACAACATGATTAACATTTTAAATGCAAAAAATAATTCTAAATCAGTCCTTTAATGAAGCACCTATTTTTGACTCTATAAATATTCTCTGCTAGATACTTACCTGTTTAATTAATTCATTCAATGAGTCATTCATTTGTTAAATTTGACAGTTATTTCTGGATTGAGATACTGAGTTAAGTTCTGTCAAAAATATGTCTGAACTGTTTTAAAACAAACATTAAGTAAAGGAATGGAATAAAATACACTTACCTTCTTTAAAGTTAATGGCGCAACTTATTTTGAGCTGTTGATCAAGCTGTATTTATCTATAATTTATTGCTTCCTAGAGAAAATTTTGTCAATCTGCAATCTGTATATCTCAAAGCAAACCTTAAATATTCTAAAGGCAATTTACCTAAACAGGCATTTTAGAATGCCTGCAATTAGAGTTACAAGTGTTGATTGTCTGTAATAGCAATTTTCTTGTCTTAGTGGAAATAAGCTGTTCATTATTTTTTAAAAAAGTATGTCAACCATTATTTATGTTTAGAATGCTGCCTTTTCTCCAAAAGCTGATAAAATATTCAACTTTCTACTGACAGTGCAGTACAATGTGAAGGAAGACACCAGCCTTCAAAGACTGACAATAAAAATCCACACTGAGTTTTGATAGGTTGATTTTAATATGAAAGTAAAAGTGTTAGTCAATCAGTTGTGTCCAATTGTTTGTGACCCATGGACTGTAGCCTGCCAGACTTCTCTGACCATGGGATTTCCTTGGCAAAAGTACTGGAGTGGATTGCCACTCCCTTCGCCCCAACCCATGGATCAAACTCAGGGTTCCCACATCGCAAGTAGATTTTTTACCATATGAGCCACCAGGGTTTTAATATAATTACCCTTAAAATTCTTAAAGAGAGGGGACTATCAGGCCACCTGACCTGCCTCCTGAGAAATCTGTATGCAGGTCAAGAAGCAACATTTGGAACCAGACATGGAACAATGGGCTGGTTCCAAATCAGGAAAGGAGTACATCAAGTCCAAGTCTGTATATTGTCACCCTTCTTATTTAATTTATATGCAGAGTACATCATGCAAAATGCTGGGCTGGATGAAGCACAAGTGGGAATTAAGATTGCTGGGAGAAATATCATTAACCTCAGATATGCAGATTACACCACCCTTGTGGCAGAAAATGAAGAGGAACTGAAGAGCCTCTTGATGAAAGTGAGAGTTAAAATAGCTGGTTTGAGGTGGATTCATGTCGATGTATGGCAAAGCCAATAGAGTATTGTAAAGTAAAAAAAAAAAAAAATTCAACATTTAAAAAACAAAGATCAAGTGGTCCCATCACTTTTTGGCAAATAGATGGAGCTACAATGGAAATAGTGACAGACTTTATTTTCTTGGGCTCCAAAATTACTGACTGCAGCCATGAAATTAAAGACACTTGCTCCTTGGAAGAAAAGCTATGACCAACTTAGACAACATATTAAAAGGCAGAGACATTATTTTGCCGACGAAGGTCTGTCTAGTCAAAGCTATGGATTTTCCAGTAGTTATGTATGGATGGATGTGAGAGTTGGACCATAAAGAAAGCTGAGCACCGAAGAATTGATGCTTTTGAACTGTAGTGTTGGAGAAGACTCTTTAGAGTCCCTTGAACTGCAAAGAGATCAAACCAGTCAATCCTAAAGGAAATGAGTCTTGAATATTCATTGGAAGGATTGATGCTGAAGCTGAAACTCCAATAGTTTGGTCACCTGATGAGAAGAACTGACTCATTGGAAAGGACCCTGATTCTGGGAAAGACTGAAGGCAGGAGGAGGAGGAGAAGGAGATGACAGAGGATGAGATGGTTTGATGGCATCACCTATTGATAGATATGAGTTTGAGCAAGCTCTGGGAGTTGCTGATTGACAGGAAAGCCTGGCATGCTGCAGACCATGGGGTCACAAAGAGTTGGACACAACTGAGTGACTGAACTGAACTGAACTGACTGACACTTAAAAAAGCAAGTTTGACAGGCAAAAATGTTTTACATTTGTCAAAGATTTACACATATTCATATATGTATATGAATGGATACATAGTATTTCACCAGTTCATCCAATTTCTAATATTCATAATATTATGCAATAAAAAAGTAACTTTAGTTGACTTCTATCATGTGTGTTCAGTTGTGTATGACTCTTAGCCCTCTATCCTTGGGATTCTACAGGCAGGAATACTGGAGTGGGTTGCCATGCCCTCTACCAGGGGATCTTCCCGACTCAGGTATTGAACCTGCGTCTCCTGCATTACAGGCAGTCTTTACTGCTGAATCACTGGGGAAGCCCTCTCCTTACTACAGCTATACTCTATATTCAGAGAATACAATAATAAGCATGAAACAGAAATATTAGGTTAATTGACTCACAGAATGCTAGCTTTTTTTCCCCAAGTCAATCTAGAACAGGGTTTGGCAAATACTT
This sequence comes from Neotragus pygmaeus, assembly GCA_006410875.1. Lineage (NCBI taxonomy): Eukaryota > Metazoa > Chordata > Mammalia > Artiodactyla > Bovidae > Neotragus > Neotragus pygmaeus. The sequence goes on along the minus strand of SJYV01043406.1, from coordinate 30,133 downwards.
GTATGAAATGCCTTTTCAGTTGTCGCTCAGTCGTGTCCGACTCTTTGCAACCCCATGAATAGCAGCACACCAGGCCTCCCTGTCCATCACCATCTCCCGGAGTTCACTCAGATTCACGTCCATCGAGTTAGTGATGCCATCCAGCCAACTCATCCTCTGTCACCCCCTTCTCCTCCTGTCCCCAATCCCTCCCAACATCAGAGTCTTTTCCAAAGAATCAACTCTTCTCATGAGGTGGCCAAAGTACTGGAGTTTCAGCTTTCGCATCATTCCTTCCAAAAAAATCCCAGAGCTGATCTCCGTCAGAATGGACTGTTGGATCTCCTTGCAGTCCAAGGGACTCTCAAGAGTCTTCTCCCATACCACAGTTCAAAAGCATCAGTTCTTCAGCGTTCAGCCTTCTTCACACATCCATACATGACCACAGGAAAATCCATAGCCTTGACTAGAAGGAACTTAGTCAGCAAAGTAATGTCTCTACTTTTGAATATGCTATCTAGGTTGGTCATAACTTTTCTTCCAAGGAGTAAGCATCTTTAAATTTCATGGCTGCAGTCACCATCTGCAGTGATTTTGGAGCCCAAATATATAAAGTCTGACACTGTTTTCACTGTTTCTATTGCCCATGAAGTGATGGGAATGCCATGATCTTCGTTTTCTGAATGTTGAGCTTTAAGCCAATATTTTCACTCTCCACTTTCACTTTCATCAAGGGGCTTTTTAGTTCTTCTTCACTTTCTGCCATAATGGTGGTGTCATCTGCATATCTGAGGTTATTGATATTTCTCCTGGCAATCTTGATTCCAGCTTGTGCTTCTTGCAGCCCAGCGTTTCTCATGATGTACTCTGCATATAAGTTAAATAAGCAGGGTGACAATATACAGCCTTGATGTACTCCTTTTCCTGTTTGGAACCAGTCTGTTGTTCCATGTCCAGTTCTAACTGTTGCTTCCTGACCTGCATACAGATTTCTCAAGAGGCAGTCTTTTACAGCCACATTAAGTATGAAAAAATGATATGCATCCTTTTTTCTTTCTTTTTTTTAATAGGACTTTAAAGAACCCTGAAATGCATATAGGTTAGACAATAGAAATAAAAAGCTTTTAGGCCAGCCTTTTTGAAGTAGTTAGTTTGCTAAAAACTGGTCTTAGTTATCTGGTAGGTCAATTATTGAACCTCTTTGTGACAGTATCAGCTCTGGCTTCTCCTGGTTCATTTTGGGCATGTGAGAAGTCAGTCAGTGGTAACTGCTGCAGGGTCTGTATATTAGTAGTAACTGGTTTAAAAATTCCAATTTCATTTCTTTCTTCTTTCCCCATCTCTTTTCTTCTCTTTCTTTTTCCTTTTATTTTTTTTGAAGACAATTTTTCATGCGTTATTAAAAGGAACTCATATGTGGTATGGAGGGACGATATCTCAGAAGGTCATCAAAATTTGAGACTGTTTCCTTGAAAGATTTCTGTACTATTGTTTTAAAAATAATCATAATGAAAAAATGGTATTAATAGATATGTCAATGTGAAATTGAAAAAAAAAATCTATTTTTTAGGCAAAGAAATCTGACATTCCAGAACACCAGTTGCTCATTGCTACTCTACAGGTAAGTGGTGGTGTCTGCATGGGTTTTGAACTCAGTTTAACTAGAAAGCCTGGGTTTTTAAGTAAAAACATATGGAAATTGCAAGTTTACAAGGATAGAAACTTTAGTTTTGCTTTTATTGTTTCATTATTATAATTTCATTATTTTATCCCCTTGTCTACCCTTTAAGCTGTTTTCTGGTGGCTCAGCTGGTAAAGAATCCCTCTGCAATGTGGGAGACCTGGGTTTGATCCCTGGGTTGGGGTAGATCCCCTGGAGAAGGGAGCAGCTACCCACTCTAGTATTCTGACCTGGAGAATTTCATGGACTATATAGTCTACGGAGTCGCAAAGAGTGAGAAAACACTGAGCTACTTCCACTAGATTACTAGTCTACCCTTTGGGGGTGGCTCCAGGGCTCCATTGCTGTTACGTTCATATTCTGGTAGAACTTCATGACAGAAAGTGTATAGATATTAGGAGTACAACTCCTACACCCAGAAATCTGATAAAATTTGGTTACTAGGGACTCCATTAAGCTGATGCTAATTATCCCTCATGTTAATTTGTTATTTATTATTTAGTAAGGATCAGTACAATTGGGTATTATTAGCACTCAGATGATAGAGGAAGGAGCAAGTGGCCGTAGTTCATTACCTCGTGGAGTTCTACAATAATTGTTCTCTAATGTCTTTCAGTTAGAGTTCTTAGTGAAGAGCCATTTCAAACAGTTGGTTCCTTACATTCATCCTCCCTGGAGTGAGGCCAAAGGGAAGGTGGGGGTGGAAATCCATTTTTCTAGCTATTAAATTGCCCTTTTTTGATCACGGTTTTGTTTATATGGCCAAAGTTTTAGTTGATAAAGTGTTCTGTGAACCACAAATTTTATCTAAAAAAATTCCCTCTCAAAACCCAGAAACATATCTTTTTAAAATCTTTCCTGTTCTGTCCTATTAGGGCATGATGGATCCACCAGCATACACATATTTTCTATAACTTTGTGCCCTAAAAAACTCTCCCTTGATTCAGTATCTCAGTGTTGTTACTGTTTTGTTTCTCTGTGTCAGTCCGAAAGCTCTTCAAATTCATTGTCTTCAGATAGTATATCTACTTTGTTATCTTTTATTTGCTCCATCTCATTCCATTCCAGTTCCATCTCTGCCACTCTGCTGAGTCTTGTCAACTTGACTGGTGTTCTACATTTTGACAACTCCTCCGTTCGTTTTTCTCTTGTCACTTATCATCTTATTTGAAAGTAGTGCAAGATCTATTTGACCGTTCCCTTTGTTCCAAGTTCTTTTTTTTTTTTTCCCCTTTGTCTTAAAAGTACTGTTTCTGGCTACTAACAATGACCAGGAAGAGGCCAAGAATGGATTTTAGGAGACCTACGGGAAGGGTGCTGGTGATTGAAGTCTGATGACAGAAATAGTAGATTGGATTCAGGTATTTGCAATGGTGATAAATATAAATGAATATGAAAATGATACGAGGTAAAACTGGAAGTTCTTGGGGACTGATCAACTTTAGTTCAGTTTTGAACATGCTGATATTCCTGAGGAGCTCCTGAGACATTTAAATAGAGATATGGAGTAGACATTGTCCACAGTGGGATATGGACCTCAGAGGAGAATTCTGAGATAGAACTACTCACAGCACCGTTTATAATAGCCAGGACATGGAAACAACCTAGATGTCCATCAGCAGATGAATGGATAAGAAAGCAGTGGTACATATACACAATGGAGTATTACTCAGCCATTAAAAAGAATACATTTGAATCAATTCTAATGAGGTGGATGAAACTGGAGCCGATTATAGAGTGAAGTAAGCCAGAAAGAAAAGCACCAATACAGTATACTAATACATATATATGGAATTTAGAAAGATGGTAATGATAACCCTGTATGCAAGACAGCAAAATAGACACAGATGTAAAGGACAGACTTTTGGACTCTGAGGGAGAGGGAAAGGGTGGGATGATTTGGGAGAATGGCATTGAAACATGTATACTTTCATGTAAGAAATGAATCGCTAGTCTAGGTTCGATACAGGATACAGGATGCTCGGGGCTGGTGCACAGGGATGACCCAGAGAGATGATATAAGGAGGGTGGTGGAAGGGGGGTTCAGGATTGGGAACTCATGTACACCTGTGGTGGATTCATATCAATGTATGGCAAAACCAATACAGTATTGTAAAGTAAAAAAAAATAAATAAATAACTGGAGGGAGAAATTAGCTAGATGAAAGAAAATCAGAAAGATCATCATTTTATTAAAGATATATTACTAAGAATAAAAAAAAACTTGACTCCTCCCCCAAATTAACTACTTATAGCCTATTGTTGACTAGTAAATTACCAATAATAAAAACAGTTGATTAACACACACACACACACACACACACACACACACAAAAGAACTACTTTAGAGCATCATCAATTTAGAATTGATTTGAAGCAATGGATTTATATATGACCACTTAAGGTCAGAAGGGTAAATTGAAAGAGAGGCCTTAGGAAGAAACATACTATACCCTATGATGTATTTTAGTTCTTTATTCACTTAAAATAATGGCTATAGTGTAAGTCTGGATATATAGGAAGTGACAAGATAATAACTCTTGTTCTTTTTATTCTTGATCCCATGTGATACATTTTTCTTTCAGATTGTGATGAGACTTAATGCAGTTGAAAGCACACAGGCAGTAGATTTTTTCACACCTGTCACTCTACTTTTAATAATACATTTCAGCAATAGCAAAGTCTTGCATGATGTATAAAGTCAATATTAAGTATAATACTCTGTATTTGATTATGATGATGAAGTTTGACATAAATATCTTTCTTCTATCTTAAAAGAAAAGTTTTGCCACAGCTATGAAATTCATTTAGTGCTTTGCTGTTGTCTGGGAATATCGCATTCATTCTTCCCCCTTAGCTGCTTTTGAAATGCTTTAATGTTTGAGGTTGCAGTAAATAATAGTGTTTCTTTATACTCTAAACAAATGGAATTTTAAAAAATGTTTTAGTAAACATATAAACCCACAGTAGAAAACTAAATAACAAGATGTATACCATACTTGCATTGGGAAAAATGAATATATATATATAGAAAGTATGTTAGCATTTATATACTTAAAATCAGAAAATGAAAAACATTCATATGCCATAAGGTTCTTAGATGAATGGCATCTTCCTAACAGTCTAATAGTACTAACTTCTGTGGATATTAGGTCACATAATTTCATTGAAATACTTTTTACATGTGGAGAAAAGAAGTGTGGAAACAAAGGAAATAAACCAGAATCATTTTAAGTACCCTTAAATGTGCTGCTGCTGCTGCTAAGTCACTTCAGTCGTGTCCGACTGTGTGACCCCATAGACGGCAGCCAACCAGGCTCCCCTGTCCCTGGGATCCTCCAGGCAAGAACACTGGAGTGGGTTGCCATTTCCTTCTCCAATGCAAGAAACTGAAAAGTGAAAGGGAAGTTGCTCAGTCGTGTCCGACTCTTCGTGACCCCATGGACCGCAGCCTACCAGGCTCCCCTGTCCATGGGATTTTCCAGGCAAGAGAACTGGAGTGGGGTGCCATCACCTTCTCCGCCCTTAAATGTAACAAACTACTTAATTACTTGGAAAATATTCTTGAATATCATCTTGTACATTAGTCATANTCCCTCCTATTTGCCCCACTTCCCTTCTCCCCCTACCTGCTGCCCCTTGCCCCAACTGAGGGGTCCAAGTACCTCTGACCCATCTTCTGCCTGCAGTGTGGTGCATTATGTGATGCTCCAGAATTGGCCGCCATGTCCATTGTGCCCAGATACGTTTGAGCCCTACTAGAAGAGTTTCTACATCAGGCCCACCCAGATAAGATACTGATGCTGGAAACACTAACCAACCTGGCATATGAGACTAACATCCATATTTCCCTACAGGAATTCCAAACCTACATTCTCAGCACATACAAGGACTTTACTGCAGCCATAGTCCAAGCCACTGGACTCTTAACATAGGCCAAATAGGTGACATCTGCCTCAATGACCTGGTGCAGCTGTGATAAGCTCATGATCACAGAGTCAGTGGTCATCATGAAGAAACTGCTGCAGACGCACCCAGCACAGTATGTGATCATCAAACACTTGGCAAAGCTCACAAAGAACATCCAGGTGCCCATGGCGCCTGAGCCAGCATCCTGTGGCTCATGGATGAGTACTGTGAGCATGTTCCTAGGATTACATCTGACATCCTGAGATAAACAGCCAAGTTGTTTAAGCTGCAAGTTGTCCTCAACCTGGTGGCCAAGCTTTACCTGACCAATTCTAAGCAGATCACAACTGCTGACCCTATCAGTACTGAGTCTGACCAAGTATAACAAGAACTGTAATATCAGAGACCAAGTTCACTTCACCCAGCAATTTATGGCCCCTTTGGAGTAGTGTGGGGCCCTCAGCCACCATGCCAAGGTGCTCTTCCTAGCACCCAAACCAGTTCCAGTCTTGGAATCATCCTTCAAAGACCAGGACCACTTCCTGATGGACTTACTGTCCCTTCTGCTCCATGCCATGGTCACAAGCTACCAAGAGCTTCCAGACTGTCCAGAGGAAGCCCCAGATCCACCTGTGTACAGCTTGGAAGTACCTGAATGGACCACAAGATCAAATCAGTAGAAGAGGAAAGAGAAACCTTTCTGCTCAGATTCCAAGGGGGAGTCAGAGCTCATAGAGTCTGCAAGTACTGAAGATGAGGAGAGGGGAAGGGCAGCAGGAGTGGTCTGAGTGAGGAGAATTCTTCTTGGATGATGGCGATGATTCCAGCAGAAGCTCATCAGAGTCAGAGATGACAACAGAGTCTGAGGAAGAGCAGATGAATCCTGCCTCCTAGAGGAAAACTAAAAAACAAAAAGCCAGTGGCAAAAGTGCCCCTGCAGCCAATATCTCCCTGCTAGATCTAAAGTACTTCCTCCCTCCCAGTGCCTGGCTGATCTCTCCTCCCATGGTTGTGTCCAGCACTCTGGCTGCTGACCTAGAGGATCTGACACTCACAGACTCCTCCCTGGTTCCTTCAATCCTGATTTCAATATCTGCTGTTGAGAGGTAGAAGCTGCTGCCTCTCTTAGCTGGTGTGGGGCTGTTTGTGCGTTACACCCTCAGCAGCCAGCCTTTTTCCCAAGACTCTCACAGGGTGGATGAGGACATCCACTTCCCCATCAATCATCAGCATCCTGAAATTGAACACCTACTGTTCAGAGAATCTGCAACTTCTGTAGTGGGCATTAACTTCTGTGACTCAATGTAGGTGGCCAAGCTTCCAGCTTCAAACCCAGATCTGACCGTCTCCATCCAGCCTCAGGGGAGCTGATGGTCCCACCATTAGCTAGGTTGTGTCCTTTGTGGGGCACGTGNACCTGGCATATGAGACTAACATCCATATTTCCCTACAGGAATTCCAAACCTACATTCTCAGCACATACAAGGACTTTACTGCAGCCATAGTCCAAGCCACTGGACTCTTAACATAGGCCAAATAGGTGACATCTGCCTCAATGACCTGGTGCAGCTGTGATAAGCTCATGATCACAGAGTCAGTGGTCATCATGAAGAAACTGCTGCAGACGCACCCAGCACAGTATGTGATCATCAAACACTTGGCAAAGCTCACAAAGAACATCCAGGTGCCCATGGCGCCTGAGCCAGCATCCTGTGGCTCATGGATGAGTACTGTGAGCATGTTCCTAGGATTACATCTGACATCCTGAGATAAACAGCCAAGTTGTTTAAGCTGCAAGTTGTCATCAACCTGGTGGCCAAGCTTTACCTGACCAATTCTAAGCAGATCACAACTGCTGACCCTATCAGTACTGAGTCTGACCAAGTATAACAAGAACTGTGATATCAGAGACCAAGTTCACTTCACCCAGCAATTTATGGCCCCTTTGGAGTAGTGTGGGGCCCTCAGCCACCATGCCAAGGTGCTCTTCCTAGCACCCAAACCAGTTCCAGTCTTGGAATCATCCTTCAAAGACCAGGACCACTTCCTGATGGACTTACTGTCCCTTCTGCTCCATGCCATGGTCACAAGCTACCAAGAGCTTCCAGACTGTCCAGAGGAAGCCCCAGATCCACCTGTGTACAGCTTGGAAGTACCTGAATGGACCACAAGATCAAATCAGTAGAAGAGGAAAGAGAAACCTTTCTGCTCAGATTCCAAGGGGGAGTCAGAGCTCATAGAGTCTGCAAGTACTGAAGATGAGGAGAGGGGAAGGGCAGCAGGAGTGGTCTGAGTGAGGAGAATTCTTCTTGGATGATGGCGATGATTCCAGCAGAAGCTCATCTGAGTCAGAGATGACAACAGAGTCTGAGGAAGAGCAGATGAATCCTGCCTCCTAGAGGAAAACTAAAAAACAAAAAGCCAGTGGCAAAAGTGCCCCTGCAGCCAATATCTCCCTGCTAGATCTAAAGTACTTCCTCCCTCCCAGTGCCTGGCTGATCTCTCCTCCCATGGTTGTGTCCAGCACTCTGGCTGCTGACCTAGAGGATCTGACACTCACAGACTCCTCCCTGGTTCCTTCAATCCTGATTTCAACATCTGCTGTTGAGAGATAGAAGCCGCTGCCTCTCTTAGCTGGTGTGGGGCTGTTTGTGCGTTACACCCTCAGCAGCCAGCCTTTTTCCCAAGACTCTCACAGGGTGGATGAGGACATCCACTTCCCCATCAATCATCAGCATCCTGAAATTGAACACCTACTGTTCAGAGAATCTGCAACTTCTGTAGTGGGCATTAACTTCTGTGACTCAATGTAGGTGGCCAAGCTTCCAGCTTCAAACCCAGATCTGACCGTCTCCATCCAGCCTCAGGGGAGCTGATGGTCCCACCATTAGCTAGGTTGTGTCCTTTGTGGGGCACGTGGTGGGTACAGGTTTGCAGGAAGGACACAGACCAGTGGGAGCCTAGTCCTGCTGACCCTTTAATACTCTGCCCACTCGAGCTGCCCAGCTGACAGTCAACAATGAGAAGACAGTGATGGACACCATGCTGGTGATGGATGTGTTGCAGGCTCTGACCCAATGATTTCCAAATACTGAGAATTTGTTCCCCACCTGTCTCTCCCTCATGAAATCTGGGCTGTTAGCCACCCTCATACTCTTTATTTCTCTCTCTCTCTCTCTCATATCAAACTCCTTAGGCTGGATAGCATCCACTATGTCCTCTGTCCCTCTGGCATTACCAGGCACCCCCTCTGCCCCAGTCCTCCTCCCCGTAGGTTCCTTAGTGAGCTGTGCAGAAGGCAATAACAAATGCTTCTTTCAGTCCTTTTATTTTTTTCTGTAGCTATTACAGTAGCGAAATCTCAATAAAAAAGTCTTATCCTTAAAGTATGCTGGAAAACACATTATATAATACATATGATGAATATGAAATAGACTTATTTTGGTGATTACTTGCAATATATGTAAATATAAAATCATTATTTTGTACACCTGAAACCAATACAATGTCATACATCAATTATGTTAATACTCTGCTGCTACTGCTGCTAAGTCGCTTCAGTCATGTCCGACTCTGTCCGACCCCATAGACAGCAGCCCACCAAGCTCCTCCCGTCCCTGGGATTCTCCAGGCAAGAACACTGGAGTGGGTTGCCATTTCCTTCTCCAATGCATGAAAATGAAAAGTGAAAGTGAAGTTGCTCAGTCTTGTCCAACTCTTAGCGACCCCATGGACTGCAGCCCACCAGGCTCCTCCGTTCATGGGATTTTTCCAGGCAAGAGTACTAGAGTGGGGTGACATTGCCTTCTCTGATGTTAATACTCAATAACAAATAAATAAAATGTGTAGTCCAGAAGGTTAGATCAGAATATCTAGACGTGAGCCTGAAAGTGAAAGTGTTAGTTGCTAAGTCGTGTCCAACTCTGGGACCCCATGACTGTAGCTAGCCCTCCAGGCTCCTATGTCCATGGGATTCTCCAAGCAAGAATACTGGAGGGGGTTGCCATTCCCTTCTCCAGGGGATCTTCTAGACCCAGGGATCGAACCCTGGTTTCCCATGTTGTAGGCAGATTCTTTACTGTCTGAGCCAACAGAGAAGTTCTAGATGTGAGTCTAGATACCTTCATTTTAAAAGTGTCTGACATAATTTTACAACATATTTGAGTTTAAACCTGTGAGGTATGGCGCAGATGTCTCTTGTTTTAGCAGAGTCCCCCGCCCTTCTCTGCCCTGGGATCTTTCACATGGGACCAACCCTTCAGAAAGAACCTTCATAAATTGGGATTGTGGTGCCAGAAGAAACTATGATAAAGAGAACTGAGATCTCTGGAACCTGTCTATTCTACACTAGCTAGTTTATAACAATTAACCAAATTAGTACCTACTAAGACACATTCAGGAGAGGCAATCTTGGAAACTCAAAGAAAAGTGGAATTTCTGACCATAAAGTGTTTATAATCTGATAGGAGACAAAATTACACACTAAAAGTATGTGAGGAGATAGAAAATCTAATCATCCTAATTATTTGGGTAATTGTTTTGACTTTCTTTTCTGTTTTGACTATAGAGAGAAAAGGTCTGAATAGAGTCTTCTAACCTCTAGTTTAGGATTTTCTATTAAATATCTTAAGTGCATCCTTATAAACTAGTCTAGACTTTCTAGTCTCTTTTCAAGAAAGTTCTTTTGATTTACTCGATGCAATTTTTTATTTTTTTTTTTCCTCCTTGCAGGGCACGTCTATTTGAAGGTGAGCACCTATATTGCAATTGTGGAGTATGATGCCTGAAAGTGAAAGTCATTCAATCGTATCTGACTCTTTGTGACCTCATGGACTGTAAGGCCAGAATACTGGAGTGGGTAGCCTTTCTCTTCTCCAGGAGATCTTCCCGACCCACAGAGAGGACCAAGGTCTCCTGCATTGCAGGTGGATTCCTTATCAGCTAAGCCACAAAGGAAGTCAAAACCATAGTATATATGTAACTTTAAGGTATGTCTAATTTCAGAAAACTTGTATAATTTGTCAAATTGCTGAAAGATTTCAGAAATTCCATCACTTTGAAATCTCCTACTGCTTTTGCACTCAAAGGTAATACAAGATACCTTTCATTCATTCCTTCCAAGTCATAAACTGAGAGTCATCTATATCTTTAGATACCAAAGATAATTAAAACTTGGTGCCTGTTCTTGTGGAGCACAGCCTAAGAGAAAAGGCAGGTATATAGACAACCATGTACATTAATTTTGGGGGGAAAATTATCTAATTTATCTCTTTACCTCTCTATATAAAATTGCCTTGGAGAATAAATCTTTTAATTTGGGGGGAAAAAACTATCTGTCTATATAGCTATATAAAATCACCTTGGAGAATATATCTTATCCCCTGTGCTTGGCAGATAATGATAATTTTAGAATGCATGAAAAAATGAAATTACTATACTGAAAGTAGTTCCCTGTAAGTTAGGAGAAGAGGAAGCACACATTTTAGGCCATGGGGGATATGGGCAGGCAACAGATAAGGCACGGAATCTTATTTTAGCAGTGGAGAGGTAAAGAACCTATAATGATCTATTCTGTGAAAGGAATGTGCTCCTTAAATAATCACTATCTGACATGCTTTTTCCATTTGATGACTAGATTAACTGTGACACAATAGGATTTAGGGCATGGGTGAGGGAAGGAAGAAGAGCTCTCAACAGAGGATGGAAATAGGGCTAGAGTACAGGGTTGCCTGGCCCCACCAACCAGAGATGTCATTGTGAGTGGAAGCGCCCATCAAAGAATTTTTAACGTGGAGTTCTGGGATGTCTTCGTTTGTCACCCCAGACTTCTAGAGATAGCAGGAGTCTCAGATGCTAATTGCCATCACGAGTTCCTAGATTTACACACTGAAAACTATGACATAATCCTGGAGGAATACAAGGAGATTGGGGAAGACAGATCTCTTCAGTCCTGCTGTGAGAGTAGAGATAAGCAAACCCAAAGTAAACCTGACAACTTTCCCTTTAATTGATTTAAATTAGGAATTTCTCCAACTTCCAAACTGTTTTCTAATTAAGTTCGATATGAATGATGGCCCATATTGCAGATGGTTGAAAGGTGAATATTCTAAAGTAATAATGAAGCAGGAATGTGATCTACTTTTCTGGAGGTGTAATGCTATTCAGATGACATCTTTCAACGTTTTGGGGAGGTGGTGGTGATTAGCTTATTTCAGGCTTTTAATAAAATAATAAATCCCACTCAAAAATCCTTCCAAATACTAAGGCTCATCTTATAAATAATTTTAATGAGATTTATTTTTATTCATTTTAAAAATTGATATGTGCTCATGAGAAAATATTTGGGATATAGAAAATAGAAAAACAGGGAAAAAATGAATACCCAGAATAACAGATACAGTCACTGATAAAAATTAACATTTTCAGTATACTTTTCTCATGCTTTACAGTTTAAACTATAAAAAATTTTGATATCATATTAAATAATGTATCTATAAAGCATATATCTTTTCATGTAATATAAAACAAATGTTTCCATAATATTACAATATTTTGCAAAGGTGAATTTAATCCTTGAATAGTATTTCTTCTTATAAAGCATGCCATAAGTTATTTGTCCACTATTCTTTTTTCAACTTTAAGCATCATTTCCAAGTATTCAATATTTTGAATAAGGCTACACTGTATATCAATGTGCATATTTTAACTTTTTATTGTTTTTGCTTTTTGGGGGTTGTTGACCTCTGAGGATTTATTTACAGAAGTAGTTTTTCTTAATATTTGCTTATTTATCTCAAACACTGAAGCTGGATTTCTATATATTTGATTGATGAGAAGTAGAATATTTCCATGTGTATTTTTCAATCAGTACTTCTTCTCATAAATTGTCTATTCAATTTTTTTTAACATATGGAAACAATGTTATCTACTGTGTGTGTGCTCAGTCACTCACTGTGTCCAACTCTTTGCAACCCCATAGACTGTAGCTCACCAGACTCCCTGTCCATGGAATTTTCCAGCCAAGAAAACTGGAATGGGTTGCCATTTTCTTCTCTAGGGGACCTTCACAACTCAGGGATCGACCTTGTGTCTCCTGCATTGACAGGCAGATTCTTTACCACGATGCCATTTTTTAAATGATATGATTGGGTTTTGGATAGATTTTTCAACTACAACATGCATGAAAACTCACTCTGTAGCTATACCATTCAAAAAATTTTAGTAAAATTGCCTCAAATCGAACAATAGCAGAAACTCGCTCCAACACACACATATACTCACACTTCTCTTAAGTTCTTGTGGCCAGACCACTTACAAAGTGACCACAACAGATTAACAGCAGAAAAAGAAATTAACTTGTGCACACACAGGTCTCATAGAAACAGGAGGTAAATTAAGGCATGGCCACTGCAGGCCTATTTTATACTTTTAAGACAAAGAAACAAATTTGTGAGGAATTGACATGACAAAGAAACTAACTTTGGGTGATTAATTAGTGAAGGATCTAAACAGAGTTTGGGTTTGGGGGTATTAAATTAAAGAAGTAACAAGGTTTGTTTATGCAGGCTTCTCAGCCCTAATGAATTTCGTATCTCTGGTGATAAGGGTGTCCTTCCACCTGCAGGCTGAAGGAAGGCACCTTTCATGTAAAAGATTTAGTTCCTGCTTTCAGGGAGACAGGGAAGAGGGTCAAAGTGTCACTTGCATCGGCTGTTTCTTAGGTAACTTTGATTCAAAGTAATCAACATGCCATTAAGCCATATTTTGGGGTGGCATGCACTGAGCCTCAGCAACACTCACCCCTTACCCCATTCTCTATACTTCTTTCTCCCTTAAGTAATTTACACAGCATGTTTCATATAGCATTCAGGAAGCATGGACCCTGACTCTCTTCCCAGGGGAGTGTAGGTTGATTTTGAGACATGGAAAAAAAAAAAAAAGAGGATTTATCTCCTAGACTCTCACTTCTCATTCTTCTCCCGGCAACACTAAACACACACTACTGGCAAGAGGACAATTAGATGTCACTGTTCAGAGATTCTGATTTTCTTTTGAAAACTGCTGTGTTTTAGAGAAGCTGATTTGATTCTCTAGGAGAAGAAAGTTTTAAGAAACTGTAAAAGCAACTGACGTATGAAACCTTGGTTAGGGCAATATTTGTGCTTCACAGTCCATCCAAGAAAAATAAATATATAAATAAGCAAATTAAATATATTTATTTTCTTCATAAGGGAGAATACTGAAAATTCAATGAAATCAGTTTTGCACACACGGCTTATCTCTCTCCACTAACTCTTTATTATGATAATTTTCTACAATGGTTTCAAAGGTTTTAGCTTTATTGTTTCTGCTACTGACTAAGATGACTGGTCACTAATAAAAATATCTAAAATAACAGATATTCCTTTATGAGTCAATGCACATGTTCATACCTAGCTAATATAAAAAGGAATTTGCTCTTGGGTAGTTCTATATAAAGTGCATTTTTCTATAAAAAAACAAAAACAAAAAAGTACAGGTCGTTTTCTTAGCCAATTGCTCTATAAAATTTGAGATGGGTTTCTGAGGTAAAAGGGGAATTAAAATAATTCAATAAGAAAGTTATACCTAAAATTTCTATTTTTTATTCTTAGTAAAATGAAATAAAATGAAAATATAAGATTCAAAATAAATTTGAACTATGAATATAACATGAATTGTTAGTAATGTTATTTTTTCCTGCTAGATAGTAAGTAATTGGGATTCATTTCTCATTCCATTTCTCTTTCAAGCTTCTTTCCTACAGGTATTGCTTCCATGAGGGATATTTATTTTCATTTATTTTCAACCTTCTGACCTTAGCTTCCTTGATAGAAAAATAAGATTAATATTTCCTACTTCACTGCATCTCTGTGAGGATTATAAGAGAATTATATGTAAATTAAATATCAGGATACCTAGCGTTTGGTAGGTACTCATTAAAATATATTTCTATCAGGTTTATAATTTAATTAAAACTTATATATGGCATAATTCATAATTTTTTAGTCATTTTTATAATTGGGGCGATGAGTACCATCTACCATGTTAGTACTTCAGAGAAAATGGTAAAAACCTAAGAAAGACAGTCTCCATTTTGAAAACTTAAAGAAAAGGATTGATTCATTTCCCTCAACAGTGATGTTTTTTTAAGAGAGGATCAATACAGTGAGATGCAGAAGAGAATTTCTCTTTTGATCATTGATGAAAGGAAATATTAGCCATACTTTAAACATATGTGGCTAGCAAAGAAAATAGGGAATGACGTTGTAGGATCCATAGTAAAGAAACAAAATGGTAAGTTGGAGGAAAATGCAGAAGGGCCTCTTAAGGGTGACTCACAAAGCATGCCTTTGTTAAGTGTCTGTGTGACTGTGAAACTGTCAGGATTTGTTTAGCTAATCACTCTAACTTGTTAAAATTTTAACCCTGGCTCCTTTTGCAGCATTTGAAGATTCATAATGTTCCTTTTATTATTTGTTTCTTGTGCTTGAAAAGATGATCTCACATGAATATTTCTTATCATTTAACAACATAAGGGCATTTATTCATTCTCTGACCCACCACCCTCCACTAGTTGAGCTATAGGTTCTTATTCTAGCAGACTGCCTCTGTCCTCTTGTCTTTGACTTGGATTTCTAGATGTATTCCACGATAAGTAAAGCACACAAGCACTGAGGAAATGGACTTGAGTTGAAGAGGAGGAAATGCCATTTGTCATTTTGAGGGAAATGGCAAAATTGTTGAACATTTATAGAAATAATGTGCTATGAAATTTAGTATTACCTTATTCAGCATTCATTACAGTGTTCCAATATAGTGATTATTTGTATATCCATTATGTAGATGAAGAAATTGTCTTAAAAATATTAGCAATTTATTCAGTGTATACAACCAGTATGTTTTCAATAAACCTGGGCTACTCCTGAACATAATGGCTGTGAGATAGCTTAGTGAGGTTTT
>SJYV01043406.1:0-14505 GCA_006410875.1 Neotragus pygmaeus | reverse complement strand
ACATTCAGAAAACGAAGATCATGGCACCAAAATCACTGTAGATGGTGACTACAGCCATGAAATTAAAACACGTTTACTCCTTGGAAGAAAAGTTATGACCAACCTAGATAGCATATTCAAAAGCAGAGACATTACTTTGCCAACAAAGGTCCGTCTAATCAAAGCTATGGTTTTTCCAATAGTCTTGTATGGATGTGAGAGTTAGACTGTGAAGAAGGCTGAGTGCTGAAGAATTGATGCTTTTGAACTGTGGTGTTGGAGAAGACTCTTGAGAGTCCCTTGGACTGCAAGAGATCCAACCAGTCCATTCTGAAGGAGATCAGCCCTGGGATTTCTTTGGAAGGAATGATGGTGAAGCTTAAACCCCAGTACTTTGGCCACCTCCTGCAAAGAGTTGACTCATTGGAAAAGACTCTGATGCTGGGAGGGATCGGGACAGGAGGAGAAGGGGACGGACAACAGAGGATAAAATGGCTGGATGGCATCACGGACTCGATGGACATGAGTCTGAGTGAACTTCAGGTGTTGGTGATGGACAGGGAGGCCTGGCATGTTGCAATTCATGGCTTTGCAAAGAGTCGGACACCACTTAGTGACTGAATTGAACTGAAAGTGTAATATACATAATGATTGTCACCAGATAAGAACAGAAATGTTCTATTTCATCATGACATGTTCTTATCTCATCACAACTATGAGATGAAGTAAGAGAGGAGAGATTTGAAAAACCTCAATGAGAAATGAATAGTCCTCTAGTCACTTTCTAAAGTGGGATTAAGTAAGAAGATCTGTATTAGCAGTTTTGAAATCAAAGTGAGAATTGATCATACAACAATTCTAGAAGAAGGATGCTCTTAATTTAGCCCATGGTGATATAAGAAAATGTTAATAGTTCAGTCTCCATCTGCAAAAATATTTGAGTAATATTAATATTGCCTTTTTTGAGGGGGAGGGGGTCATTTGCAGAATCTCAATTCCCCAGCCAGGGACTGAACTTGGGTCACAGCAATGAAAGCCCAGAATCCTAACAACTAGGTCACCAGGAAACATTCAATCATGACTTCTGAAATTTACTTTGGGCTTAATATTTTTTTAAAAAATGCTTTGCCTGAGAAATTTTGGAATAAAAACAAAAATAATTGGAATGGTTCTTAATGTGTTTGATATTCTGAACTACTTGGAAGAATCTTTACAATAATTTGCATATTATATTTCATTCAATATAGAAACTACATTAAAAAAATTTTTAATTATATAATGTCTAAGAAGTACAGTTTCAATAATTCCCCTACTTGTTAATAGGATGTTTACTCTTTTGATTGTACTAACTTGGTAGTTTTAAAAGGATAAATTTGGGGGAGTTTTTCACCTATTTAATCCCTGCCTCTTCTACTTACTTGCTTTATTTGTAAATCTTCTGAAACCATTTTTTCATTTACAAAAAGAGGGTTTATGTTCTGGGGATTAGTGGATTAAATAAAATGTATTCATTTAAAAAGTAGCCTGGTTTCTAGGACCTAGCAAACACTTACCACATGTTCCTTTTCCTTGGATAAAATACCTGCTATTATGTCTGGTTGATAATGGTTATTCAGAATTCATGGCCTTCCTGTGAAAGTGAAAGTCACTCAGTCACATCCAACTGTTTGTGACCCCATCAATACAGTTCATGGATTTCTCCAGGCCAGTATACTGGAGTGGGTAGTTGTTCTCTTCTCCAGGGTATCTTTCCAACCCAGGGATCAAACCCAGATCTCTCACATTGCATTGCAGGTGGATAGCCTTCCTAAGTCTCGCCAAAATTAATAGATAATAGGTAACTAATAGAATATATGTTGCTCTAACTTTACTTGTGACACCTTAGTCGTCACATGTTTGATTTCCAAGCAGGGGCTGAAACACTCTTGAATTTTCCTCTTTTTTCTCTCATTAGCAAATGCCAAAAGAAGTTTCTGTAGTCTTTCCTCACTGTGTCAGCTGTGAACTATAAGATACACTAGTTAGAAACTAAACAAAACACACATCAGCAGTGACTTGTAAATAATGAAAGTTATCCTTGTCATTAAAGACCAGCTCAGCTGTGAAGTAACTGATTTTAAGTTTAATGAATAAATGAGGCACTCTGCTAATATTTAACTTTCATTTTCTGACAAGCAGCATGTAAGGAGTAGCTTTTAAAATTTCACAGGAGAAAAGAGAAATCTGGATATATTTTCTCAGGAAGAGAGAGATAAAACAACTGGGAGAAGAGACAAAAATTAAATATAGGAACAGAAGGACAAGTGACGAAAAGGAAGATACCTGTATCAAAAATTTTGGTGACCTGCAAGTCCAGTAGTATTATGATTTGCAAAGATTTAAAAGAGAGAGGGACTTCTCTGGTGGTCCGGTGGCTAGATTTCTGTGCTCGCAGTGCAGGGGGGCAGGGTTCTATCCCTGGTCAGGGAATTAGAGCCCACATGCCATAACTGAGAGTTCATATATACTACAATTAAGACCCGGCACAGCCAGAAAAGTAAATAAGTGCTTCTAAAAAATAAAATAACATCCTGTTATTTAAAAAGAGAGAGAGAATATAATCACTTGGGTGTTCTTAGACTGTTGAGAGATAATGCTTTTAACTGTTCTTTAATGAACTTCTTTGGAAGAGAATCATATATTTTAGTTTGGTGTAAAAGTAAGTGTAATTTTGCATTGTTGAACTTCGCTTTTTGATATTAGAATGCACCTCTTAAATAAATGTGGTCGTGTTATAAATCATTTTAACGTGCATTTCTCCCTCGATGTCTTTTTGCTAAGGACTTATTATTTGCTGTTTATTTTATATTTATTTTAGACTATAGACATGATGTTAGGAAAAAAGCAAATTTGAGCAATTTTTTTATTCGAGTTCAAAATGAGTCTTAAAGCCGTAGAGACAACTCAAAACATCAACAATGCATTTGGCCTAGGAACTGCTAATGAACATACAGTGCAGTGGAGGTTCAAGATGTTTTGCAAAGGAGACTAGAGCCTTGGAGATAAGGAGCACAGTGGCCGGCCATTGGAAATTGACAATGACCAAATTGAGAGCAATCATCAAAGCTGATTCTCTTACAACTACACGAGAAGTTTCCAAAGAATTCAGTGTTGACCATTCGGTGGTCATTGTGCATTGGAAGCAAACTGAAAGGTGAAAAAGTTCGATAAGTGGGTGCCTTGTGGAACTGACTGCAAATCAAAAAAACCATTGTTTTGAAGTGTCGTCTTCTCATATTCTATGCAACAACAATGGACCATTTCTCAGGTGAATTGTGATGTGCAACAAAAAGTGGATTGTATATAACAACAGGCAATGACAAACTCAATAGTTGAACCAAGAAGAAGCCCCAAAGCTCTTCCCAAAGCCAAATTTGCATCAAAAAAAGGTCATAGTCACTGTTTGGTGGTCCGCCACCAGTTTGATTCACTACAGCTTTTTGAATCCCAGGGAAACCATTACATCTGAGACGTACGCTCAGCAAATCAATGAGATGCACCAAAAACTACAAACCTGCAGCTGGCATTGATCAACAAAAAGGACCCAGTTCTTCTCCATGATGATGCCTGACCCCATGTTGCACAACCAACACTTCAAAGTTGAAAAAATTGAGCTATGAAGTTTTGCTTCATCTGCCATATTCACCTGACCTCTTGCTAACCTACTACCACTTCTTCATCATCTCAACAACTTTTGGCAGGGAAAATGCTTCCATAACCAGCAGGACACAGAAAATGCTTTCCAAGAATCCATCAAATCCTGAATCACAGATTTTTATGCTACAGGAATAAACAAACTTATTTCTTGTTGGCAAATATGTGTTGATTGTAATTGTTCCTATTTTGACTAATAAAGATGTGTTTGAGCCTAGTTATAACAATGGAAAATTCATGGTCTGAAACCGCAATTACTTTGTACCAACCAAATAACTCTCAACATACATATGTGAGTTTATCATCCCAGGTTTAAATGTCATAAGAGCAAGAGGGAAAGAACAGAAGGAACATATATGTAGATGGAACACCTCCCTGTTTCTAGGTGTTTGTACCCATGATCATTGTTGTTTAATCGCTAAGTCTTGTCTGACTCTTTTGTGACACTATGGACTGTAGCCCACCAGGCTCCTCGGTTCATGGGACTTCCCAGGCAAGAATTCTGGAGTAAGTTGCCATTTCCTTCTCAAGGGACTCTCCCCAACCCAGGGATCAACCCTGCATCACCTGCTTGGCAGGCAAATTCTTAACCACTGAGCCACCTGGGCTTTCCATTAAATATATATACATATATATAATAAATAGCAATTTATATATATATATAAATAAACATTTCTTGTTGGCAAATATGTGTTGATTGTAATGGTTCCTATTTTGACTAATAAAGATGTGTCTGAGCCTAGTTAAACAATGTAAAATTCATATATATATAGATATATATAATTTATTTGCTGTTTATTTTTCCCTGCACTGAGTCTTCATTGCATATGTGGGCTTTCTCCAGTTGCAGCAAGTGGGGACTACTCTCTAGCTGTGCTGCACAGGCTTCTCATAGCAGTGGCTTCTCTTGTTGAGAAGCACAGGCTTCAGTAATCGTGGTTTGTGGGCTCAGTAGTTGTGGATACAGGCTCTAGGGCACAGGCTCAACAGTTGTGGCACATGGACTAAGTTGCTCCATGGCATGTGGGATCTTCCCAGATCAGGGATCAAACCCATGTCTTCTGCATTGGCAGGCACATTCTTTATCATTGAGCCACCAGAGATGGACTTCTCCTTTGAGGCAAATACACTTAAAAGAATTGAGACTCACAGGTATTTAACATAATCTTCAAGGTCACAGGTTAATATATGACTACTAAGGATCAGCATCTAGGTTGGCTAATTTGACTCCTAAATCCATGGTTTTCACTTCACTGCTCTGCCTTCAAGGTGGAGATTCAGTCTAATTGGTCACTGATTTGTCATATTTCCCTCTCTCTTACAAAGACCTAAGTGCTTACATCCTAGAGATAAAGCACTTACTAAATACATAAATAAGGGAACACTTCCAAACAGGTTTTCAAAACTCAATCATAGTCAAAGAGGATTCCCATAAGCCTTGAAATAAATAACCAGTATACAGACGCTGGTGGGTATCGTTGATTGAAACACTGTTCTGGGGAGAGAGGGAAGGACAAGCTTACCTGACCTAAGAGTTAAATTTCCATTGTTGGGATATAAGTATCATGTTTAAGGATTTTGACACTGCTGCACATTCAGCTCATGTCATAAACCTCCTTAAGCCAAGTTCTGAGAATCTGGCTTCTGCCTAATTAGATAACATTGCTCTTAGGGCAAATGTGAAAGTCACTTTTTCTGATACTTACAGTCATTTGCTTTGCCCTTTTCATTTGCACATAGGTTTTCTTGAACTTTTCTACTGAAATAAGCACTCTTGAGAATGATCTTTATTATATCACAGATAAATTCAAAATGTAGATTCTGGACCTTTAAGGTAGAAGAGCTGAGTCTTATCTATGTTGAAGGAAACATCCCTCTTCATAACTTTGTTTCTTACCTTTTCACAGGTAAAAAATATAACAGATTTCCCTCTGGTTCAGAAGGATTCAAAAAAAGTTCTGATAAGCCTATGTGATAAGCTTGGCATGGTGCCATCCATGGGATTGCAAAGAGTCAGGCATGACCTAGTGACTAAACAACAGCAAGCCTGTAGCAATATTATCAAAACAACAGAGCCAATATTTTATTATCAAATTATTTAACAGATTATATTGGTACTTAGATACTTTTTATCCTTAAAAGTAATGCCCTGTGTTAGTTCAGCTTGGTTTAGCTAAGTGTAATTTAGTATGGCTTAGGGCTTCCCTGGTGGCTTAGATGAGAAAGAATCCACCTGCAATGCAGGAGACCCAGGTTTGATCCCTGGATTGCGAAGATCCCCTGAAGAAGGAAATGGCAACCCACTCCACTATTCTTGCCTGGAGAACCCCATGGACAGAGGAGTCTGGTGGGCTACAGTCCATGGCATCGCAAAGAGTTGGAATGAGTGACTAACACTTTCATTTTACAGTTTTGATTCAAATTCTCCTTCTTCACCAAGGTCTAGTTGCTCCGTGGAGAGTTCACAGCAGTGAAGTGGGGAGACAGGAAGTAAAGACATGGAATTTCCTATAAAATCTCCAAGTAAAAGATGCTTTTACCTTAAAAAGAAAAAATACAGTTGAAAACCATTGACTTCTTATACTGATCCATTTCAGATATCAAGGAGATACAAATATATATATACAAATATATAATCTATGCATTACATAGCATAGATTATCACTGATTCACTTGATGTTTGTATAGTGATACAAATTCAGTTGATATTTGTATACAAATTACTATATTTGTATCAAGGAGATGCAAATATACATATACAAATATATAATTTATGTATTACATAGCATAGCTTATCACTGATTCATATAATATTCAATATTATATCATATTAGATTAGATTTTCTTTCAGATGATTTTCAGACTCAGGACTACACTCCTCTTTTATCTCTTTATTATATAAGATCTTTCTTATTTTATCCCTCCCCACTTCCTTTCCCCTTTAGTAACGATAAGTATGTTTACCATGTTTATTAGTCTATTTCTGTTTTGTATACAGACTCATTTTTTTTTTTTGATTCCACATACAGGTGATATCATGTAAAACGTGTCTTTGGCTTAGGAGTATGGGTTAACAGATACAAATTATTATACATAAAGTAGATAAGCAAAAGGGATTTACTGTGCAGCATAGAAAGCAAGCTCAATATCTTATAATAACCTATAATGGAAAATAATCTGAAAAACATGTAACTGAATCATCTTGCTGTACACATAGTATAAAACTATCACCATATTGTTAATAACTGTATTTCAGGTTAAAAAAATTTCTTACAAAATATAAGGTAGTATATACTCAGTTTTGATATGCCTGCAAACTTATTTTGGGGAGAAACCTAATAAAATGTCAGAACTTGCTACAGTCTCTTGGAAGATAAGATTTCATTGCTCTGTTTTTGTTCAAAATATTAATTTACATGATACAGTAACCACTATTTTGTATTAATTTTTTTTAATCCTTAAATTGTTATTTTACACAAAATCAGTACCCCTTCCAGGCACTGATATGTAGGAGATGCTGTTTGACACAACCCATGGATGTTTTGAACCATTTCAATTAGTGCTGTTTTCTGAACAACTGGAATGGCTGATGTTGCTTTTGCTACTAAGGATCTGGCTGCTTCAGGAATTTTTTAAATGTTATTAATTGCAATGACAAAGCTTCCAGTTATATATAAAATGTAAATATGAATGCTTACTATCAACATCACGATAATGATGCTAGGCTTATTTTTTCCAGGACTAGAAACATTGTCAGTTTTAGATTAATTTTAACAAGAATTAATGGCTCCTTAAATAAATGATTGTCGACAAGCAACACTTTCAGAATCAAGTATTCTCAGATGGGTGTTTGTAACTTGGAGCAACGTCTGTATATATTTATACCAATAGCTCATTAGCTTACTCATATTTTATTTAAAGACTCAGCTTTATGTCATGTTGAGACTTTTTTTGAATACCACTACAGTCAAGGCACTCTACCAGTTATTTGACATCTTTTCAATCAAATTCTTCACTATCAGTGTGGCACAGAAACTATTGTCCTTATTTTGTATTAGAGGAAATGAAGACTAGTAAAGGCTAAAGCATCACTGCAGAATATGTGGATTTGGTGAGCAGTTTTTTTTTTTTTTTGAGTTATGCATTTTAGCAGTTTATTATTTATTTCTTCTCCGTGATATGCCAGATACTTTATAAGAAGTCTATCATTTAACGTCTTCAACCCTGCATGTGGAGATATGCTTTCAATTAAATGGAATGTACCTCTGTCTCTTTTATGCACATAAAAACATTATCAGATAATTATCATCATATGATATTATGTTGCCTTATGATAATCCTGCAACATGGCTAGGATGTGGGAGGGAAAGAATGCCACATAGTTTTTACGGATATATTTTCTGAGTTATTAACATTCATGGCTTTTATAGCAGATCACAACTCAACATTTGAAAACTTTTTATGGTTGGAATAGTAAATCATAAACAGACATTTCTGAAGGTCCCTCTGGGCACCTAAGAGCACTTCTAGTGGATTGAAAACAACTATATTTGTATGTACTCTAAATTTCTCTAATTTAAGTGACAGGAAAATTGTCAAGGCAGATGTAAAGTCAATCATGCAGCAGTTGGTGATGATGGCCTTTGTCAGAAAGAGACTCCAAATTCAGAGACTAAATTCATGACAATATTTTGTTGTTTTGTTTTACAAAATTTCAAAATTTGGGCTCTCAACTAAGAAAATAAATGAGTCTTGTTTATCCATAGCTGTCAGTTTGAACATTCTCCGTGGGTGGCTTAGATACTGTCTCAACCAGAGTCCCAATTTTGACAATTAGGTATCACTTTGAACTTGAATTACAGTCCCAGTGGTGAAAAGTCAGAGCTTCATCCACTTAACAGTTAATCTTCTTTGTTCTACTCATTAATGTTATTAGGCAAGGAGAAACCTTTCTGTCCTTACTGCCTTCCTTCCTGGATACTACCCCCACCACTCACCATACAGACTTACATGAACCAGTCTGCAAAGATTCCCCATTTGAAGCCATAATTTTCATGCATGAAATTCTTTTTTTTTTTTAATTAAATCTCTAGTGCTGTGAGAATCAGAGAATATCCTTAGTCTTTCTCAATTGGAAAAATAAACCTACTACTTTCATCAAAGGGTGAAGTTTGTTAGAGGAATGTGGTGAGCCTCACACTAACATTTTGTTAATATCATGTAGCAGGTCTAGTGATATGTGCTCTGTATAAATGGTCTATATAACCTTCAAAAATTATATTTGTAGTTGTCATCATTAGTTCTTCTCTACAAAGAGGAGATTATTTTTTTAGAAGCTAAGTTACTTAATTAGTCATTACACCTTGGGTAACAGTGGATCTGAAATTTGGATATAATTCTGGGTTATTCCCAAAACACATCTTTCAACTTAATGCAGCACACACACTGTAAGATAGTGAATGGGAAAAAAAAAAAAAGACAAAGANTCTTCGCATGAGGTGGCCAAAGTACTGGAGTTTCAGCTTCAGCATCATTCCCTCCAAAGAAATCCCAGGGCTGATCTCCTTCAGAATGGACTGGTTGGATCTCCTTGCAGCCCAAGGGGCTCTCAGGCTGCGACAGCGCAAGAGCAGCCGAGAGGAGCTGCCCCACGCCCGAGTCCCGGGGCAGCGGCTGGGAGGAGCAACCCCATATCCAAGGAGCGGTGGCTGTGCAGGCACCAGAGGGCCTAGAGAATCTATTCCAGATAAATATATGTAACCCTAATAAATCACAGTATCACATATATCCTAATACATATACAACATGGTATTTTATTTAAGAAAAATTGATTCCAGAAAATAAAAGCAACAATAGAAAAATTCCCAATATCACCAGCATCTCTTACAGAGATTTTAAAGGAGATTTTAAAGGAGATCCAATTAATATTCCAAAGCAACACTTCATCATATACTTTCTTATTTACACTGAGATTATTTGTCTACTCACTACTGCCCAAGCCACTCCCTTGCTTAAACAGTAATTCATCATAAAGAATATTCCTTGAATTGAATTTCCAGCCTAGAGACTTTATCTAACTTTTTATACCTCATTCTGTTTCTTCCTGTTTCCTTATTTTTCTCTCTTCCTCTCTTTCCCATTATCCATGTATGTTATAAATTATATATAATATCACTCAAACTCATGCTCAAAGATGAAACTCATTTAAATGGATAGAAGAAAGAGAAAGATGACTGGAAATTTTTTTTCTTTTTCTAGTGGAATGTGTGCTGTTAGGTTAGGAGACAGTATATGTTGAACAAATAATCTTATGCAGTTTAGGTTTCAAGGTGTCCTTAGGGAAAGTGAAACTCCCAGTAGACACTCAGAAAGTAATGGTCCTCAAATTAAAAATCAATGCAAAGTAAAAAAAATTGCTAACAAAAAGAAAACTAAAAACTAAGGGAGACAAATCTATATTCAAAAATCTCTGAAATCTAAAAATTGATAAAATGAACTTACTTACAAAACAGAAACAGACTCACAGATAAAGAAAACAAAATTTTTACCAAAGGCGAAAGGGTGAGGGAGAGATAAATTAGGAGTTTGGGATTAAACTACCCACAATACTGTAGATAAATTAGATAATGAACAAGAATATACTACTGTATAGCACAAGGAACTGTACACAATATCTTATAAAAACCTATAATTAAAAGAATTTTAAAAAGAATAAATACATATATAAATACATATATATACTGGGTTTCCTTGGTGGCTCAGAGCTAAAGAATCTGCCTACAATGAAAGAGGCTGGGATTTGATCCCTGGGTCAGTAAGATCCCCTGGAGAAGGAAATAGCACCCTACTCCAATATTCTTGCCTGGGAAATCCCACGGACAGAGAAGCCTGGTGAATTACAGTCCACGGAGTCATAAAAGAGTTGGACATGACTTAGCAACTAAACAACAATCAACAACACGCACACAGACAGACATATATACATATTCTTTGCTGTATACCTGAAACTAACACAACACTGTAAATCAACTATATATCAATAAAAACAAACAAATAAAAACAAAAAATACAAAAAACCCAGACCTGGTCATTGACAACATTCTGATAAATGTGTACTATAAATAATCACATACATGTTTGATGTTGTGTAAATAACAAATAACTTTTGCTTTGATCTGTCATTTTTATGCTTCAAAATTAAAATTTTAAAGTTGTTTTAAAATATTCAGTAAGGCTTAGTATAATTTACCTGCCAAATTCCTGCTTAGACATTTATGTTATTTCAATTTTTAGCACTCTATCTGCTATTAAAATAAAACATTGGTCCATGTCTGTGATCACTTCTCTGATGGATTACTACAAAGGATGTACTAAGTCAGAATATTTAAGTCCTTGATTTACATTGTGGAAGAGATTTCTTGAGAGGTAGAATCAATCCACACTTCTATCAGAAAAAAGTGAAACTGAAAGTGTTAGTCAGTCATGAGTGACCCCATGGACTGTAACCCTGCAGGCTCTTCTGTCCATGGGATTCTCCAGGCAAGAATCCTGGAGTGGGTAGCCATTCCCTTCTCCAGGAGATCTTCCTGACCCCAGGATCGAACCCAGGTCTCCTGCTTTGGAGGCAGATTCTTTATCATCTGAGCCACTGGGAAGCCCTATTTCTCTATAAAATCTCCAGCTATTTATAAGGTGCCAGTTAAATAAGAAAGAAATGACATATTGTTGTTTTCATTTGTATTGGTGTGAAGTTTATTATGTATTTCACAGGTTTATTGATCATTTTTGAACTCATTTAGAAACTTCTCCATTAATACATTTTGCCTATTGTACTATTGACAAACTTTTTGTTAAATTTTATAGTGCTTCAAATTAGGGCATTATTTCTTTCTCATTATTTTTGCATGTTTATATTTTTGTGATTTCTTCTTAATAGGACTTTTTTAGCATTTAACTTTCTACCCAAATATGTTTCTGAAGAATTTGATCATAACTATTATCAATTAACATCATTGTTCCCAAATATGTGTGGACTTGTCTGTATATATGTTTTTATAGATGCAATCTTTTTTTCACATATAAGTTCATCAGGTGAAATTTTAATACATAATATGAAAGAATAATATAATGATTTCTAAGTTTCCCCTAAGTTGTAGAATTTTTTAGAAGCATTTGTTAGATTGCCTATCAATTTTCCCACTGATTATCATAGTTCTCCCCCTGCTTCTTTAAAAATAATAAATGTTCTTTATCTTCCAAATAGGCTGAAGTCCTGTTTGTTTTGTTCCATTGATCAGTG
This sequence comes from Neotragus pygmaeus, assembly GCA_006410875.1. Taxonomy (NCBI): domain Eukaryota; kingdom Metazoa; phylum Chordata; class Mammalia; order Artiodactyla; family Bovidae; genus Neotragus; species Neotragus pygmaeus. The sequence continues at coordinate 2,534 of SJYV01043406.1, read as the reverse complement.
TGGTTTCATGAATTATGTTTAAATTTTTAAAGCATTTTCACTTTTATAGTATGTTTTAGAGACAATTAGAAAAAAAAAAACCCTTTAGTCTCCTTATTCACAATATCCACAATATTTCTGTTCAAGAGGCTATTTTTAATATTTTGTAAATTTCCAAAGATACTTTTGAGATTTTGAAGAATTTCCACAAGTATATANTTAGAAAAAAAAAAACCCTTTAGTCTCCTTATTCACAATATCCACAATATTTCTGTTCAAGAGGCTATTTTTAATATTTTGTAAATTTCCAAAGATACTTTTGAGATTTTGAAGAATTTCCACAAGTATATATAAAATGTTAATGATGTTGGCTACTCTCCTGCAGACAGATTTACGTTTTCTCCATCTATTCATGTGTTCTTGTATACCTCTTTTTAAGGTCTGAATCACTTTTTGTACATATTCTGCTACTCAGTTTTTGTCAGAATTATTCTTAGTTTATATGTTATCAATATTCTGAATACTTTTTACAGCAGGAAATAATTCAATGCATAAATGAATTCCACATCTCATAGAAATTATCAGAATTTCCAAAAAGCTATTAAGGATGTCTGATAGCCTACTAATTATTTCTCTTGTTCTCTATTTTAAAAATAATGCCTCTTTAGTGAAGGTGTGCCTCAAATACTGCATTCAATTTCTGAGGATTGTAAGTCCCATGAAAACCCTAGTTTTTTCATGCTGTGTGCATATACTTTATCCCCTTCCCAAGAAAAAGGGATTTTAAAAAATATTAGTTTATCTGAGGAAATCTATTTTTACCTAACGAAATGCCAAGGTGTAATTTATTAACCTAGATGTTATTTTAGTTGTTGGTTTAAGATTAACCTTATTTATCCTTCTATAAGGAAATCGAGGGGAAAAGTTACTATTTGTGAGGAAGGGCAATTGATTTTATAGATGATATCATATTACTCAGTTAAATTACTTCATTTATTACCCAATGCTCTATCAGCTTGCTCTAACAGATTAATAAATGAGCTGATATTAAAATAATACTATATTCCTGGATTTACCTCACTTATTATATAGGGTTAACATTTTGCTAATATAAATTTTTTTAAAATTTCTGATGTTTTATTAAGTAATTTTACAACTCTATAAATAAGATTGTACTAAGAGTATTTTGGTGGTTTTATTTTTGTCATAAAATCCATTATAGACAGAAAGATAAATAAAATCCCTTATGTAACATGGTGATAATTGCTTTAATGTTTGAAACTTTCAGAAAAAATTCAAGCCCAGAGTTTGTTTTTTAGAAAGTATTTCTTTGATAATCTATTAAAAATCCTTTTTAATTTTTATACATTGCATTTTATTGTTTGACATTGATTGCTAGTTTCTTCCGATCTGTTGCTCCCNTGTTTGAAACTTTCAGAAAAAATTCAAGCCCAGAGTTTGTTTTTTAGAAAGTATTTCTTTGATAATCTATTAAAAATCCTTTTTAATTTTTATACATTGCATTTTATTGTTTGACATTGATCGCTAGTTTCTTCCGATCTGTTGCTCCCCCTTGGGTATGATTTCCATTTGGATTCTCTGCAATGTCAGAAGTCTAATCCAATGTTGTTACATATCAAAAGCAGAGTTAGAGGATAACTTGAGTTCCTTCTATGGGATGAACTGCATATCCACCATTAATGAACATAGACATAGTTATCTTAAAGAAAAAAAAAATAGTCACAAGTATAATGCACTGCATGCTAGAGCTTCCGCCCCCACCAAAAAAAAAACAAAAACACACATTTGTTTTGAATGCTTTTGAGCCTTTGAAACCTTTGAACTTTTGAAATTCACCTGAACCATTTGTTGTGTCTTTATCGTTGGAAACTGTAGTGGGGCCAACAAAGTGGGACTGTGACCCAGGTAAGTATGAAATCCGTGTCCTTCCTGGTATTTATCTGACTGAAGAAAAAATATGTGTTCTCTTTTCACTGGGACTATTTATGTGGGAAGATATGACCCTAGGAAGGACAGTAGTCATCTTTTCTGGCATAAGAAGAGAGTTTGTCTGCAGAATGAAGCTAAGAAGAGACAAACAATGATGAGAGACAGATGGAGATAAAAATCTTTGAGACATTTGTTTCACTTCAGCTTCTGGGCCTCTAGTTCCTTTGGTTCTTGCTTTGATTCTATAAATTCCCCTAGTTTTTTTCTTAGATACTGTAGTCTATATATTTTGTCTGTGTGTGGTTTAAAACTTGGTCAAGTTGGAAATTAGTTACCTGCAATGGAAGTTTTGCCATGCAGCCTTTAAATGGTTTGTTAATGAATATTGATACAGAGTACACAGATGCATAGTAATGTTACTGGTTTATTCTTTGTGATATAGACTTTATGCTTTTTGAACAGTGAGATAATCCTTCATCTCCAAGTTTAGTCCATAGTGTCTGTTCTCAAAGTATACTTCGAGATTTGTAAGAGCATTATATAGATGTCTAAACAAACTCTCATTTTTCCAAAGCAGAGTGATGATAATGGAATTTGGTGAAGAG
>SJYV01043405.1:106745-116860 GCA_006410875.1 Neotragus pygmaeus | reverse complement strand
TTTTTTTTTCTTCTTTGTGAAAAGGAGAAAAAATACTTCATTGTTAGCAATGCCACGTGTAAATCAGACTATAAAGACTAATACACCGTTTTCTCCCACGTTCCTTACTTTAACTTCATATGTGTAACTCTATTTTAGATAAATCTGTAAACACTCCTGAGTGAAGCATATCCTTCTAATATTTCACAGTCCTTTCCTCCCTGTCCCGCCTGTAGGAACCCCAAGCCTGTGCGCTGTACACCTGTGTTGTGGCTAAACATTAGTGTTGAGGAAGGGTCTTCCTTCCTTGGGTCAGTCACTTCTGGGGGCTCGGCTGTTGCCCCAGGGGGTGCTCTGAAGTGCAGGGTTGCTGTGGGACGGTGGTTACTCTGCCTCTGTCTCTGAGGGGCGGTCTCTGTCTCTGAGGGGCGGTCTCGGGTGGGGAGCCCTGAGCCCCCGCCTCCCCCAGTGCAGGGCTCCCCGCTGGCTCCTCCTCTGGCTGCTCTGGAGACTGTCTCCGTAGTCTCAGTTGTCGGCAGTTTGTCTGTGATGTGTCTGGGGTGCTTTTCCTGTGTGTCGCATTGCGGAGGACTGGCGCTAGGTCTGTGGAAGTTGTCCATTGATGTCTTTCACCAGATGTGGGTAGACTTGAGCGGTTAGTTATCCAGCTGTCTTCCCTGCCCTTCCTTCCCGGGCCTCAGTCGTGCGCGTGCTGCACCTTCATTGCACCCTTTTCTGACTCTGCTGTGTTCAGGGCGTCCCTCTTGTCCCACCGTCATGCTGCCACCCCTCTCCTCAGCTTCCGCTCCCTCCTCAGTCCCTGCTGTTTCCCTTCCCAGGATTTCCACCTGATGGTTCTGTGTAGGTTTCCTTTCTCTGTGAGACGTCCTCTCTTTATTCATTACGAGTATGTTTTCTTTTTGGCCCTGAGAGCATTGTTACCGTAGCTGAGTTGAAATCTCTATGAAATATGTTCATGTGTTCATTCCATCCCTAGAGACATCTCAGGGTTGGTCTTTGCTGGCCATCTTTTGTTTTGCTTCTTGGATATAGGTTATATTTTCTTGTTTCTAATTTTTCTTTAAGTTAAGCAGGTGTTGCTGCGGGCTTCTCTTAGCTGTGGAGAGCGGGTGTTGCTCTCTCGTTGTGGTGCTTGGGCTTCTCGTTGCAGTGGCTTCCCTTGTTGTGGAGCACGGGCTCTAAGGCATGTGGCTTTCTGTAGTTGCAGCACACAGGCTTAGATGACTCGTGGCATGTGGGATCTTCCTGGCCCAGGGCTTGAACCTGTCTCCTGCATTGGCAGGTGGATTCTTTACCACTAATCACTAGAGAAGCCCTCCTGTTCAAATTTGAATAATTATGGACTGTGACCCAGACATTGTGGATGGTGTGTTGCAGACACTCTGGATTCTGTTGTGTTGTTTGCAGAGTGTTGGTTTTCCAGGGAGGGGTGTGTTTTAGGGCGGTGACCTTGTCTGGGCTGGAGCTCTGGCTCTGTGTGCCCAGCAGTGGGCTGCAGTGCAGGCTGTGTGCGGTATTCTGGTGGGGGCGGGATCCTGGGGTCCGTGGGGCAGGGTTCATGTTAGGCTGTCCTCCCCCTTCCTGTCTCCCCTCACTTCCCAGCGGCTGCATTTGCCCAAGATCAAAGCTGCGGCAGGATCCAGTGGTCTCTCCTGCCCTGCACTGCAGGAGAGTCACTTGCAGACAGGGCTGCGGGAGGCTTGGTCTGAGGATGGCTGCACAGATGTTAGCAGGAACGGACTCTGCCTGGCCTCCCTAAGCCAAGGGGTCCCTGGGCCGCCTGGAAATCATGTGCAGAGAGCATGGTGTGCTGGCCTTTCACCAGCTGACCAGCTTCTGTGTTGAGGTGCCAGTTTGGGAGCATATGTGTGTGGGCACCTGTTTGTCCCTGGGCACTGCTGACGGTAAAGCTTCTGCCCTACAGTGTGGGAGGCCTCTCAATCCCTGGGTCCAGAAGATCCTCTGGAGAAGGAAATGGCACCCCACTCCATTACTCTTGCCTGGAAAATCCCATGGACGGAGGAGCGTGGTAGGCTACAGTCCATGGGGTTGCGAAGAGTCGGACACGACTGAGCGACGTCACTTTCACTGCAGAAGCAGGTCTGCAGGGCTGTGCGCTTGGCAAAGTTCTCCACACTTGGGATGGTCTCTCTGCTCATTCCCTTTTAAATCATTAACTGCCGGTCCAGGATGCAGAAAGGGGTCATCCCTGCACAGGTATGGGACTGAGGCTCCAGGGGATTAGTAATTGGAAGCCTGTTGGAAGGATCTGGTGACTTGTGTTCCATTGTCCAACTCGGTCATGGAATATATATATCAGACGCTGGCTGAGGGCTCACGCTGGGGGCGCCTTCCCCAGGAGCCTGTCACCCCAGGAGAGGTCTGGAGTGACACTGGATGCAGGTTGTAGCCACTGGGAGCAGGGCTGCTGTGCTGGCCACCCTGCTGTTGGTCAAATCAAAGGCTCCTCCTACTCTTGGAAAGGCGGAGCGTGCACCAGACTCCCCCACAGCCTGGTGACAACTGGACTCCTATGTTGGCAGGTTTGGGTTTTCCTGCGACTGCCACTGTAACATCTGTGCGTGTCTCTGGATCGGAGCCTTATGTCCCAAGGGTCACATTCCTTGATCTGGGCTTCGTGTGTCAGTCCAGGCTTTTGATTGGTGTTGTAATATGAGTGCTAGAAACCCAGGAAACCCAGGAAAATTGAAAACATGTGTCCGCATAGAGCCCTGCCCCATGGCAGCGTGTGTTGGAAAAGTGGGAAGGTGGGAGGGCTCCGAGCCCTGCCCTGCTGGGAGAATGGACACGTGGTGGCCATGGAGCCGAGCGCAGATACACTGCAGCGCCACTGAGAGGAGGGCGGGGGCTGCACACAGACCCGGATGCAAGCAAGAGAGGCTGCTGGTGGCGCGAACTCAGAACTGGGGAGCCCTAGGGGAATTTGCAGCGCCGCCTGCCCAGGGTGGCTGGTCTTGGAGCACCTGGGGGCCACAAGGGCTGGAGGCGGACAGTCCCCACCCCCTAGCGCCCTCACGTGCCTACACTGTCTGGACGGCCTGGACCCAGGGTAAGCAGGGGGCCTGTATGGGCCCTCTCACTCACATGGGCCACGAACACAAGTCCTTCAGGGGCTGGAACATGCTGGTGAGCTCATCTGGGGACTGCTCCTGTTCTCCCCCAGCCCCTCTGCCTGCCCCTCGGGAGGAGGGCCCATGGGGGATCCTGGGCAGTTCATCACACTGACAGGATTTCTCAGGATAGCAGCCATGTTGTCATACCCACACAGTGTGACTCCTTGCTCTCATGTGTATGATGCAGTGGGTTTTAGTACATTCAGAGAGTTCTCTTTAATTCCAGAACATCCATCACTCCATCCTCATTAGCAGACACCTCCCCCCTCTCTGGCCCTGGCAACCAGGAGTTCATTCTTTGTCTCTCGATTTGCCTCTTCTGGACACTTCTGGACATTTCCCATCAAGCGAAGTGCACACTGTGTGTTCTGTGTCTGTCTTAGGTTTCAGCCAGACACTTGAAAGTGAGAATTGCTCAGTTGTGTCTGACTCTTTGTGAACCCATGAACTATGCACAGTCCATGGAATTTTCCAGGCCAGCATACTGGAGTGGGTAGCCTGTCCCTTCTCCAGGGGAAAGGATTCCCAACTCAGGGATCGAACCTAGGTCTCCTGCATTGCAGCCGGATTATTTACCAACTGAGCCACAGTGGAACCCCAAGAATACTGGAGTGGGTAGCCTGTCCCTTCTCCAGGGGATCTTCTGGACCCAGGAATCAAATCGGGGTCTCCTGCATTGCAGGTGGATTCTTTACCAACTGAGCTATAAGGGAAATCAGACACTCGCAGCTCCTCAATTTTTCTTTTTTCATTTTAGGCAAAATATATCTCTCAGTGCATCGATGAAATCAAGCAGGAGCTGAAGCAGGACAATATCGCAGTGAAAGCCAACGCGGTCTGCAAGCTGACCTATGTGAGTGCTGGCTACTCGCTCTGTCAAGCGGGGGGCTGAGACCCTGTTTCTCCTCATCTGCCTCATCCTTTGGGCCCAGGGAATTGGGGGAAGAGGGCTGGACAGGGGCCTAAGACCCTGGTGTATTGCCACAGCTGCAGATGCTGGGCTATGATATCAGCTGGGCTGCCTTCAATATCATCGAAGTGATGAGCGCCTCCAAGTTCACATTCAAGGTGAGGGGACAACCCGCTGTGGGTCCTGAATCCCCTGGGTGGGGTCCTGGGGGAGGGAAGGCGTGTGTCCTGTGATGAGGCTGGGCTGGGAGGTGACACAGGGGCAACCGCTGGAGACCCATTCCCATCATACATCTGCCCTGCAAGGTCTTAGCACCATTAACACCATGTTTTCTTTTCCGTTTTAAGTAGTGTCAGTGAAGTTAAGGTTTGTAGGGGTGGTTATGTATTTTGTGATACAAATTAAATTTGTAACCTTTCAAAAAAAAAACCACCACCACCACAGGCAGGCACTGACCGTCCCCCCAGAGGCCACCACTGATCAGTTGTCCTGGTGCTTCTCAGCACCCTCTGCCTTCATCTCATGGAGCCTACTCGTGCCACTTTCAGACGTTGCTTTTCTATTACTTGATAGTATAACAACTGAACACATCGTCTCCCACTTTAGTAAATGTCCTGGAAAGTAGTCTTCACCACTGGCAGCCTATTTAGGGGCGTCCCGTGGTTCTTCCTGGGAACACGCCCTGCAGGCATCTGAGGCTGTGTCCTCGTGAGGGACCTGGTCATTCATGCTGCCTGCCGGTTTCTCCTGGGGAGGAAATGAGATGCTGGGTTTGCCAAGGTTGGGCTGGTGCCCTGCCCGTGTGTTGGAGTGTCACACATTTGTGTGTGAGTGTGCCTCCAGGCTACCCCAGCCACAGAGATGGGAGCCCATGGTTATCCTGTGTTTGTGAGACTCGTTCCATCAGCTGCTGAGCAGGCGGTGAGGATGTGCAGGGCAGTGACAGGCCATTTTGGCTGACTTGACAGCCACTGTGTTCCAGAGACCACGCACCTGGGGCAGGGTGTCCTCTTCCTGGTGGGCGATGGGCCGGCCAGGGCTGCGTGGCCCGCTCTCCTTGTGCCTGACACCTCTGTCTGTTGCATTCACAGCGAATTGGCTACCTCGCGGCTTCCCAGTGCTTTCACGAAGGGACCGACGTCATCATGCTGACCACCAACCAGATCCGCAAGGTAGGGGCCTCTCACCCCACCATGGGAGCACATGGAGAGTGGGGGTTAGTGGGCAGTGGATGGTCTCCACCCTCCTTGTAAACAGCAGTGGTGGGCCGCACGTGTGGCCCTCCTCTTGAGTTCTCTTAGTGTTGGGGGACTGCCCCCAGTCACTCTTTGCGACCCCTGCCGCCTCTCGTGGGGGAACCTGCTGAGGGGGTGGCACTTTCTGCCCACTGGGTGCTGGGCATTGGCTGGTGCGTCTCTCCGGCCCTGAGTGGTTTTCAGCTCTGTAGTGAGAGCAATGAGTGCTCCGCTCTGCCCTGGCCTGGGGACTTGATCAGCTCTTGCTGAGAGTGGTCAGGGGGCCATCAGAAGCACCCTTCCTGGACAGAACTGCCATGAGCCTGTGGCCCTGGGTCCTTAGATGGCTGGGGGAGGCCTGCTACCCAGGAGCTGGTGTGGTCACCCTGCAGGGGACAGGTGACTGGGCTCCTGGGCAGGCGCTGTGGGGCAGGCAGGCTGCAGGAGTTGCCCGGAGGCCTCCACACACCGGGAGGTGGCTGCTGCCCGTCTCAGGCTCTGCAGGTCACTCTGAGTGGAGGGATGTGCTGTGAGGCCCAGTTTCCACATCCGGGGTTGCAGTGAACTTTAAGAGCCTATGTTTTTGTACCATCACCACAGTCTAGGAGGTTAACTCTTCAGACACTTCTGGGTGCACCTTTTACACATGGGAAGTGTGGGAAGGGTCCCCTCTCTGTCAAAACAGGGCTTCCATGCAGGTCAGCGGGAGCTGAGGCTGGGGCGTCAGGCAGGGCAGTTCCACTTCTGCTGGTTCTCCGCTCCCTGAGAGGTGGGGCTCCAGTGGAGGCTTCTCAGCACTTGCGGAGGGGCCTAGAGGAGTCGCCCGGGGGTGTCTCCCTGTGGGAGGCCCCTGCTGCCTGCCTCTGGGCGGTCAGGGCCCTGGGTTCTGCAGCTTTGCCATGTTACACACCTGGAGCGCAGCCCTCGCCTCTGTCCCCCCAGAACCATCCCAGCTCTTCTGGGTGACAGAGCGGAACTGGCTGCTCCTCATGAATCATTGTCCCACACGTCTCCAGACCCAGGGCAGGGCTGGCGGGCACAGCTGGGGCCCAGCAAGCCGTGGTCGGCGCCCACCTCTGACCCTCGCATTCTCTTTCCAGGACCTGAGCAGCCCCAGCCAGTACGACACTGGTGTTGCGCTGACTGGCCTATCCTGTTTTGTTACCCCAGATCTTGCCAGAGACCTGGCCAACGACATCATGACACTGGTGAGTCTGGGAGGGGGCCCGGGGCCCTCCCCTTGCCTTTACTGCCTCGTGTGCCAGGATAACCTGGTTGTAAAGTCATGCTGAGGGCACTCACGCGGGTGGAAACAGCCTGGGTTCCTGGAGTGAGCTGGGACACCTAGTCACCGTCTCCCCCTCCATCACCTGATGGGCCCGACTTTCACCTCAACTCCTCTGGAATGGTCCTCTCGGGAAGGGCAAGGTCTGGCCGGGGGTGGTGGTGGGCGCTTGACCCATCAGCTGTGTTCTTACTGAGGCATGAGTGGCAGTGGTAGTGGTCTCAGCGGGCAGCACAGCCAGGTGGGCTCTGTCCAGGACACCTTTTATCTTCGTTTGGGTGCAGTCTGATGTCTGGTGGCTCTCTTCATCTGAAAAGCAGAATTCCCAGCCAGCTTTGATCTCTAGGGCGGGCAGGAATCTTGTTGTGAAATGTGGATGTGTTCTTAGAAATCGCAGCCCTCAACTCTAGTAAAAATTAATTTAAGAAAGAAAGAAAAATGAAACTGGAATTGACTCTAAAACAACCACAAAAGAACAAAGACCTCATGGCCCTGAGAGGGTCGCCAGCGCCTCATTCTCCATGATTGGGAGGCTCCCCATCTGACCATGTCACAGCATGTGCAAGGGCGGTGCATCCCTCCCGGAGCGTTCTGTCCAGACGTACCTGTTTGCTGTGTGGGTGCTCCAGTCTTGGTTTGCAATCTTGAAGGCTGTGAGTAGAGTCAGCTTCTAGGTCCGGAGCCTGTTGTAAATGATGTGTCCACACATGCTCCCGCCCCTTTGTCCACACCGTGTCCCTGGGCTTCCCAGCAGCCAGGGCAGACTGTACAGAGACCCTGGCCGACAAAGCCAACAATACTGATCCTCTGGCCCGCTTCAGGAGGTGTGAGGACCCGTTCAGGTGAAGGTGGTCACGCCCATGGGAGGACGATAGGGATTTGTCTTGGTGCTGGGTCTGTAGGGCAGGGCAGCTTTCTCAGGCCAGGTTCTCAGGGCCCCAACAGATGAGGAGTGTGCCCACATACAGACAAGAGGCCCTCGTGGCCAGAGCACAGTCCTGAAAGCAGGGCAGGAGCTCTGGGGTCCCATGTTGGGGTGCAGAGCAGCATCCTGCCCTGGGGACAGGCCTCAGTGACCAAAGGATCTCATGGCCAGGGCTGACAGTGGAGGCGGACCTCGGCCTCCAGAGGGCAGGCTGGGTTCGTGGACTCAGGGAGGCAGGATTTGATTCTAAGACATTGTTGTGTGGTCCTGGGCTTGGTGGGGAGGAGGGCAGTAGAGTAAATGTGCAGACAGGGCTCAGAGACAGGAGCAAGTTAAGTTGGAGAGAGGGTTTTCCTTCAGGTGATAGAGATGAGATGCGGGCAGGTGTGGGAGATGAACACAGAAAGGGACTGGAGGCGAGGGGGGTGGGGGATGGTCCCGGGCCAGGCAAGGTCAAGGTGGGAAAAAGCATAATATGGCCAGGATCTGTGACAAGCTCATCCTCAGCTCCTTATTCTGTTGTGTTTACCTTCGATTTCTCTAGTAGAGAACATTTCACTATTCATTTCTCCACAGAAATACAATAAAAACATTAGTCAGCCAAATTATATTCTTACCAATACCTGTCAAGAGCACACAATTAACTACAGCTTTGTAAAGGAGCAAGGGTTAGGCCTCTAGCTGTTTCTCAAACATTCTTCAGCATTAAAAAGCTTTGCACTGATAAGTGAGAAGGAAAAGAAGGGGAATGTGAGCCTGCTGCTGTCAAACAATCCTGTCCTAATGAGCAACGTGACTGCTTTCCTGCCAAAGGCCACAGTGAGTTTCAGGTTCGAAACACTACATGGCAAATCTCTAGCCAAAGCCCTCACCTGCTCCTCCACTGACTAACAACTTCTAACCCAGGAAGTGAAACTATGGCATCTTTGGTGTCAGAGATTGGATTTGGGCAAGAAAATACCCACCCACACTCATCAAGCAGAAATTCTCATTTAAAAAGCAACAACAACAACAAGGCCTTGGAGGAGAGGAAAGAGAGACTGTAAAATAGCTCCTGGAGTTTATCATCTAACAGGAGGATAAAATCAACCAAGTGTTAGAAGCTCAGTCATGTCTGATGCTTTGCAACTCCATGGACTACAGCATGCCAGGCTCCTCCGTCCCTGGAATTCTCCAGCAAGAACCCTGGAGTGGGTTGCCATCCTCTTTTCCAGGGGATCTTCCCAACCCAGGGACTGAACCCAGGTCTTCTGTATTGCAGGCAGATTTTTCACCATCTGAGCCACCAGGAAGTACAAAATCAAACAAGTACACAACTAAATAGCAGCCAGGCCAAAAAGTCTTGGGACAATGTCTTGGAGTGAGTAGGGCTTCTCCTGTGAGAATGAGAAGGTACAGGCTATTCTCGGTGAAGAGAATTGTGAGCCACAGCAGGAAAGCCCAGCATCTGCTCTGAGCAACACAGAAGTTGGGGGCAACATAAAGTTGGAGAAACCAGTTGAAGACAGATTATGAGGTGCTTTCAGTGCTAGGTAAGAGTGCCTTGGAAAGAAATGGACTGTGTATTAGTCAGAGTTCTCCAGAGAAAATGGAAACGACAGCACACACAGAGGTAACTATAAGAGGAGGCTTATTATAGGAATTGGTTCCCATTATTATGGAGGTTGAGAAGCCCCATGATTTGCTCTGTGCAAGCTAGAGAGCCAGGAAAGCTGGTGGTGTCATTCACTCAGTCCGAAAGCCTGAGTACCAGAAGCACAGATGTCTGAGGTGGGGAGAATACGGATGTCTCAACACAAGCAGAGAGAGCAAATTTGTCCTTCCTCTGCCTTTTTGTTCCACTCAGGCCTTCAGTGGATTGAATGACACCCACTGGAATCATTGGTGGAGGTTACCTCTACTCAGTCTAGCGATGCAAACTCTCATGTCTTCCAGAGATACCCTCACAGAAATACCAAGAAATGATGTTTTACCAGCTGTCTGGGCATCCAGACAGCTGCTCAATCATGTTGACATATGAAATTAATCATCATAGAGGCTTCCCTGGTAGCTCAGTGTCAAGAAGTCCACTTGCCAATGCAGGAGACACAGCTTTGATCCTTAGTTCAAGACAATCCCACATGTCTCAGAGTAACTAAGCCCAGTTCAGTTCAGTTGCTCAGTCATGTCCAACTCTTTGTGACCCCATGAATCGCAGCATGCCAGGCCTCCCTGTTCATCACTATCTCCCGGAGTTCACTCAGACTCACGTCCATCGAGTCAGTGATGCCATCCAGCCATCTCATCCTCTGTCGTCCCCTTCTCCTCCTGCCCCCAATCCCTCCCAGCATCAGAGTCTTTTCCAATGAGTCCACTCTTCTCATGAAGTGGCCAAAGTATTGGAGTTTCAGCTTTAGTATCATTCCTTCCAAAGAAAACCCAGGGCTGATCTCCTTCAGAATGGACTGGTTGGATCTCCTTGCAGTCCAAGGGACTCTCAAGAGTCTTCTCCAACACCACAGTTCAAAAGCATCAGTTCATCGGCGCTCAGCCTTCTTCACAGTCCAACTCTCACATCCATACATGACCACAGGAAAAACCATAGCCTTGACTAGACCTTAGTCGGCAAAGTAATGTCTCTGCTTTT
>SJYV01043405.1:33164-106028 GCA_006410875.1 Neotragus pygmaeus | reverse complement strand
GGGATGAGCAGGGGTTGGGGGCTGGGAGTGAGACAAGGTAGTGGGAGGTGAGCAGGAGGTGAACTGGGAGTAGAAGGTGAGATAAGGAGGTGAGGGGTGCGGGGCACAGGCGTCAGCAGGGAGTCCTGTGCCGTCTGCCCCACAGATGTCGCACACCAAGCCGTATATCCGGAAGAAGGCGGTGCTGATCATGTACAAGGTGTTCCTGAAGTACCCTGAGTCCCTGCGCCCCGCCTTCCCCCGCCTGAAGGAGAAGCTGGAGGATCCCGACCCTGGTATGCCGATTTGAGTTAGAAAGGCCCTGTGGGGCCCGTGTAACTGAGGGCCTGTGGAGGGGTGCTAGGCCTTGGGACCCTGTCCTCGACCCTCCTCTACTTTCCCACCAACCTGGAATCTGGCCTTCTCCAGACCACCCTGTTCCTGTGTTTTTGGTGTGGGATTTAGAAACCAAGCCCTGGGTGCTATTGGTGGTCATTCCTCCTGGGGTGGTGTTGCTTCTGGGCCGGCAGACCCTGCATTCACTCCGTGGGATGTTGTTTTGTGGAGTGGGTGTCCTGTACCTTGAGTGACTGACCCTCGAGGTGGTTGAGGGGAGCCGTGCCCATAGGCCACAGTGCGGGGGGGCCGCCTGCCTCGGAGGATACCCTGTTACTGATGGGGGCCCTCCCTTCTCAGGAGTCCAGTCGGCAGCAGTCAACGTCATCTGCGAGCTGGCCAGACGCAACCCCAAGAACTACCTTTCCCTTGCCCCGCTCTTTTTCAAGCTCATGACCTCTTCTACCAACAACTGGGTCCTCATTAAGATTATCAAACTGGTAGGTGTTCTCCTGGCCTGCCCCACCCACTGCCAGAGGGCCTCTGGGTGTCCTTGGTGAGGGCTCCAGGCCATTGTCCCATCCCTGCTATGAGTGACCACCAGCCTCTTCATCCCTTAGTTTGGTGCTCTGACCCCCTTGGAGCCAAGGTTGGGCAAGAAGCTGATCGAGCCTCTCACCAACCTGATCCACAGGTAGGCCTGGGGCCTGTGTGGGAGGGCGCCCCCGGGAGGGATGGGGGTAGTGGCAAGCAGGCCTGTAGGTCTGCCATAGCCTGGAGCCATGTCCTTGGGCGCTCCCTTCCCCAGTCTGCAGACAGCCACAATTAGGTCAGTGGGGAAAGTTGTCCTGCTCAGCTCTGGTGCACAGGAGTTCTCACTGATCGAGTTGAATAGCCTGAGGTGACTGTGTCCCCACCCAGTTCTAGAATGTTGTAGGAAACTTGAGGTGCCTGTGGTTGAATCGTGGGGAATGGAGCTTCCGAGTGCCAGGAGATTGTGCTCCTGGGATCCCCTGGGAGGTGGCCAATGGCTTAGGACACTGTTGGCTTTGCTTTTATTTGTATGTTTATTTGACTGTGACGGGTGTTAGTTGTGGCACTCAGTCTTTAGTTGCAGAGTGTGAACTCTTGTTCACATGGAACTGCATGTTCCAGCCTGCAGGATCTAGTTCCCCAACCAGGAATCGAACCGGGCCCCCTGTACTGGGAGCGTGAAGTCTTAACCACTGGAACACCAGGGAAACCCCCGTTGTTGTTTGAAACAAATCAGCAGTCATTATGAAGTAGCCATGGTTTTCAAAGCATTCATGTGAGGCCCTCGGTCTCGAGACCTGTTTTGTGGCCCAACTCTGGTGGCCCATTCTCTTGACCTTTGGGGGTTTGAACTAAAGCATCACTGAGAATATCAGAGTTGAATGGGTGGATACACCTGGTGCCTGCATGACCTGGCGGGGGGGTAGGGTTGGTTGCGACTCTGTGTTCCTCCTGCCAGGTCAGGCCACCTCCCTGTCAGAGTGAAACCAGCTGGCGGGGTCTGGGCTGCTAGAGAGGGGCCTTTGGGGAACTTGGCTTCTCTTCATGGGGTTCACAGAATCAGAAGATGGGTCCTTGAGCTTGGTGTTTTCCCTGAGACAGTTCCCTGGGGATCTTGTTGGGGTGAACGGGAGGCAGGCACCCTCCGTCTTCCCGGCTCCTCTGTTTCTGTCTCTAGCACGTCTGCCATGTCCCTTCTTTACGAGTGTGTCAACACCGTCATCGCAGGTGAGTGCTGGGGTGACCCGCTCTGGATCAGGGTGCTGTTGCCGGCTAGGGGTCTGTTCCCAGGACCTCACCAGCAGGTGCAGACACTCCTGAAGTTGAGGTTTCCACCTGGGAAGCTGCCTGGCCCGGCCCTGTGGACCTGTCAGCAACTGGACACTGCTGTGGCCAGAACCTCTGCCACCTCAGGCTCCATTGATAAATGCAGCACCGCCACCATCAAGACAGTCTTCCTGAGCATTCTGGAGCAGGCCTCAGGCTGCTTCCCATGTGGTATCCTGTATAGGAGCTGCAGCCAGGAGGGTCCTTGGAGGGTACCTGCATGCCCTCCCCACACAGTCTGCTAGAGCCCGTTAGCTGTGGGTCACTTGTCCCTGCAGCCCCATTTCCTATAGGCGGGCAGAGGGAGGTGGTGGCCGGAGGATTCAGTGTCTCATTGGCTGTCCCTGCCCAGAGCTTGGGCTGCTCCTCAGGGACCCACAGGCAGCTATAAGTTCAGCGAGACTCAGGAAGCTGGCCCAGGGCCCACGCTCATGACCACTGCATGGGCCATTAGTATCACTGAGGATCAGCGATAGTCACAGAGAGGAAGGGCGAGCATGGGACTTGGGAGCAGGGGAGGCTGGCTGGAGAGTGGCCCTTTTGTGTGGGAAGGTCCACAGGGAGGACTGAGGTGGGGTGGGATCGCAGACAGCCCCGGCCCTGGCCATGGGCAGAGGGAGTGAGTGTGCAGATAGGAGATGGCCAGTTCCATCGCACATCACAGTCGGCAGGTCCCGGGCACTGTGGTCTGCTTCCCAGGCCAGTCCTGCGGGCCCTCACCCAGTGGTCTGTTTCAGTGCTCATCTCCCTGTCATCCGGCATGCCCAACCACAGCGCCAGCATCCAGGTATGTCCCAGGACCCGGGCTCCTCTCCTGGCTCCAGGTCACAACTCCATGTGGGCATAGATGTGACCAGTACTATTCTCCTCTTTATAGCTCTGCGTTCAGAAATTGAGGATATTGATAGAAGACTCCGATCAGAACTGTGAGTTGCTCGTCCCTCCAGGCTCTACAGGGCCTGGGGGTGCCACTACACATCTGCACAGTGGGCTGGTATCTCGCTGTGTGGCTCAGCCCTTTGCCCATTGAAAGTGTCTTTGAACTCAGCCCTGTGCCCACATCCATGGGGAGACAGGACCTGACTGCAGGGAGGGGTGGGGAGGCTATGGCAGCACAGGGGAGATGTCAAAGGCGCGCCAAGGCCTGGGAGGAGCAGGCCGGGCGTTGGCGGACCTCCCCATGGGCCTGCAGTCTCCTTGGAGGTTAACCAGACAGGCACTCTGGTAGCATTCCAGATCTGTTGATTTTGAGCAGAGATCACCGAATTCTTCCTGGGAAGGGCCAGGGAGTAACTCAGGTCTACTCTGCAGGTCGTGTGGTCTTTGCCAGGGTAGCATAGAAGCTGCCTGGCAGGTGCTGGCAGGCATGTCACGTGCCAGTGATGCTGCTGTGGATACGGGCTGTGGCTGGACCTGACCTGTGGGCCAGTTGGCTGCCCCTGGCATAGACAGTCGTGTGTTTGGGGTGCTAGAGGTTGGCAGTGAGGGGGGCCTGGTACCTGGGAGACATGGCCGACAGTGCCCAGGTGGTTGGGGTGTAGCTGCAGCCTGGCCTTGCCCCCGAACCTCGTGCAGGTGTGACAGCTGCCCACTGTCTCCACAGTGAAGTACCTGGGGCTCCTGGCCATGTCCAAGATCCTGAGGACGCACCCCAAGTCTGTGCAGGCACACAAGGATCTCGTGCTGCAGTGCCTGGATGACAAGGATGAGTCCATCCGCCTGCGGGCCCTCGATCTCCTGTACGGAATGGTGCGTGCCTGCCCTGCTGCCCACTGCCCCCCTGCCGGCCTGGTCCCTCCCTCACCGTCGCTGCCCCCAGGTGTCCAAGAAGAACCTGATGGAAATCGTCAAGAAGCTGATGACCCACGTGGACAAGGCCGAGGGCACGACCTACCGTGATGAGCTGCTCACCAAGATCATCGACATCTGCAGCCAGTCCAACTATCAGCACATCACCAACTTCGAGTGGTACGGCCTATGGGCCGGGGTCAGGGCGGCGGGGTGGCGCTGGGGCTGGTGGGGCCCTTCACAGACCCCGTCCCGCAGGTACATCAGCATCCTCGTGGAGCTGACGCGGCTGGAGGGCACCCGCCACGGCCACCTCATTGCGGCACAGATGCTCGATGTGGCCATCCGCGTGAAGGCCATCCGCAGGTTTGCCGTGGCACAGATGTCTGCGCTGCTCGACAGCGCCCACCTGGTGGCCAGCAGCCCGCAGCGCAGCGGCATCTGCGAGGTGCTCTACGCGGCTGCCTGGATTTGCGGGGAGTTCTCCGAGTGAGTGGAGGGTGGCCATGGTCTCTTCCTCCAGGTCCCCTCCCTGAGCCCAGCGCCAGGTGGGGGATCACAGTGGGTGGCAGGAGCCTGGGACATGGAGCTGTTGGGATGGCCACTCACCAACCCCCCCCAATCCCTCAGACACCTGCAGGAGCCCCAGCAGACACTGGAGGCCATGCTGCGGCCCAAGGTTACCACGCTGCCGGGACACATCCAGGCGGTGTACGTGCAGAACGTGGTCAAGCTGTATGCGGCCATCTTGCAGCAGAAGGAGCAGGCGGCAGATGGGTCCGCAGCCCAGGAGGTCACCCAGCTCCTGGTGGAGCGGCTGCCACAGTTCGTGCAGAGTGCGGACCTGGAGGTCCAGGAGCGGGTGAGCGCAGCGGCTCGACGATCTGAGGGCAGTTCGGGGCGGGTGGGGCGCCCTTTTGTGGTTTCCCACTCTTGGCTGGGGGCAGGGCTGGCCAGTCTGGAGCCC
Source organism: Neotragus pygmaeus (assembly GCA_006410875.1). Classification (NCBI taxonomy): domain Eukaryota; kingdom Metazoa; phylum Chordata; class Mammalia; order Artiodactyla; family Bovidae; genus Neotragus; species Neotragus pygmaeus. Next base: position 101,098 of record SJYV01043405.1, on the reverse strand, counting down.
CTGTGCTGGGAAGGCCAGCAGCCTGGTGGAAGGCAGTGGGGATGGGAGACGGTAAGGGAGCGGGAGGCCATGGAAGGTGCGTGGTCAGCCTGAGGGAGATGCAACAAAGGTGACCGCAGATCCTGGTGGATGCCGACAGGGAGGGTGGAGGAGAGCTGGTTCACGAGGAGAGCTTGGGGTGGCAGCTGGGCACTGGTGGCCTGGCAGCCTGTTTCATGAGCCCTGTGGTGATGCAGGCCCCAGTGGTCTCTGCAGTTGTAGTCAGGTGTTGGACATGAGCTTGTCTGTCGGCTGAGGGCCGCGAGACCAGGTTGGCTGTGGTCCCATCCCTGGAGCCGAGAGAAGGCACCCTGGTTCCTCCCAGAGGTCGTGGGCCATGTTCTTGGAGCGCTTGCCAAGTGGGATGGCGCTCTTTCAGCCCCGTAACTCTTCATCTTGCTCAGAACCCGGTTTCTGTCACTGACTCTTCCTGAAGAAGGTGGCAACAGGTCTGTGTTTTTCTGGCTAGGCCCCATGGCCAAGTGGCTCCTCATAGAGCCTTCCAGACATTCTCAGCCAGGTTCTAGTCAGGAGCAGCGAGGTGTCTGTGTGTGCTGTGTGGCTGAGTGGCCGTCGGGGCTGATCCTCTGGGGCGCCCTCCTGACTCTGGGGCCCCCGCAGGCATCCTGCATCTTGCAGCTGGTCAGGCACGTGCAGAAGCTTCAGGCCAAGGATGTGCCAGTGGCAGAGGAAGTGAGTGCCCTCTTTGCTGGGGAGCTGAACCCGGTGGCTCCCAAGGCACAGAAGAAGGTTCCAGTCCCCGAAGGGTAAGTGTGCAGCCATTAGAGGATCTGGGGCCAGGTGGCATGAGGGCCCCTCAGGCTTCTGTCCAGCCAGGAGTGGTGGAGGGAACAGAAGGACGTTCCCTGAGGTCAGGGAGACCCAACTCCTCACACAGACAGTGCAGGGTGCTTGGCTGCTGCCCTGGGGCCGTCCCTGAGAAGGTAAGTGGGCGGTCCTTGCCTGTCGACCTTGGGGCAGCCAAGCTCCACCGTCCTTGGTCGGTCCTCTGTGCCCACGGCCGCTGCCTGGCCTTCATGTCCTGATCTCCAAGGGGACAGCAGTGTCCAGGGCCGGGCCTGCAAGCCAGAGCCACCATGTGACCCCTGTATCCCACAGCCTGGACCTGGATGCCTGGATTAACGAGCCACTCTCGGACAGCGAGTCTGAGGATGAGAAGCCCAAGGCCATGTTCCAGGACGAGGAGCAGCGACACACCAAGCCCCGGGCCCCAGAGGCAGACGAGCAGGAGCTGGCCCGGGTGAGGCAGGGCAGTCGCCCTGGCCTGTGGCCCATGCTCCTCTGGGCAGACCTTGGGTGGGCTTGTTCTCTTGGGCCAGAGCTCCCCACGGAGAGCCGTTGCCCTTTTGGGTGTGGGGCCTGGGGACGACGTGCAGACTTGGGTATGAGATGTGCCTCGTTCCCTCCTCTGCTCCTCCCCTGCAGGGGCCATCCCCCTGCCCCAGCCATGAAGCTCCCGGGTGGTCCCACTGGCCACCCCTCTCCACCCCTCCCCATGCTGGCTTCCCTCTCTGTTGGCCCAAAGCCAACAGCGAAAGTGGCGAGGGGTCCTGTCCCCTAGGTCTGGCTCGTGCAGGTGGTCTGGGAGGGTGCAGGGCGAGTACTCCGCACACCCACTGATGCGCTCACTGAATCCTGTCCCGCAGCGCCGCGAGGCCCGCAGGCAAGAGCAGGCCAACAACCCGTTCTACATCAAGAGTTCCCCATCCCCCCAGAAGGTAAGGCTGGACTCCTTGTTCTGGAGGAACGGGCCAGGGCCCCATCTGCTCTCCATCCCTTGGCCGTGTGAGGCTGTCAGCAGGTCCAGGGGCAGGACCACAAGGGGCTCCCAGTAATGACAAGCGGGGAGCAAGTTCTGTGTGGTCGAGCTCAGGCTCCTCTGCCTTAGCGGAAAGTGAGTGAGCACGAGGGACATGGGGTTTCTGCAGGCTCCACTGCCACCATCTATCCCCCTCCAGCCAGCAGACCTGTCGCCTTGGGCTCCCCCAGGGAGACATGGCTCCACGTGTGTCAGGCTTGCTGATGCCTGCTTTCCAGAGGCAGGAAGCCTTGTGTTTCTGTGCTTCCAAAGTATGACTTTCAACTTGAAAAAAGATTCAAATGAAAAAACGGACAAGTCTTGCTCCCGTCCTGTACTCCCCGCACTGATGGCCCTGCCCCTCTCCATGAGACTGCTTCAGCGTCATGCTAGGTCCTCTGCCCTGAGTGGTGACCGGCCTTGCTATCTCCCCACAGCGGTATCAGGACGCGCCAGGCGTGGAGCACATCCCCGTGGTGCAAATCGACCTCTCGGTGCCCTTGAAGGTGCCAGGCAAGTGTCTGCGTGGGGTGAGGGTGTTGCGGATCAGCTTCAGACCTGCCCCAGCTCTGGCTCTGTCCAGCCAGCATCCTCCCCCCAGCCCCCTGCCAGCAGAGGGTGTGTACACGGATCTCTAGGTCCAGCCCCACACCGCCCTGGGCCCTCTGTCTGTATCTCAGTGGTCAGGGCAGTGCCCCTCAGGTGAGGGGAGGGCGTGACTCTCAGGCTCTGGGGTGAGCACCCACGTCCCAGCAGGGATGCCCTTATCAGACCAGTATGTGAAGCTGGAGGAGGAGAGGCGGCACCGGCAACGGCTGGAGAAAGATAAACGGAAGAAGAAGAAGCGGGAGCGCGAGCGCCGGGGCACACGGCGTCACAGCTCGCTGCACACAGAGAGTGACGAGGACATCGCACCTGCCCAGCGCGTGGACATCATCACCGAGGAGATGCCTGAGGTCAGTTGCCTGCCCCGCCCCGCCCCCGGGGCCCTGGTCAGCTCTGCCCTGTGAGCTGTGAGCACCTCCTGCACTTCTGTTCCATTAACTGTTTGATCCACTGCCCACGCTGAGCGCCACGCCCCAGATCAGATGTTCTCATGGGTGTGGACCTGCTGGTTTGTCTCTGAGAAGGGAGGTGGGGGCCCAGTGGGGTTGTGCGNTGGGTTGATCCAGACACAGCATTCCTGTCGTCCCTCAGAACGCCCTGCCCAGTGACGAGGACGACAAAGATCCCAATGACCCTTACAGGGCCCTGGACATCGACCTGGATAAGTAAGTACTGGGAGTGAGGCCAGGGCAGCTGCCCGTGGGGCTGGACGTGGCCTGGGTTCCCCACATCGTGGTCCCTTCCCGTGTCCTCTCTTGATTGCTCAGCATGGCCCGGGGTAAGGGTCCCGGCAGCAGAGTGGGCTACTTCCCTCCAGGCCTCATCCCAGGCCACTCATCCTGTGATCACCCCCAGGCCCCTAGCTGATAGTGAGAAGCTGCCCGTCCAGAAACACAGAAACGCTGAGACCTCCAAGTCCCCTGAGAAAGAGGATGTCCCCCTCGTGGAGAAGAAGAGCAAGAAACCCAAGAAGAAGGAGAAGAAGCACAAGGAGAAGGAGCGGGAGAAGAAGAAGAAGGAGGTGGAGAAGGTGAGAGGCCAGGCTCACTTGTCTTACCAGACGGGGTGGGGCAGGGATGTCCTGGGCTGTCCACCTCCCCTCCCCCATGGTGTGCGTGTCCTGCACGTGGAGGGAGGGTTCAGCAGAGCTACCACACACAGGCTGTGTTACTTCACTCCAGAGCAACACGACTTTGCCTGGATGTGTGGTCCCGGTAGGTGCCTGGACCCATGGCAAGAGAGCTGGACCCACCACTGGCTCCCAGTGCACTCAGGCCCTGTGGGGCATGGTGTCCTGTGCCTCTCAGGGCAGCCGTGCCTTCTCAGGGCCCGTCCCGCTGCTCCAGCTAACGGCCTGTGTTCCTGTGGTTTCAGGGTGTGGACTTGGACTTCTGGCTGTCTACTACGCCACCTGCTGCCACACCAGCCCCGGTAAGTGCCTGGCTGTGACTTGTGCTGACTGCACGTGCTCCTCAGCTGGACACCCATGCTTTTCAGCCTTGGAGAGCTGCGTCTCAGAGGCGTTACGGGGCCTCCACTCCCTGGGGGCAGAGGGATGTGGGGTGATCCTCAGGCAGACCAGCCAGGTCTGGGCTGGCTTAGTCCCATGCTCAGGGTTTGGTGCAGGCAGTGGTTTCGTGGCAGGCCCTTGTCTCAGAGCCAGGCAGCCGCCTTGGGCAGTGGCTTCGTGTCTGTGTCTGGGGCCTGGTGGCTCTGGGGTCTTCTGGATCAGTGCTAGCCAGCCTCATGCCCGGCCTCCTCTCCTGTCTGCTGGCCACCAGCACTTGGCGGGGGAGCCATACACCATCAGGAGGGAGGCTCAGCGGTGCAGGATGTTCAGGGCAAGGCAAGTCAGGGGGCGCAGGACTCCCCATCCTGGGCCCCAGCTGCCTTTGAAATCCCCCACCACCAACCCTGGCCTGGCCCCCCATAGGAAGAGCTGGAGGTGAACACCACAATCACTGTCCTGAAGGAGGGGCAGGAGGAGCCCCGGGGAGAGGAACAGGACGCCGATGAGGACAGGGAGCAGGACCTGGAGAAGGTGGGGACACGTGTGTGGGGGCTGGGCTCGGCTGGGGGCAGTGCTCCCGCAATGCTGGGCCTCCTAACAGCAGTCTCCTGTTGCCAAGCTCGTTGGGTCCTAATTGCGCAGCGCTGTTGGACTGTGGCTCGTCAGAGGAGCACAGGGCTGACTCAAGCCTGTTCTCGCTCCAGAAACCCTCCAAGCACAAGAAGAAGAAACACAAGAAAGACAAGGAGGAGCGGCCCAAGGACAAGAGGAAGTCCAAGAAGAAGGTGCCGCCAACGGATGAGGAGGCTGCTGAGCCCGTGGAGAACGGCACACTGGATGAGGAGCCCCTCCCGGTGAGGGTCCTCCCAACCCAACCGGTGCTGGAAGCCTCTGGAACATGGGGTCTCCCTGTCCCCCGTTCTCACGCTCCTGACGTTTCCTGAGGGGGCGCCCCCAGCAGCCCTCACCGTCACTCTCAGGTCCTCACTGCCTGAAGCTGACATGTTTCTCTTTTGTCCACAGCCCATGTCCAACTACAGCCTTCTGGCTGAAAATTCTTACATCAAGATGGTAAGTGAAGCTTGGCTATCAGGAGAGGGTGCCAAGAGTGCTTGAGGCTCAGGCTCCTTTCTCTGGACATGAGGGGGTGCCCCCACTCTCTAGGCATGGGGTCCCCAGTGGCTCCCCTGCACCACTGACCCTGGGTCCTGCTCTACAGACGTATGACGTGCAGGGCAGCCTTCAGAAGGACAGCCAGGTCACCGTCTCCGTGGTCCTGGAGAACCAGAGCGGCAGCTTTCTCAAGAGCATGGAGCTCAGTGTGCTGGACTCACTCAATGCCCGGCTGGCCCGGCCCGAGGGCTCCTCGGTCCACGATGGTGTCCCCGTGCCTTTCCAGCTGCCTCCTGGTGAGTGAGCCTGTCTCAGCGGCCTGGGACAGCAGTGCTGGGGACAGACCCTGGCAGCCTTCACTCCCCGCCGCCTGCCCAGGTGACAGCATCCTGCACCACTCCTCAGGCCCATGTCTTGCCCGCACCAGGTATTTCCAACGAGGCCCAATTTGTGTTCACCATTCAGAGCATCGTCATGGCCCAGAAGCTCAAGGGAACCCTGTCTTTCATTGCCAAGGTATGGGCGTGGGTGCCCCGAGGGTCAGTCATGCACCCGAGCTCGAAGGCCCTGACCCGCACCCCTTCGCCCTGCACCCCCTCACCTTGCACCCCCTCTGCCCCACAGAATGACGAAGGCTCCACCCACGAGAAGCTTGACTTCAAACTGCACTTCACCTGCACCTCGTACCTGGTCACCACACCGTGCTACAGGTGCGCTGCCTTCCCTCCTACCCCCAGCTCCCCGCTTTCCTACCATGGGGGGGCTCCAGACAGTCATCTCCACAATGCTCTCTGACCTGAGGAGAGGATGTGGGCAGGATGTCAGGTGACCGACTCAGGCACCTCAGGCTCAGCACATCCCCAGCAGCCCAAACAACAGGCATGGCATCCCTCCCTGGACCAGACGCTGGACTCCAGACCCAGAATATAGGCAGGGCTGGGTCCTCCTGAGGCCTTGCGCAGTGGCGTGCAGATGGCTGCCCTCCCCTGTGGGCACACATGCTCATCCTTCTCGCACATCTGCGTCCTGACCTGTTCACACCAGGACCCCTGTTACATTGCATTGGGGTTCTGTCACCAAACCCAGTCACGTTCCCATGGCCTGGATGTCAGGGCTGAAACTTAGGAGCTTTGGGGACACTGTTCAGGTGTTGACTTCTTACAGGACCAGTGGAGACCCTGAGCCACAGGCCCTCAGAGGAGGTGCCCACCCCCGGGCAGAGCCCCCTGTTGCCACCCTCTCTCTGTCCTTCCCACAGCGATGCCTTTGCCAAGTTGCTGGAGTCTGGGGACCTGAGCATGAGCTCGATCAAGGTGGATGGCATTAGCATGTCCTTCCATAACCTCTTGGCAAAGATCTGTTTTCATCACCGTTTTTCTGGTAAGACTGGACATAGCTGATAGACTGCTTGGCCTTATTCCCGCACATGGGGCTCCCCCACTGCCTGGGGCTGGCCTGGCCTCACACTGCCCTCTCTCGCAGTTGTGGAGCAAGTGGACTCCTGCGCCTCCATGTACAGCCGCTCCATCCAGGGCCACCACGTCTGCCTCCTGGTGAAGAAGGTGAGCCCTCAGGGTCTGGAGGGCCTGCCCAGCCTCACCACTGTCCTCCAGCACAGCTGCTCTGCTCTGAGCTCAGTCTGAGATGATTTTGCTGAAGGGTCTGACCCTGTGCTCCTGAGCAGCAGTGTCGGCCTTTCCTTCGCCTGGCCCCTTCCTCCTTGCACATCTCCTGGAAGAGGTTATGTTCATTCAGTGTGTTTCTTCTGGCATATTGTAGAATTCAAGGAAAGCATCTGGGTCTGGGGAGTTCTTTTCTGAAAAGTTTTTATCTACAAGTTCAGTTTCTTTTTTTTCATAACTGCTTTATTCTTTTTTAAAAATTCATTTCTGGTTGCTCCAGGCCTTCGTTGCTGCAGGCTTTCTCTGGGTGCAGTGAGCAGGGCTACACTCTAGTTTTGGTGCAAGGGCTTCTCGTGGCGTGGCTTCTCTTGTTGAGGAGCACAGACTCTAGGCACGCGGGCTTAGTTGCCCCTCAGCGTGTGGGATCCTCCCAGACCAGGGATGGAATCTGTGTTCTCTGCATTGGAAGGTGGAGTCTTATCCACTGGACCACCAGGGAAATCCTCAGTTTCTTTCTTTGATACTTTTAGGGTTCCTTGCTTTGTCTGTTTCTTACTGTGTGAGTTTCAGTAGTTTGTAGTCTTCAAAGAAGTGGTTGGTTTCATCTGGATTGTGGAGGTGATGGTGGATCGAGTCATCTGGTTCTTTTCCTTTTAGTGTCTGAGGGATCAGTGGTGATAAGCTTTCATTCCTGATATTGGTAATTGTCTCCTCTCCTTTTTCTTGATTTTCTTGGCTAGAAGGCTTATTTATCCATTTTGGAAGATCAGTTTAGTAGCCATTTTTTTTGAAGGGTTGGAGAATTCCTTGGAGGTCCAGTGCTTAGAACTCTGCACTTCCACTGCCAGGGACTGGGTTTGATTCCTGGTTGGGGAACTGAGATCCCATAAGCAATGGCAATGCAATGCCTGGGTGATCAGTTGTGTTCTGCTCTTTGCAACCCCTTGGGCTGCAGCCCATGAGGCTCCTCTGTCCTTGGGATTCTCCAGGCAGGAATGCTGGAGTGAGTTGCCATTCCCTTCTCCAGGCGATGTTCCTGACCCAGGGATTGAACTCAGGTCTCCTGTGTCTCCTGCTTTGGCAGGTGGGTTCTTGACCACTGAGCCATTTGGGAAGTCCCCACAAGCAATGAGGTATGCCAAAAAAAAAAAATAATTTACTGAATATTGTTGCATATCTCCTTATTTCTGCCTGCTTTGGATTTATTTTGCCCTTTTGCAAATATTTAAGGTGAAAACTTAGACCTTTCCAACAGGCCTGTCTCTTCTAATAAAGTCTTTAATGTTAGGAACTTTCCTTTACATACTTCTTTAGCTGAACCCCACAGGATTTTATGATTCATTTTCATGTGTATAAGTTCCAAATATTTTCTAATTTCTATCACTACCTCCTCACGGACCTGTGGACTTATTTCTCAGCATTGGGAGAGTTCCCTGTTGCTTCCTAGCCCTTGGTATCTGTTGTGACCTCTCAGGCCTCTGAAAGGTGCTGAGACTGGAGGTCTGTCCTGAGTGTGGTCCCTCTGGACAGCTGTTCTGTAGGTGTTCCTGGAATACATATGTTACCCAGATCCTGCTGGTTGACTGTGTTTTTGATTCTTCTGGATCTTTGCAGATTTTCTCTCTGCCAGTCCTCCACTAGTGAGCAAGGAACATGAAGCCAGTGGTGGTCAGCTGGTCTACTGGCTGTGGGCCATTAGAATCGTGGGTCTTGGCGAATGGTTCCCCTCACCAATTGGTGTGTTCGTCTCTGTCCTGTGCTGTGTCTGTGCTCTAAAGTCCACTTTGTCTGGTGTCAGTACAGCCATTCTGTGTGTGTGTGTGTGTGTGTGTGTGTGTGTGTGTGTTAATAGCGTTTATTTATTTACTTGGGCTTCCCTGATAGGTCAGTTGGAAAGAATCTGCCTGCAATGTATAGGAGACCTCGGTTGGACTCCTGGGTCGGGAAGATCTGGAAAAGGGGAAAGGCTTACCTACCCCAGTATTCTTGGGCTTCCCTGGTGGCTCAGCTGGTAAAGAATCCACCTGCAGTGTTGGAGACCTAGATTTGATCCCTGTGTTGAGAAGATCTCCTGGAAAAGGGAAAGTCTACCCACTCGAATATTCTGGCTTGGAGAATTTCCGTGGACTGTACAGCACATGGGGTCACAGAGTCAGACATGACTGAGGAACTTTCACTTCACATTTATTTACTTACTTGTAGCACTGCTGGGTCTTTGTTGCTGCATGGGCCATTCTCTAGTTGTGGCACATGGGCTTGGTTGCCCCACAGCATGTGGGATCTTTCCAGACCAGGGATGGAACCTGTGTCCTCTGCATTGGCAGGCAGATTCTTGACCACTGAGCCTCCAGGGAAGCCCTCTCGCTGTCATTTGGTCTGTGCTTACGTGGCAAATCCTTTGTGGTAAACCTGCCTTTATCCTTATGTTGGAAAGGATTTCTTACGGATACCGTGTCCTTATTCATTCTGTCAGTCTCTTTCAGTTGTATTCTCAGCGCATTGTGATTAAAGTATTGCTGACATTTTGGGGTTTGTCTTGCAGTTAGTTTGTTCCCTGTCTCTTTTCTTTCATCCTTCTGCTCTCGCCTGCTTTGGTGTAGGTGAGCGTTACCAGTGTCCCACGTTTATATGTTAACAGAGTCTCTGTGTGTCTGGAGCTCTGGGGACTATATCCCCACCCTTGGTGTTCAGAGTCTACTTGGAGCTCAGGCGGAACGTGAAAACCTCACACTTGCTTACCCTTGACCCTCCCTCCATACAGGAGGTGGTCTCAGGTTTTGCCTCTGCAGACACCGAAGACACCTTTCTTCAGTGCACTATAGCTTTACAGATTCCAGAGACCTCAGGAGACAAGACAGCCTCGTCTGCTCTCCCGCCTGCCTGTTGTTTCTATCGCTTTCACTGCTCATTCCACCCTTTCTTCTGCCTCATTCTCTCTGTCTAAAGAACTTCAGATCAGGTCTGTTGGCTGTGTGAGTTCGCTCAGTTTCCTTCATCCGATCATTCTTTGTTTTACTGTTTATCAAGTCTGTTTTTGGTGGGCATAGAATTTTTGCTTTGCTGTTTTATTCTCATACAGCGCTTCAAAACTAGGCCATTTCCTTTTGGAATCTTGGTTTCCAACAGGGAATGTTTTACCTTTACGAAGAAATGCATTGTTTTCCCCTGACTGTTTCAGGTTTTACTTTGTTCTTGGTTTTAGCAGTTTGTGACATGTCTTGGTATTGACTTCCTTGATCTGGGCTGTCTGCTGACACAACCCTCCATCCACGTGGCGTCAGTAAAGCTGTTGGGAACATAGGGAATTGAAACGGCGGCAGGGCCTCCCTTCCAGCATCTGCTCCTGCCAATCCCTGGGGCTCTGGGCCCCGCACTGTGTCTGGACCCCTGACTCTGCCCTCTTCTCACTGTGTGCTGCCGAGATTAGAAATGAGAGGTTCGAGTGTGCTTTCACTGGACTTAAACTTTAGTGATATTTCCACTCATCCTGCGCAACCTTTACCAGAGGGGTTCCCTGGAAGGGGACCTAGCTCCTGTTAATAGTGTGGAGTCTGTTGAATGTGCTCATCTGTGCGTTTCTGTCTTTTGCACAACTCAGTTCACAGCTATGATTTTAAGTACCCTTTGAGCACTGCTTTCTCTGTCTTCTCTGTCTCCGGTCCCTGTGATGTGAATCTTTGCTACTTTACCCACCTCCACCTCCTTTCCACCTGTCTGTTCAGATTGGGTCATTTCCATTAATCTCTTGTCAGGGTCATAGACCCTTCTGTCACACAAGTTCTGTTGTGTGCAGCTAGTATATTCCAGTCTAGAAGTTCCCTGGGTTGGTCTTTATTTCTTCCTTTTCTTTGCTGAGGAGATGTGTTCTCCTGCTTGCTTCAGGGATGTATGTTATTGCTGATGGGAGGTTCTTGGAGTCACTACTTTAAAGCCTGTCAGGTGATTCTGACATGCATCTCTTCTCCGTGGGTATTTGTGGGTTGTCTTTTCCATGTGAGCTAAGATTTCTGTGGTCTTGGAGTGCTGAGTGATTTTGGAAGTTTTGAATTGGAGTCTGTGGGCCTTCTTCACACCTGTGGAGAAGGTTGGCACTCAGGTTCCATCTGCAGGACATCTGGTGCTACACTCAGCTGTTCCCTGTGCCCCTGAGGGGCTGGGCCAGGCAGGGCTGTGTGTCCTTTGCAGGGCTGGGATCCCTGCCTTTGCCAGAGCATCAGTCCTGAGCCCAAGCGGTTCTGGCCCCTCCAGGTCCTACAGCTCCTCCCATGGGGCGTGGGAGATATGGGGTGTGGTGCGCCTGCTCTGTCCTACCTGGAGCCCCTCTTCTTGGTTATCAAACACCCAGAATGGGAGAGGGTTATCAGAGCACCATGAAGTAGGAGAAGATGTCCAGAGGGTGGCGCCTTTTGAGTGCTGACTGCCGTTTCCCTCACAGGGTGAGAAGTCGGTGTCAGTGGATGGGAAGTGCAGCGACCCCACGCTGCTGAACAACCTGCTGGAGGAAATGAAGGAGACGCTGGCCACGTGCTGAGTGCCACCTACCACAGGAGGGCGGCCACGTGCTGCACACACTGGGTCCAGCCAGGAGTTGACCGAGTCCATCGTCCACTGTGTAGACCTCGCAGTTTACGTTACGTTGATTTTACCTTGTCATCTTTTTTACTTTGCTTCTCTCTACTCTCTGGCGAGCAGCAGCCCTTTCCAGTCCCCAAGCAGCCAGGGCTCCTCTGGCTGGAGCGGACTGTGCCTGTGGCCACAGGGGCTGCCTGAGGGTGAGCGTGACCGCTGTCGAGGCCAGAACCTGGCGGGGACTGGATGGGGACCGGACCAAGTGGCACGTCCCACTTCTGTCGAGTCGTCCGAATCCCAAGAGTTCCCAGATTCCTGCCCGCAGGCCTTGGGAGTGGAGGCCAGGCCAGCTGCTCGAGGGAGACATTCCTCTTCACCCCACACTGAGGGGCACGTCCCCCCCAGGACACACGATGGGGCAGAGTCTTGCAGGCTGCCGTCCATCACATCCTGTTTGTTCCACCACCGTGTCCTGTGTATCTGCTGAGGGGAGCGCCCATCAGGGATCCAGGACTTTGGCCTCCGCACCCAGCTGGGTGTTGCGGTGAGTGGTGGAGAGCTATAGCTCTGGCTCTCCTGTCATCACTGGATGCTCTGCAGGTCTTATGTCTACACCTGTGGAAAGGCCCGGGCCTGGCCTTGTTTCCTTGCTGGGAAGCACGTGGGTCCGGGGGTGGCTGGGCCCCTGAGATGCGCATCGGGGCAGGGGGGACCCCAGCCCACCCCCGTGAGACTGAACTTTCCTCAAAGATGATGGTCCTCAATGACATTTTAACTTCTTTTGATGAAAACTGTCACTTTAGCATGTAGAGTAACCTATTACAGAATCCTGTGCAGTGATTCTAGAATCTCTAAATTGTATGATGTGTTATATAAGAATTTATTTGCTATCGACATTCCCGTGTAAAGGAGAGACATATAATGCTGCTGTAATGATTTTGTGTCAAGATCCAATAAACTTGCGAAACAGGCGTTTATCCATTGGGTCTCTTGCCTTCGGTAATGTATGCCCTGAGTAGGGGATTCTTCCCCAGTGTGGGGGGTCAGCATACAGCCAGACTTCTGGACAGTCTTGCAGCACTCGTGGTCAGAGGGGGGCCACAGGGCACCCTTGTTCAGGTTGCATTGTGAAGCTAGGGCGCCCCTGCCCTTCTGCCTGTACCTCTTACCCCTCTGGAGGGGTGTGGTCCTCTGGGCTCCTGGGCCCCAGCAGTAACAGCAAGGAGACACCTGACACCCATCCCCTCACAGGACTCCACAGGACCCAGCAACTGCTGTCCCTTTCCAGGGAACACCTCTGGTAAAGGTTGTGCAGGAAGAGTGGAAATATCACTAAAGTTTAAGTGCAATGAAAGCACACTCGAACCCCTCGTTTCTAATCTTGGCAGCACGCAGTGAGAAGAGGGCAGGGACAGGGGTCCAGACACAGTGCGGGGCCCAGAGCCCCAGGGATTGGGAGGAGCGGATGCTGGAAGGGAGGCCCTGCCACTGTCTCGATTCCCTATGTTCACGACAGCGATACTGACGCCACGTGGATGGAGGGTTGTGTCAGCAGACAGCCCAGATCACCTCTAACCTGAAACCCAAAACGGGGGCAATTGCAGAGCCCTGCATAAAGGCCCCTCGGTGGCCCCTGGGTCATTGGCCCATCCTGCTACAGTGTGTGGGCCCAGCTCAGGTCCTGGGCGTCTTGAGAGTTCCCTAGTCTTCCACTCACCAGTCCCCTGACCTCAGTGCTCCTGGGCAAGTGGAGGCTAGCAGTCCATCAGTGAAACATCAGCTGGAAGGCACCTCCTCCCCCAGCGGAGGCCCCTTACCTGAGTAGGGAGGTTGGCAGCCACCCAGGCCAGGAAGGGCCCAGCCCAGGACTCCAAGAACGGCCAGACTTGCCATGGTGTGCTTCCATCCCCTCCCATCTGCTGGACCAAAGCTGAGCCCTGGATCGAGCCAGTTTGGGCCTGTCCTTTCACAGCCCATGTGGGGCATCTGAGAAAGAAGCCAGGCCATGGTGCTGACAGCAGGAGCCATGGTGCAGCTGATGTGACAGGAGCCCCAGGATGGCACCAAAGCTGGCCCTGGTTATTACCAAACAGCCTCCCCTTGAGTCTTCCAGAGAGCCAGTTGCCCTGAAGTCTGGTTGTGTGTGGCCCACCAGGTACTTTTTTTTTCCTGTGCTGGTTCTTTGTTGCTGTGCACAAGCTACTCTCTAGTTGCGGTGCACGTACCCTAGGGCATGCAGGCTTCAGTAGTTGCAGCACGTGGGCTCTAGTTCCCTGATCAGGGATGTAATGGTTATCCCCTGAATTGGCAGGTGGATTCTTAACCACTGGACATTGCAGGTCCCTGAGAAGCACCCCCTGCAACTGGCACACACTTCGCTTGGGTCCCAGCCCACAGCCCCAACAAGGACAGCTACAGGAGATACATCAGGGATGTTTAATCATTCCATCACATGGCTGCGATCCTGCCCACATCTATGCTGCGCTATATACAAAGTCATCTATCTCCCATCCCCTCCTCCCAGCCCTGGCCTGGCCCGGCCCCGGGCTCCAAGGCGGGTGGGGGCCCCCAGGCAGCAGTAGGCCTGTTCCAAGCTGGTCCAGCAGAGTTCTGGCCCCACACCACAGCGCGACGGGTCTGGCCGGCCGGGCTGCCCTCAGTGCTGCGTCAGGCACTCGGAGGCGTTTTCCAGAGTCAGGTTGGCCAGGTGTGGGGGCTCCAGACACATGAAGCTTGGTGATATCAAGCTGCAAGGAGATGGGGCGCCCCAGTCCTTTCTCTCCTGCCCTGCCTCGTCCTCCCTGGCGGACCTTTCCTGGGGCCCAGGCCCCTTGTCCCAGTGGGGGCATGTAGCAGGGCTCCAGACAGACCCTCGAGCTGGGCTTGGACACCAGTGGGGTCACACCCAACACTCACGACAGGGTCTGTGAAGGGAGCAGGGTGGGGCAGGGGTGGGCAGGGCTGGGGTTTTGACCTCTGGCTTAGGCAGAGCCCGCCTGGGTCCCTGCAGCTTCCCCTGACTGGGTCACTCAGAAGGCTGGAGTGGTTCTGTGCCTCCAGGCGAGGAGGAGGGGAGTTCATGTTTATTCATGGAGTGATAGCATTTGATGTGACTGCCGAGGTGACATCCTGCCTGGCTGCACCCATCCCATACAATGCCCTGTCTGCCCGCACTGACCTGGAAAAGTCCACACTGCCCACACTCCCAGGAGGATGGGTCTGGGGGGACCTTACCTTCTTGTATTGGTGTCCATTCTGAAACACATGACAGGGCTCTGGTTAGCTCAAAGCTTTGGGGGTAAGGCTGTGCTTGTGTTCCTCAGGCCCCTCCATGGGGGCACATGTTCACCAGGGGTGCCCTCACCAGCTCTGACCACAGCCCCACCACCCACCTGGGGCAGGGATAGGGCCTGGGTCTGTGGGGACCCCCAAACCAGGATGTACACCCTTGTGCCAGCTGAGATCAGAGACCCTGGGAGGTAGAGGCTCGGTCCCCAACACCAGGGCCAGGTGCTGTCTCCTGTGGCTGCCTGGGCACATACTTACCGGTGAGGGCACACGCACATTGCCCTTGGGGAGAGGGGACTTACTTGTGCCACTTATTTCTACAACGACAGCAGTTTTGGAGTCAGGGGCCAAGTGGCCTCAATCAGGATCCCCTCGCCCTGTGCCCAGCTGCCCCCACTCACATGTACTGGAGGAGGCCCTGCACTGCTCTCTCCCACTGCGCTGACGACCTGCAGGGACACGGGCATGGACACTCAGGGGCCAGCTGCAGGGCTCCCCTCCCCCTTACCCGAGTGATGAGGGGCCCCTTCAGGGAGAGAGCCTGGGACCCTGTGGGCAGGGGCCTCTCAGCACAGGCAGCTGCCCGCGCTTTAGCCCTACTCGCAGTTGTAGCCAAAGCAGACGACGTGCGAATCCGTGCAGTTGGTGCAGGAGATAGTCTCGTACTGGAAGATACCTGCAACACACCAGAGGGGCTGCGGGCTCCCCTCACCCTCAGCCTTGGAGGCCCCAGCTGCTGCGGCACCCCATAGCCAGGACCAAGGCTCACTCACCACAGTGACGCTGACAGTCGATGCGGCCTGTGGTAGGGCAAGGGCACAGATGGTGCCTTATTAGGCCTGGCCTGTTCCCCTGTTCCTCCCCAGCCCCCGCCTCCCAGGCTGCCCAAGGTTCAACCCCTGCCCATTGGCCACTTAGGTGGGCCCCAGCCTTGTTGTTGTTGTGTTGCAGCCTGCGGGATATAGTTCGTGACCAGGAATCTAACCTGGGACCCCTGCATTAGAAGCACGAAGTCTTAGTCACTGGGCCACCAGGGAAGTCCCATCGTTTGTTGTCGTTCAGTCACGAAGTCATGTCCGACTCTTTGTGACCCCATGGACTCATGTCAGGCTCCAGGGCTTCTCCAAGCAAGAATACTGGAGTGGGTTGCCATTTCCTTCTCCAGGGGGTTCTTCCCGACCCAGGGATCAAACCAGTGTCCCCTGCATTGGCAGGTAGGTTCTTTACCACTGAGCCACCAGGGAGTCCCCGGCCCCAGCCTGGGATGGAGCAAACCAGATGGGAGGGTGGCACCAAAGCTCTGAGGCCTCCAGGGACCCATAGGGGAGGTGGCAGGGATAGGTGGGATTTATCCATCAAGGTGTCCTGTTGGTGCCCACTGGATGAAACCATTACCCCTGCAGAGAGCGGCCCTTCTCCGCACCCTCCCCTACCCACCATGGCCTTTCTGAGTCCTGACACCTGGCTGCACCATGCTAGACTCCCTGTTCACATTACTCCAGCCTGAGCCACACCCTGACCAGACTCTGGCCTGTAAGGAGACTGAAATACTCCAATGGCCCTGGGTCCTCAGGCCTTGGGCAGCATCCTCCCCGCTGCCCCGCCAGCCCTCTCCTTTGCTCACTTTCGATGATGGCATTCTGGATGAGGTGCACCTGCTCCCGGAAGATAGCTCGCAGCTCGCTGGGGAAATAACCTAATAAGAGGAGGCGGAGAGGGGGGTGTCAGTCTCCGGCGGTCAGAGTCATGCAGCGGGTGGACTTTAAATGTCTGGGGGCGGTTGGGCTCTGCCTCATTTTCCAGCCCGTGGCGGTGGGCCCCTCACCCGGGAAGTACATCTTTCCCTGGTACAGTTGATCCATCCTCTGGTACACGGCGTTCGCCACTTGGTTCAGCTTCTCCCGGGCTGGGGGCGGGAGAAGGAGGCGTGTGAGCCGCCTGGGTCCGGGGTCTGGCCGGGCCGGGGGCTCCGCCCGTGCAGGACCCCCGCACTCACTGATCTCCGCGGGGATGGCCAGGTGCAGCTCCTTCATTGTGTCCTGGCTCCAGTCGCTCAGCAGAGAGCCCGACACGGGGATGTCGCCCAACCACCAGGACTTGAGGTTCACGTGATGGCGGTAGAAGGAAAACTTATCCGAGAAGTTACCATGGCAGTGCAAGCAGCCGCGGGCCAGCGCTGCCGTCAGGCCCAGGCACAGCAGCAGGGCCATGGCCCGCCCCCGCCCGCCGCCGACCAACCGACGGCGCCTCCCGCTCCACCACCTCGTCCGCCGCGCACCAACCAACGGCGCCCCCGTGCCACGCCCCTCCGCCGCGCACCAACCAACGGCGCCCTCTCGGGAGGGCCACGACCCTGCCCCGCCCGCGGCGTAGGCCTAGCCCCTGTAACGGGCAACAGAGGGCGCAGGTTCCTCTTTCAGGCCCCGCCCAGAAGCGACCGCTCCAAGAGGAAGCTCCACCCCTTTGTTGGTCCCGCCCCCCGACCGCGCCTCACGCATGCGCTCACAGCCATCGCAAAGCTCCTCCTTCCAGGCGGGCTTCCAGGTTCGAGGCCGCGTCTCTGGCTCCCGACTTACAGCAAGTTCCGCCCGCAGGCCTCCCCGGCTCTCGTTTCCGGGGAGGCCTTGCCCTGGAGCGGAAGTATATCCGGGGAGGGGCGGGGCGGTCGTGTGCAAAATTACTCGGGGCCTGGCAACGAGGCCGGACTGGCCAGCGGCCCGGGAACTGGGTCCAGCGGCGAACTTGACCCAACTCTTCCGGCAGCAGGAGGCAGGTGGCAGGTGAGTCCTCAGAGAGGCCAGCGCGCCTGGCAAGGAGGTCGGGCCCCTCAGAGGGGCGACCGCGAGTAGAAAGGAGGCCAGGTCCCTCAGAGGGGCGAAGGCGGAGAGGCCGGGTTCCTCAGAGGGGAGACGGCGGGGAGGCCGGATCCCTCAGGGGAACGACGGCGGGAAGGCCGGGTCACTCAGGGGGGCAACCGCGGGCGGCGGGGAGGCCGGGTCCCTCAGAGGGATGGACGATGGTGGAGGGGCGGGAGCCGGTGGCGGGCCCTTGGTGGAATTAGTGGTTACCAGTGGTGAAGGAAATGCAACCCACTCCAGTGTTTTAGCCTGGAGAGTCCCAGGGACGGGGGAGTCTGGTGGGCTGCCGTCTATGGGGTCGCACAGAGTCGGACACTATTGAAGCGACTTAGCAGTAGCAGTAGTGATTACCAGGGCCAACCCCTTCTGGTATCAATAACCAGGACCCCACCTCCTGGTTTGGATGGAAAGTCCACAAGATTTTAGGGCCCCCAGCGCACAGTGACCTCCGCTCTCTGAAAGCAGTCTTCCTGGTCCCCAGAGCCCCTGAGCCGTGGGCACGGGCTGGGCGGGACGTGTTTGAATGTTGGCACTGCCCACCGGCTAACCCCCCTGCTTCATCTCTTCACTGACTGAAGGGCTTGCATTTGCTTTAAATGATTATGTACTTTACTAAATGTCACCGAAAAGAGAAGCCAGAGGGTGACTGGAAAATACAGAGAGTCAGAGTAGCAAATAAATAGCCGGTGATGCTCCCACCCAGAGAGCCACTGCTCATTTTAGAGTAAAAGTCTTCCATTCTTTATCTGCAGGTGCTTTCTACCCCTTGCATTTTTTTTTTTTTTTGACCTTTTTATAGAGTCTCGGTTGATGCCCAATCAACTGCATTCATTCAGAGATACACTTGGATAAATTTTGGCATGTGATACACAAGCATTTTGCATATTTCATCCCACTGCCTGTCTGCACTTTGTGATCTTGGACTTGCTTCTGTTACATGTGGTCTTTGCTAGCCGCTTCTTCATTCCTCCCTCCACCCAACATAAAGTTCAGGGACTCTTATGAGCCCATTTTACAGACTCAGCCAAGAATGATGAGTGATGCCAAGAATCCTGGCCCTGGCCAATGTCAGGATAGGGTGCTGCAGCCTCCCAAAGCCCTGAGTGCCCATCCACCTCCCACCCTGCCCCAAGTTCATGGTAGCTTATCAGTGACTGTTGTACTGATTATGGAATGAAGCAAGTGGAAGTCTTGGCTGCCCCACCCTGCCTGCCTGCACCCTGGGGCACTCTGTTTCTCCCCTCCCTTCCGAAGGTGCCCTTTGTTTGTTGACGGGAACCTCAGCCTGCTCCAATCCACAGCCTCTCCTCTCCCGAGTCCCACCTCAAATAGCACCTGTCCCACTGCTTCTGTCCTGATAGCGACAGGGGTGGTTCCCCCTTTTATAACCCTTCAGAGCTGAGCTGTCCTGTGCAGTAGCCACTGGCCATTCATGGCTAGTGATCACTTGAACGTGGCTATTCCAAAATGGGATGTACCCTTCGTATAAAATACACAGCAGTCTCTGGAGACTTGGAGTGTTAAGGTGGGGGTGGGATAGGAGGTGTGTGAAATAGTTCGTTAGTATTTTCTATACTGGTTAGATGTTAAAGTAATATTTTGGTGCTCTTAGGCTCAATAGTACATATATATATATAAATATATATATATAAAATCAATGTTAAAGTTACTTGCTTCTTTTCTTTTTGTTACTTTTTAATGTGGTTACCAAAAAATTAAAAATTACACATGCAGCATGTATTTCAGTGTCTTCCAAGGCATTAAAAAAAAAAATTTTATTTGACTGCATCAGGTCTTAGATGCAGCAAGCAGGATCTTTTTTATTTGTAGCATATGAACTCTTAGTTTCTGCATTTAGGATCTAGTTCCCTGACCAGGTTCCCTTGCGTTGAGAGCACAGGGTCTTAGCCACTGGACCACCAAGGAAGTCCCATGGCATTTATTCTTTATGCCGAGATGTCTAAATGTGTTCTTTATTTATGCCTTCTTTCTTAGGATTCATCATTTTCTGCTTCCTAACTGTGGCTTTAGTTATTTCTTACAAGGGGTGAGCAATTCACAGGATTTAGCCAAATGCCTGGTGTGTTGTAATTGATAAATTTGTGTTAGCTATACGTTTTTTAATTGTTTTTACTTTTATTTATTTATTTTTTTGGTTGTTTCGGGCCTTTGTTGTTGCTTGGACTTTGCTCTAGTTGCAGTGAGTGGGGCCCACTCTTCATTGTGGCGCGTGAGCTTCTCATTGCCACGGCTTCTCTTGTGGAGCACAGGCTCTAGGTGTGTGGGCTTCAGCAGTTGCAGCACATGGTCTCAGTTATTGTCACTTCTGGGCTTAGTTGCTCCTTCATTAGCAGGCAGATTCTTTACCACTGAGCCACTGGGAAAGCCCAAGCCACCAGGGAAGCCCCAGTAATTTTTTTTTAATAGACTTAATTTTTCTAGAGCAGTTTTAAGCTTACTGCATAATTGAGCGGAAGGTACAGGGAATTCCTGTATGCTCCCTGCCCCTACGTATGCATTGCCTCCCCGGTTATCAGCATCTCCCACCAGAGCAGGATGAACCTCCACTGACACATACCTGTCAGCCAGCCAGAGTACATTTGGTGGGTTCACGCTCAGTGCTGCATGCTCTCTGGGTTTGGACAGATGTGCACTGACACATACCCATCATTTTTTCACACAGAGTAGTTTCACATCCCTAAAAATCCCCTGTGCTCCACCTGTTCATCTCTCCTGTAAACTCCCCACCCCCACAATGGCCCCCCACAACCACTGATCCTTCTTCTGTCCCCAGAGCTCAGCTCTGCCTTCCCCAGAACATCATAGAGTGGGAATCACGATGTCACCTTGTCACATGGGCTTCTTTCACTTAATAATGCACATTTACAGTTCCTCCTATCTTTTTGAGGCTTGATAGTATACTTTTGTTTTGAACCATCTAAAGGAGAGAGTATGTCTATCATCTCTCAAATCTGGACCATGGTGTTTGCCCACCAGGTGCCCCACATAGTTGTGACAAGCTGTGAGTTCTAGGTGTGCCTCTCTCTCAATAAAAATAGAAGTGGTTGTTTCAGTCCTGAAGAGGGTTCTTGGAAGTACTGTTTCAATTCCTGGGCTCGAGATGATTCGTATTCCTAACAAGGTTAAGGCAGTCTGCTTCATATGTGATGATGCTCCCAAGCCAGCCAAGTTCATGGAAGAGTCAGCCATTAACCATCATTCCGGGAGCTGCTCTCCCATCTCCAGGGGTTCTTGAAATGGAAGTTGAACAAAAATTCCCCAAGCAGCTGACTTGGAACTTGGGTTTTTACTCGGGGAACTTCTGGACATGCCCTAGCTGGTGAGCTCCTGACTTCCTGGAATTGCGAGGTTCAGGCTGCTTAAGCCAAAAAGGGGAATCTGACTTCAGAAACCAGGTTCTGGGAAGGAGATGGTCATTCCTGTGGCTGCTGAGTCCTAAATAAGACATCCAGGGCTGGGCTGCTCTCCATGGGGGGCCACTCTGTGGGGTGTGGAGCAACATCCCTGGCCCCATCCATTCAGTGCCAGGAGTACCCCATTCCCTTGTGGTCCCTGGTGGGCAGGGTCACCGCATTTGAGACCCATGGCTGTAGCTAAGCATGGAGGGAGCTCTCCCAATGCCTGAAGAGAGTGTGGTGCCTGGTTACCCTCCCCACAGACTGGGGTCAGTACACAGGCAAGTCATGGGGACCCTGATGTTGAGAGGAAGTTTGGGCAGCCAGAAAAGGTGGGGCTTGTGGTGGATGGAAGTTCAGAGGCATGGTTTCTTGTGTGTTCCCTTTCTGACACTCAGTTCTGCGGTCAGTCAACCATGCGGTGAAGGCTCCTGCAGCTTTGGAACAAGCCCTCAGAAGAAAGAGGTGTGACTCCTTCATGGACACACCACCCACGACCTCTCCTGCATTTCTCTCCTTTCTGTCCCCTGACCTCCAACACCGTTTTGTTGAAAGAAAATCTGTGTTTGCCCCCACAGGGAACTGAGACAGAGGGAGGAGCTTCAAAGGAGAATCATGGCACTGGGCTGTGGACACCTGGCAGCCCCTCTTTGTCTCTGTAGAGCAGAGGACAGTAGAGGTGGGGACAGCTGGGCTTAGATCCCAGGCCATCTCTTATCTGCCATGGGCTCAGGGCTCTCAGAGGCACCAGGAAGGGTCCTTGCTGCCTCACCCCCAGGTTCCTGTGAGGCCAGTAATCCTGGTCATCCCTAGGCTTGGAGGGCTTGTAGATGCATCACCTGATCTCTGCCTCTGTTGCATGGCTGTCTGTGTCTTTGTCCAGATCTCACTCTTCTTGTAGGACACGGTGACCTCAACTTAAGTACATCTGCAGTGGTCCTGCTTCCACATGGGATCACTTCACCTGTTAAGACTTCAGCACATCTTTTGAGGGGGGATGTGATTTTGCTTATAAAAGGGCGATAGGCGATAACTGCTGATGGGCATGGGGTTTCTTTGTGGGATGATGAGAATGTTCTGGAATTAGATACTGGTGATGGTTGCACACTTCATGATTTTACTAAAAATCCATTGAATTGTGTAGGTTTATAGTCATGTGAATTATATATCAGTTGGCTTTTATGGGGAAAAAAAAAGGATTACTAGGAGAGCTGGACTATAGCGAGCCCATCTAAAGCACCTGGCCTTTGTTGTGTCCTTCAGGATGCGGGCAGCCTCCCCACCCAGAGAGTAGTCTCAGTGTTTAAACACAAACATTTAGAAGATGGGAGACAGCCCTGAGGCGCAACCATCTTTAACAGGACAGATCCTGGGCCGTGAGCATCTTCTAGCCAGCCACAAAGGCCGCTGGGCCAGGGGCAGGGTTTACACACAACAGTGGCAGATGTCATCAGCCAGGCAGGATGTGGAGGCACCGGAAGGAAGTGGCAACGGGGCTGAGGTGTGGCGGTTGCCAACAGGAACTGTGTTTTGTTTTTAGAAGAAGAACGGGTGGGTGGACGTGTGCTGGGACAGGGGGATTTTGTCATTTTAACCTTTGTCACTCTTGGAGTTTGTAAGTGCCACATTCATCTCGTGTGCAGAAAGACCCAGGGGAGCCCCTTGTGCTGGATTCCGAGAAGCCTCTCCTGGTTTTCCCGTTGCTGCCCTTGGAGGTCTTCTAAGAGGGGACAGAAACCCGGGATCCCCAGAAACGGTACCTGGGATTTTGGTGGTGGGAGGTTGCTGCAGTGACTCCTGGGTGCTTCTCAAGGGAAAGGCAATTTCCAGTGGCTGCCCACTCCTTGGTCATAGGAGCCCAAGGGAGTGTGTTTTTTATAGAAAGTGCTGTTTGGTTTTGATGGGAACTCTGTCCATCCAGGAAGTTTTTCAAAAATCATTGCTTCCACTTAAAAAAAAAAAAAAACTCCCACTTTCTCAGGAGACAGAAAGGTAGGCAGGAACTTTATAAGCCTGCTTCATCACCCTGCCCTATCTTCTAGAACCATCCTGGCGCAGGTCTGGTCCGTGGCTTGACGGGCTGTAGATAGAGTTGTGGGGTCGCCTGGGTCAGTGGGGTCCCTGCCCGCTTCTCACCACCCCACAGCCTGTGCCTGTCTGACAGGTCACGTGGCCCCAGAGACCCCAAAGTCAATAGAAGGTAGCAGCGGGGTGCGGGCAGGTTGCATTTTTCTTGGTTGTGGTCTCTGTGAGGGTGAGAAGGCCAGCTATAGGGCAGATAAGGAGCCTGGACACCTGGGTGCACAGAGGCCGCCGTTGGGGCTCAGGGGCCAGCCCAGGCCAACCCCACTCTGGCTGGATGAGGGATAGCACCCTGCTTTGTCTTCTCATGGCCAAAGTGAGGCTGCATTCAGCCCGGGCAGAAGGGTGTTTGGAGGTTAAATTGAGTCGTGGGTGAGAAATTGCTGGCAGGCGGTAGGTGCGGGGGAGGGCAGCTTGGATTGCTGGTCAGTCCACACAGGGGGACTGTCCTCTGACCTGCTCTTGGAGTGGCCCTGAGAGCTGCTTGGTTTACAGATGAACCACCTGGGCGGGTGCACAGCCCCTCGGCAGTTAGCGGTCATGGTTGGGGGGGCAGGTGGAGGCGCAGGGCCTCCACCCGCCACATCCAGCACAAGCGCCCTCATACAGAGGAGTCCCCGCTGCCCAGCACAGGGGATGCGACTAGTCTCTGCAACAGAGGGTCAGGGCAGGTGGCCTCTTAACCGGGGCCTCCTGGGGGTCTCATCCTCCACATTGGGAGAAAAACGGCAACTGGGCTCTTTGTGGCTGCCCTCCCTTTTTGGAGGCACCTCTTCCTGCCCTCCAGGCCCTAGGCACGGGTCTCTACCATACCTCCAGAACCAGGGAGGGTCAGAACCGGAGGCACCTACCCCAGACTGCAGGTGTGGCAGAGGTGCCTGGTGCAGGAGCAGCCCCAGCCAGGAGGGACTTGGCCCTGGATTTGGGATGAAGGGCGGAGGGTGGGGCAGTGGAGGTGGGTGGCCCGGCAGAAGGAACCACAGTTTCATCCCCATGGTCCAGGGTGCAAACACTGACTCCTCTTGCTGCCAACTGCAGCCAAACAGTGATTTACTCATTAACTGGGTAGTAGTTAATGGTGACCACTAGTAGTTAATGGTTAGTACTGAGTCACCATCTTCTAGCCCAGTGTTTCTCACCTGGGGATGCTCCTGCCCTCAGGGGATACTGGATCACTTGGGGACATCTGTGGTCGTCACAACGAGGGATGCTCCTCACATGAGGGGGCAGGGCTGCTGCTCACCCCCAGAGTGCCCAGGGTGGCCCCAATTTCAGCAGTGGCAAGTCCGGGCTTCAGTCTTCCCAGCTTTAAAGTAGGGTTCTGCTTTGTTCCGTGGGTTACCGTGACTGCCTCCCTGGGCGTTAACCAAGGTGGAGGAAGTGATGCTGGTGGCTGGGGCCTTAGGGGCAGCTCTTCTGGTCTCTGGACGGGCCTCCTCGCGCCAGAGCACAGGTGGCTTCCTGCCCCGTCACCAGGCAGCCTGTCCACGTGTGTTCCCTCTGTCACACGTCAGTGCCTGCACCTTTCACTTCTGAGTTTGGCTGTCACCTCGCACGCTAAGCACATTTTACAGGCAGTGCTGGCCCCAGCTTGAACCCAGAGGGAGATGGCCTGTTCTTTGTGATTCCCAGAGCATCACTTCAGCCCACACTTGCTATCTCCTCACCCTACTTTAAAAATAACAGCTTTCCTGGCTCTCATTGATGTACCAGACTCTCCGCCTTTCACGTGTGCATTCCACTGTTTTCAGTCCATTCACATTGTCTGCAACACCACCTCTCTCCAGTTCCAGAATATTCTATCACCTCAGAAGAAACCCTGTTCCTATCAGCAGTCACCCTATCCCTTGCCCCAGCCTCTGACAACCAGGAACCCACTCTCTGTCTGCAGATCTGCCTGCTCTGCAGATTCCCCATCAGTGGAGTCACACCTGTGTGTCCTGTGTCTGCCTCTCTCACTGAGCACCGTGTCCTCAGGGTCTGTCCACGTGGTAGCGAGTATCAGGGCTTCTGTCCTTTCCATGGCTGAGGGATGCTTTCGTGTGTGGATCAGCTCACCCACTACTGGGCATTTGGGTGTCTCCACCTTTTGGCTGTTAGGACTCATGCTGCTGGACACACTTATGTACACGTTTTTGTGTGGACATGTGTCATCCACAAGTGTCATCACTTGGATGGACACTTAGGAGAGAGCTGCTGGTGAGATGGTAACTGCAGTTTTTAAACTGCTGGGCTCTTTTCTTCAGCAGCCACCCCATTTTACATTACCCCAGCAGCACAGGAGGGTTCCTGTTGACTGTCCTTTTTGATTACGCCGTCCTCGTTGGGGGCGGCAGGTCCCTCCCCTCCTCACTGGGCTCCCTACGTCTGGCTCCATCCCTGCATGCTCAGCCTCTGTGTTTTGCATAGTTCATGCTGCCTTGAATCAACCTTCCCGTACCCACAGTGTCAAATGGGGCCCAGAAGAATGAGCAGGCTTCACCTACCAGTGGGGAGGACAGATGGTCCCTAGCCTGCGTGTAACCAGGGCCCGAGTTTCCCAGTTGTGTCAGCTGTGAGTTACCGTCTCTGGCGTTCCTTCAGTTGTTCTGTGTAGCCTCTGTCTGAGTTTCCAGTGGCTGCTGTAACAAATCACCACAGGCTTTGTAGCCCAAACCACAGATTATCCTCTTACAGTTCGAGAGGTCGAGTCCAGCTCAGGCCTCTCAGGGCTAAAATCCAGGTGTGGGCAGGGCCGGTCCCTCCAGAGGCTCGGGGGGAGCAATGGCTCCTGCCTTTTCCAGCTTCTAGAGGCGCCGCATCCCTGGCTTGCAGCCCCTCCCTCCACCCTCCCAGTCAGGAGAGCAGCATCTCCCGTCTCTCTGCCTCTGACTCTGTTAGCAGGCCCTGTGAACACTCGGAGGACACAGAAGGGGGAAAGAGGTAGGATCAGAGTTGCGCCTGCCCCAAGGGGAGAGGTGCTGGATCCCTCCTTTGGACCCCGCCCTCCACACTCCATGCTCCAGAAGAAGTACTCTGAAGGCTCAGCGTACTGCCATCCCTCTTGCTTGAGACCAGAGCAACCTCTTTCTTGTTAGTTTCTCATAACTCAAGAGTCAGAATTATTCCTGGCTTTACAGGCAGGACACCCTGGCTATAACCCTGGTGTGTGCCCTTCACATTATCCGTCCATCCTCTGGAATTAACCCAGAGGTTCAAGGCGGCCACTGAAGGCTGGGCCAGGAGACCCAGGCCAGTGGGGATCAGTCTGATTTCCAACCTGCCGACATGTAGAAGAGCCGAGCCTGCAGGAGATGCTGGGCTCCAGGATGTGGTAGGTCATGACTCAGCGCTTACTAACCGCCTGCTGAGGTCCTTCCCTTCCTGGTCGCCCCATCTGGACCATGGACTTGGGTGCAGACATGGGTGAACTGGGCTGAGGTGACCAGACCTGCCTGCCTCAGGCCCATCCTCTGGCACAGCTTCTCCATCACTGAGGTCAGCCTAGTGGCATGACATTGTCCCCTGGGGGTGATGGGATCCCTGTGCAAGGACACGCGAGGTCCTTTCAGACATGGAATGTCCAGAAGTTTCTGCTTGTGAATGTAGGCTGTTTGAAGCGCCTCGGTTTGTCACAATTTGCTGCACAGCATGCTTGGTCTGGAGGGTCAAGGTCCCAGGACCAAGAAACTGACTCCAGAGGTGTTTATTACAACATTACGTGTATATTACAACATTACGTGTATATTACAACATTACGTGTAAGTGGTTTTCATCTCACCAGGAGTGCAGGGCTGTGTGTGCTGGAGCCCAGCCTGGGCAGTGCTTCCACTTCCCCCAACCTGGGCCCACTTCCCCTTCTGCTGCTGCTCCTGGGCGAGCTCTGAGGATACCTCCACCCCACCCAGTCCTGACCAGGTCCACCCCCAGGAAAGCACATCTACCCCAGCCGGAGATGGAGACAAGGGACGGTGGGCCGTTGTGGCCATCGGAGCAGTGATGGTGAAGGAGCAGCGTGTGACTGGTCCCAAGTGTGAGCCAGGCTCCTTGTGCTCGATTTCACCCTTTCACGCCCCCTGCGGTGGGGTCTATTACTCCCAATGTGACAGGGAGACAGTACAGAACAGAGGCTTGGGAGGGGCCTGTTCATCAGGGCAGGGCCATGGCAGTGCAGCTCCTACACTGGGGCCTCGTCCCCAAAATGAGCGGCATCTGTCACAAGACCAGACCACTCCTGGAGGCATCTTCACTTAGGTGGTACATCGGGGTGGGTGATGTCCCCCAGATTCCTATCTGCCCCTTGGACGTGGAGCTGTGCAGATGTTAGGCTAGAGAGCTGAGGGCCCATGAGGTTATGGAGGGCCCTGGTCCAGAGACGAGACTGTGACACGAGCCACAGAGAGGAGAAGAGGCAGCAGGAGTCCACGCCCTTCCAGCCCTGGAGCCCAGAAGCCCCATGGTCAGACTGTGGGCAGAGCTAGTTCCTCCTGGGGCTCCCTCCCAGCTCCGCCAGTGCCACTAGTCCCTGGAGTCTCCATCTCTGTGTCCATCATCACACGGCCTCTTACAGGGACACTCATCACTGGATTTGGGATGCCCGGATAGTCCAGGAATTGGGCTACCCAAGATCCTTAATCAGTCTGCAAAGACTCTCTTTCCAGATAAGATTCATTCACAGAGCCCTGGCTATGGACATCTCTTCACAGAAGCTGCCACCTGGCCTGAGGGGCCCACCCTCAGGTGGCATGTGGGGCCAGGAACTTTCTCTTTACCAAAAGTCTCTGGGCACAGAGGGGATGTGCCAGGGCAGTTCTGTGTGCCCTTTTGTTGAAACTCAAAACCACAAGTCCCAGTAGCGTCCCCAGTCCACCCGCTGCGGCTTCTAAAACAGGGTTTCAAGAAGGCTCACGATGTTTCCTTTTTGTGTGTTCCAGGTCTGAGGGAGCCCTGGGGGCCCTGTGACCTTCCTGTCGTGAGCGTCCTGCCCGGCCCTCCCCTCAGAAACCTCTTGGGGGGCGTCCCAAGAGCGCGGCCAAGATGTCCAACCCCTTCCTAAAGCAGGTCTTCAACAAGGACAAGACCTTCCGGCCCAAGCGCAAGTTTGAGCCAGGCACCCAGCGCTTCGAGCTGCACAAGAAGGCGCAGGCCTCGCTGAATGCAGGGTTGGACCTGAAGCTGGCGGTGCAGCTGCCCGCTGGCGAGGAGCTCAACGACTGGGTGGCCGTGCATGTGGTGGACTTCTTCAACCGCGTCAACCTCATCTATGGCACCATCAGTGACGGCTGCACCGAGCGCTCCTGCCCCATCATGTCGGGCGGCCCCAAGTACGAGTACCGTTGGCAGGACGAGCACAAGTTCCGGCGGCCCACGGCACTGTCAGCCCCCCGCTACATGGACCTGCTCATGGACTGGATTGAGGTGCAGATCAACAACGAGGACATCTTCCCCACCAACGTCGGTGAGTCTCTGCACTTTCGTGTTCTTTTAGGGTCGACTTTATCGGGATGGAGTCCACACACCGCTACATCCACCCATTTAAAGTGCATGGTTCCAGGGCTTCCCTGGTGGTCCAGAGGTTGGGACTCCACGCTTCTGCTTCATGGGGCATGGGGAACTAAGACCTCACATGCTACATGGTAAGGCAAATAAAAAAAGTACAGTTCAGTGGCGTTACAGTACATGCACAGTGTCGTGCAGCTCTCAGCTCTATCTAAACCCGTCACCCTGGAGGCTTCCCTGGCCCAGTGGTTAAGAATCCGCCTGCCAACGCAGGGGACACGGGTTCTATCCCTGGCTGGGAAGATCCCACATGCTGAGGGGCAGCTAAGCCTGTGCCCCACAACTACTGAGTCTGTACTCTAGAGCCCATACTCTGCAACAAGAGAAGCCTGCGCACTGCAGCTGGAGAAAGCCCACGTGCAACAGTGAAGACCCTGCGCAGCCAAGAGGAAAAAATCCATCACCCCAAAAGAAGCCCCATCTCCTTCAGCAGTCACCCGCACCGCCTCCCCAGCTCCTGACCACCAGGAACCCACTGTCTGTGTCTGTGGCTTTGCCTGTTCTGAACGTTTCCCATTGGTGGAATCACACCCTGTGTGTCCTGTGTCTGCTTCTCACGCTGAATATCATGTTCTTAGGGTCCATCTGCGTGATAACGAGTGTCAGGGCTTCTCTCCTTTTTCATGACTGAGTGATGCTCCTGTGTGTGAAGGGACACATTTTGCTTCAAGCAAAGGCTTCCCTGGTGGCTGAGATTTTAAAGAATCTGCATGCAGTGCAGGTTCAATCCCTGGGAGAAGGGAATAGCTACCTCCTCTAGTATCCTTGCCTGGAGAATTCCATGGACAGAGGAACCTGGCAGGCTACACTCCATGGGATAGCAAAGAGTCAGACCCAACTGAACGACTAAACCCATATAGTTAAGGGATCTTGAGATAGACAATTCTGGATTATCTGAGTGAGCCCTAAATGTCATCACAAGGTCCTAATGAGGGGGCAGAGGGAGACTCGTTGCCCAGGGAGGCAGAAGGTGGTGAGGTGATGGGAGGAAGAAGGGACCATAGCCAAGAAAAGATGGGACCGGGTTTTCCCTGGAGCCTGTGGAGGACCCAGCTCTGCCCACAGCTAGACTCCAGCTCAGCATCATGTGGACTCTGGCCTCTGGAGCTGGGAGAGAATTGTCCTGAGCCGCTGAGCGACCCCAAGAGACAGCAGATGTTATTCTCATGTTCACCCGGGCTGCTTAGAGTCCCAGTAGGCTGACTGGTGAGCAGGCCTTGGGCCTGGCTTTGGGCTGCTCGCATGCTACGTGCTTCATTGAGTTTCTCACCCCCAGGCCTCACTCACCGTCCATAGAGTGAACCATGTTGACTCTGGCAAGGGGCTTCCAGGGACCCACCTGGGAAAAGGCCATCCCACACTCATCACTTTCCCGAAACAGATTCCTGGGCGGTCCCCTGTCAGTTTGCTGGGTCCAAGTCTGCACCTTCTCGCTGTCATCCTGAGTCACTGCTTTGCTGGGACCATCTGAGGCCCTAAAGGGTCCACTTCCTTGAACTCAGACTTGCCTTGAGTCAGTGCTCCCACACCAGAAAGGAGAGCATGAAAAGAGCGAGAGAAATGAACTGGGCAGATGTCACCCAGCTGCCCAGCAGAAGGCAGAGGCTACCTGGCCCAGGCCGCATCTTCCAGCCCTGTCCACAGAGCCCAGGGCCAGCCCCACCCTTCGGTCTGGTTCCACCCACACTCCCACCCCCAGTGGACTGAAGGGCTTCTCTCTGCTTGTTTGTGGTGCTGCTCAGAACAGGCACCTCCCATGCTCTTCAGGGCTAGATCTGTGGCTGAACAGAGAAAGCACAGGTCCAAAAGTTCATCCTGCCCCCCACGCTGGTGCTTCCATGCCTGAGCATCCACTTAGCCCCAAAGCCACCTGGGTACTCGAGTTTAGACCCGAGATCCGTCCACACACTTTTCCCATAAAGGACCAGATAGGCTGCCTCAGATACTCAGATCTGCCATGCAACCCGAAAGCCATCATGGATGACATGTAAAAAAGTGTGCATGAGGAGTAAGCCTGCGTTCCAGTAAAACTTACCTACAGAAGTGGGTGGTAGACCAGGTTTGTGACTCCATGTGAGGGCATCTTGCAGGTATGGGCAGTGCAGTCCCAGAAGATCCTGTGTCCAGGCCCTTCTCCTATGGGGCTGTCGCTCCCTCTCCACCTGGGATGACCCAAGAGGACCTCAGTGACTCCCATCCCCCCCAGGAAAGGGGGCAGGGTGGGCCTCTAGCCTAGTGGGGCCCAGGATCCTGTGTGGCAGAGGCTGGCTATGTGCTGTGCTACCTTCCTCTGCCTGCCATAGGCTCTGGTTCCCTCTGACCTCCCAACGCTGAGGAGACCTTCCCTTGTGGGGGGTCCCCATGCCCTCAAGGCCACTGTCCCACCACTGAAGTTTCATGGGTCTTCATGACGGCAGATGAGCCTCAGATGCCCTGTGAACATGGTTTTTCCTAAGAGTCAAGTATTCTTGGACTTCCCTGATGGTTAGGAATCCACCTGCCAATGTAGGAAACACGAGTTCGATCCCTGGTCTGGGAACATCCCACATGCAGCAGAGCAGCTAAGCCTGTGTGCTTCAACTACTGAGCTCATGCGCTTATAGCCTATGCTCTGCAACAAGAGAAGCCACCGCAATGAGAAGCCTGCACACACAATTCAAGAGAACTGCGCTCAGCAACAAAACCCTAGCACAGTCAAAATTTTTTTAAATTACTTTAAAAAAGTCGAGCATTCCTTCTGTTTAGCTCTTTTCTCCTGTTGGGTGGAGGCAGGAAACCCAGAGGCCTCACTGGTGCTGAACAAGCCTTCTGCAAAGGAACATCCCCAGACACCCAGCCTGGAGCACCAGTGCCATCAGCAGTATGGGACACGCATACACACAGGAGGGAGCTGGCCAGGAGCATGACGGTCGGTCTTGGGGAAGGTGTTTCCCATTTGCCTCGTGCCTCCACACCCTGGGACCTGCCTCTGGTGTGAGAAACCCTCACTCAGGCTAGTTGTCCCTGATTGGCCGCTGACACCGCCCCTTGAGCTGCTGAGCACACAGATCCTGAGCACCTACTTGGATGTTGGGGATTTGCTCGCGAACCAGCAGCTGCCATTCCATTTTCTGTGAGTGCGTCCCAGAGCGTTGTGGCTGTTCACAGGCTGGGTGGAGCCCCTCTCGTGAAGGACACAGGACCTGTCCGTCCTGGTCCCGGGCAATCCCCGGTAGCGCTGGTCACATGGTGTGAGTGCACGGCATCTGTCCCCTGGGCCGAGGAGGACACGTGAGGTGGGGAGGGGCATGTTGGCGCAGCCCATGAATGTGCCTCACGCCAGAGGGTCACCCCCAACTGGGTCGACAAGTCTTACCACAATTTCTAAAAATTTTTTAAAAATTGAAAAATAGAAATAAAATGTATTTCAGTAATAGAAAAACAAGGTGCATGTATGTATGTGTGCAATTAAGTTAGGATATGTATGCAATTAAGTTAGGATGTGTACGTTCAAATGTAAGCAGTACCATGAAGCATACTTAGATGGAACGATATAAATATATTAAGGGAAAGGCATCAAAGTCCAAAACATAGGTTTTTATGCATCGCCCAGTTCCTATCTGAAAAATAAATGTAACCAGAAAGAGACACAGAAGCCTGTGAGCCGCCCGGAAGCGGGATGTCAGGTCCACTGCCGGGCAGACGCGGAGGGTGAGGGCAGGACGTCTGGGCCTGCAGGGCTGCCCCTGCTCGCCCCCGGGTGCTGTCTAGGGCAGAGAGGCGCAGGCCCCGGAAGGAAGGGGAGGGGAAGGGAAGCTGAGCCGTGCCCGTCGCCCCGCAGGCACGCCGTTCCCCAAGAACTTCCTGCAGGTGGTGAAGAAGATCCTGTCGCGGCTCTTCCGCGTGTTCGTGCACGTGTACATCCACCACTTCGACCGCATCGCGCAGCTGGGCTCCGAGGCTCACGTCAACACCTGCTACAAGCACTTCTACTACTTTGTCACTGAGTTCGGCCTTATCGACACCAAGGAGCTGGAGCCACTGGTGAGCGGGGAGCGTCGTGGGGTAGGCAGTGGGCGTGCGGGGTCCCCCGTTACAGTGGCTCAGAGGGGCGCCTGCCTGCAGTTGCCCCCGCTTCTCTGTGGGGGTGCCCATCCCTCCTGCCGCAGCGGCAGGAGAGCAAGGAGCTACTTCTTTTTCTGGTTTTAATTGAGGTAAATTTACATGTGGTAAAACCACTGATGTAAAAACGAACAATTCAGTGGTGTTTAGTACATTCACAGGGTCCTGCAACCCTCACGTCAATCCAGTTGCAGAACATTTTGCAACCCCCAAAGCAATTTTCTCCACGTCAGCAGTCACCCCCTCCTCAGCCCCTGCAACCACTCACCCACCTTCTGTCTGGGGGGATTTGCCGAATTGGCCAGTATTGACTCCCCTATGTCCCCAGAAATGGGAGATTTCAGGTGCCTGAGTCAGGTCCCGTGGGCTGTGACATGGAGCTCGTATGCCATACTGTGTTACCCAAATGGCTCTGAGCAGGACCTACAAGGTCAGAGGGCACAGGTGGTTGCTCTCCCAGTGCCCACCAGCTGCTGCCACTGTTTATGGGGGTCATTATAAGAAGTGGGAACATCTCCCCAAGCTCAGAAATGCCGGAACCTTCCAGGGACCGGGTGGTGCCTGGGTGTGCGGGTCTGCTCCTGGGAGACAAGATCATTGCTCTGATATCCCGCCCCAATTGTACCTTTCCTGGCAGGACCCTGGGCTCCATGTGGGCCTGTTTGGGAGGCCTTTTATTTGAGTACACTTGATTACAACCTTGTGTTGGTTTCAGGTGTTCAGCACAGTGACTCGGTTATACATGTATTCTTTTTCATAATCTTTTCCATTATGGTTTGTCACAGGACACTGAATATAGTTCCCTGTGCTATATAGCCGGAGAAGGCAATGGCACCTCACTCCAGTACTTTTGCCTGGAAAATCCCATGGATGGAGGAGCCTGATAGGCTGCAGTCCATGGGGTCACTGAGTCGGACACGACTGAGCGACTTCACTTTCACGCATTGGAGAAGGAAATGGCAACCCACTCCAGTGTTCTTGCCTGGAGAATCCCAGGAACGAGGGAGCCTGGTGGGCTGCCATCTCTGGGGTCGCACAGAGTCGGACACAACTGGAGCGGCTTAGCAGCAGCAGTGCTATATAGCAGGACTTAAATGTTATCAATTTTATATATAGTAGTGTGTATCCGTTAATTCCAAACTCCTAATTTATCCCTATTTCTTTTCCCCCTTATGTCTGAGTCTGTTTTTGTTTCATAAATAAGTTCATCTGTGCCATACTTCAGATTCCACATAGACGTGACATCACGTCACGTGGTGTTTGTCTTTCTCTGACTCACATTGCTAAGCATAAAGCCCTCCAAGTCCATCCATGTTGCAGATGGCATTAGTTCACTCGTTTTCATGGCTGAATGACAGTCTGCTGTATAGATGCGCCGCGTCTCCTTCCTCCACTCCTCTGTCAGTGCGCATTTAGCTTGTTTCCATGTCTTGGTTATTGTAAGCAGTGCTGCTGTGAGCACTAGGGTACATTTATCTTTTCAAATTATAGTTTTCTCTGGATACATGCCCAGAAGTAGGATGGCTGAATCAATCTATGGGACCTCCGTATTCTCCATAGTGGCGGCACCAATTTGCTTTACATGTGACCTTTTTTCCTGATTCCTTTCATTGCTTTGGGTCTTTGCGAAAGGCTTATCTTTGACAACTTTTAAAAATCTCTAAAAACATCTCAACATAGTTTTTTTGTGTTTGTATATTCTCTTGTAGGCTCTGGCTAGTGGGGAAGGGGTTTCCCTCTGGGGTAGTGGAATGTTCTGGAACCAGGTAGAGGTGGGGGTTGTCCACTGTTGAGGAGGACAGTTCATTTTATGTGAATCTCACCAAATACAGAAAATAGTCATGGGCAGTTTTATGATACGCTCATGGTTTTTCACTTAGTGTCCTGATCCTGTGGCCCTTTCTCCTGCATTGATGCTTAGAGTTCTTTCTGGAGGCAGAAACTGTGACCCTTCTCATAAAGAGCCTGCCACCTGGCCTGAGGCACATGCTGTCTATGCCCTGTTTAGTAAGGTTTGTGTTAAATGAGGCCTGTGGGCCCCTTGAGACCATGCACTCCGACTTCCCTTTTGTGTGTGACTCCTGATGTCCTGCTTGTTCTTAACAGAAAGAAATGACCGCACGGATGTGCCACTGAGAGCCCTCGGCCCTGTCGTCTCTGCGGCCACGCCTTGGGGGCCCGCTGCTGCTACGCACCACATCTCTAGCACAGGGAGTGCTGCAGTGTTTTCTAACCCAGCAGATTCTGGGCTGTCAGGGTTGCATCCTCTCTCCAGTTCCAAGGTGGCAGCAGCCATTAGTCCAGTCCTCTCTGGGCCCCAGTCTTCTCAGCCGTCACATCACGAGGGAGATGGAATTTGAACTCTGTGATTCTCTGTGTTGTGAGCAACCAGGAAAACCCACTTTGTTTGGAAACCACTTGCATCTGCCTGGAGGCTGGCCCACCTTGGGTCCATCTCCCGACCAGCCAGCATGCTTGGCCACGGGCTCTGGGGCCCAGTCAGCGAGGCCATGGCCGTGCAGCACTTCCCACCATGGCCCAGGTCTGGTTTCGAGCGGTATGAGCACCTGACTTCTGTCCTCCCTACGTCCTCCCCTAGCCACTTCTGTCCGCCGTTCCTCCAGGACCCTGGGCTCATCCATCAGTTTCCCAAGGCTGCGCCTGCATCCCACATTTCTAGGAGCCCCTTCATGTCACATAAAAGAGTGAATTTTTATAGTTTCATATACAACTGCTGTGAGGTGTTACTAGGAGAAAAAAAAAGCTTTTTACCTACAGGTAGTCTTCCCCTTGTCCTCTAGAAAAATGTCCCCTTTTTGCCATGAATAGCAGGGTGACTTTCCCAGGGAGCACCTCTCCCTGAGTGTACAATATGGAAACCCTTTGTGTGCCACCCGACCCACCCCCACCCCAGGACTCTGGGACCAAACCCCAGCACCTCCCTGCAAGAGCTAGAGCGGGGGCACTCCGCCAGCCACCTCCCTACCCACGAGCAGCATCCTTGGTGGCCTTTGGCCATGGCAACCCTACCTGCCCAGGACATGCTGGTTCCAAGTTACCTCGAGGTGTCAGGGAGAGGGCCCACCACTGACACAGAACAAGTGCAATTAATGAACGCGACCTGGGCCTCAGTCCTTCAGAAGCTGCCGGCCCTGCTCCTGGAGGCCTGGAAGGACTTTATGAAACCAGCCAATAGAATGTAGCTCCTTTTAGATGCAGAACCACAACCAAACGCCGTAACCACTGTGCCTCCAGGTCACCAGCCAGGTCAAGGAAGGCAGTGCGACTAGGGGAGAAAGTCCCCTGCCCACCCTCCTGCACCTGTGGGTATTCCCACAGGGACATCAGAATAAACCAGTCTCCTTATCTGCAGCTGATGACTGTCATTTTTGTCTTCCTAGAGTTAGGACACATCACCACAATTGTCACCAGGGTGCCCTTGTCCAAGGGGCAAAGAAATCTTCACCGTCACAACAGTTTGTGGCCCCCAGAGTCCCCAAGTAGATGATCAGACGCTTGGGACTAGAATTTCACAGGGTGCCCGGCATCTGGAAAACAGGCTGAGAAGGCACCCACCTCTCCCCCACTTCTGCTTTCTCTCTCATTGCTCTAGACACTTAGCAAANCCTCCGCCTTTATAGGCCAGGCTCGGCCCCGCCCCGACGCAGACCCCACCCCTCTGGGCTCCGCCCATGCGCACACGGCAGGGGCGGGGCTGGAAGGCCCCTCGGGCTACGGGGAGTGTCTGCGCGCCTGCGCCGTGCGTGGCGCGGGGCTCCGGGCGCGGGACCCGGGAAGGATCTTGGCTTGCTTGGACAGATCTGCCGGAGGCTCGGGGAGACCCGCGGGTCTCTGATTCTGAGCTGGAGCCCGGCCCTGCCCTCTGGCAACAGCTCTAGTCTACCGGGCAGGGCCTAGGATGCACTGACTTCTATGGGCAACACGCCTGCTCTAGAACCTGCTATAGCTCCCACCTGGATCTCTCGGCTCTAGGATCTGCCGTGGCTCTTTTTCAGCTCCCAGCTGTCGTGCAGGCGCACCAGCTGTCGTGCAGGTCCACCCCAATAGGCTTATAGGCCCAGCTGCTTCCCCAGGTTGCTCCCCAAGAGTACATCCAATTGTTGACTGGGAAAGGGGACGCAGTGGCGTTTGGCGTCAGATCTGTGAAGAACCGTCCCTCAGTCCTGCAGAAAGGAACGTTTCCCTTGACT
This sequence comes from Neotragus pygmaeus, assembly GCA_006410875.1. NCBI lineage: Eukaryota > Metazoa > Chordata > Mammalia > Artiodactyla > Bovidae > Neotragus > Neotragus pygmaeus. The sequence continues at coordinate 64,326 of SJYV01043405.1, read as the reverse complement.
GATGGAGAAAAAGCCCAAGGGGTAGCGGTGACCAGGACAGGAGGCAAAACATAGCCCCATTTTGGCTGGAGCCCTTGACCCAGGGTCTGAAAGAATGAACCAGCTCTCCATCCCCTCAGCCCTGCCGTGGATGATCCTCAGAGCCCGTATCTGGACACTTAGTGTCTCACGTTTGCAGAGTAGACTGTCCTCCCTCTCCTCCAAGCCTCACCCTGTCCGCTGAAGCATACGTGCATGCGTGCACGTCTATGTGCAAGCATAGACGGGCTGGGTAAAATGTGAGCTCCCAGAGGCTGCTTTTGGAGCCCAGGAGTCTGAAATTCAGGTGTCATCCGCAAGGCCACACCCTCTCCGAAGGCCCCATGGGAGGATCCTTCCTACTTCTTCCAGCTTCTCGTACTTGTTGGCAATCCCTAGTACTCCTTGGCTGGTAGCCACATCACCCAATCTCTGCCTGTCTTCATGTGACCATCTTTTCTGTCTCCCTGTGTTTCCTCTCTCTGCTAAGGACACCAGTCATTGCATTAAGGCCACCCTAATCTAGTACAACCTCATTTTAATTTGATCACACCTGGAGACTTCCCTGCTGGTCTGGTGGCTAAGACTGTGCTCCCAATGCAGGGGACCCGGGTTCGATCCCTGTCAGGGAACAAGATTCCACGTGCCACAACAAAGAACATGCATGTCGCTGACCTCAGGGAATAGAAATGAACTGAGGCCTTGCCTCAGGGCTATCTTCGTAGGTCCAGTGGAGCTCCAGTCCTGTGCAGCCTGATTTGGGAGTCTGGCTGGTGGGGGCATATTTTTTTCCCTAAACCGGAAGCCAGGTCCAGCACTGGGCACTGCTCAGAGGGGCTCTTGTACTCTCACACAGACTGGACAGGTGGTCCCTTGGTGAGCCCAGTACCGTGGGTGGGGAAACAGGAAACAGAGATGGGAAGATATCCCCCACCTTTAAGGTCCTTCCACCCAGGTCTCCTCTCCTCAACCCAGCTGAACAGCCTCCCTGGCTTCTACCCATTCAATGCCAGGAGCCTCACCCCCTACGAGTCGTAACAACCAGACATCTCCCAGCATCTCCTGGAGAGCAGGATCACCCCCCCACACACACTGCTTATGCCCTCTGTGTGCCCTGAATCCTGCAGACCCCATCCTGTGCTTGAGGATGGAGAACTTGGTTGGGTGCTGGGCAGGGGTCCTGGTGCACACATGGGCTCTTCAACAAGGGTAGGGGCCATGCATGTGTGTGCTGGAAACATGAGTTCCAGCATTTCTCTTGCATGTGTGTGTGTGTGTCCATGGGTAAATACAGGTATATGCAAACCACCACTGCAGATCCCCTGGAATGGGACACTTGAGTCCCCAGGACTGAGCAGCAGAATTGGCCTGGGTGCTGGCCGTTGTGGGGGCCTGGGTTGTGCTGGCCAAGGTGAGACAGCCAGGCCCAGCCCCAGCTCAGTCTGCACTGGGGGGCAGGTACTGGCAATGGGAATGGGGGAGGGGGAGGGACCTCTGAGGAGCAGGNTTGCCCTTTCCTTCTCCAGTGCATGAAAGTGAAAAGTGAAAGTGAAGTCGCTCAGTTGTGTCCGACTCTTTTGCGACCCCATAGACTGCAGCCCAACAGGCTCCTCCGTCCGTGGGATTTTCCAGGCAAGAGTACTGGAGTGGGGTGCCATCGCCTTCTCTAAAGAGAAGCTGTTAGTTAGTTATTAATAATGGAATCACTGTATTAGTCAGCTAGTGCTATATAACAAAACACCACACACAGAACAACTTGAGACAGTGCACATTTGCAATCTCACAGTTCCCGTGGGGCAGGAGTCCAGGCCCTGGCCAGCTGCATTCGCCTTTCTGGGCTGTAGTTAAGGTGGCAGTGAGACTGGGTTTGGAGGGGATCTCACCTGGAAGCCCAACTACGGAGGGATCCTACTCTATCTGATGCTCTCGTGGTTGTTGGCAGAGTTCAGCTCCCTACAGTTGCAGTACTGAGGGCCTCAGTTTCTCACTGGCCATCAACCAGAGGCCACCCTCAGGCCCCTGCCACGTGGGCTACCCCAGCATGGCCACGTGCTTCATCAGAGCCAACAAGAGAGACAGTGAGCCAGACAGGCATTACAACCCAACATAACTATTGCCCCACCCATTGGTGCTGCTCCCACTTGGCACCAGGGCATGACCACCGGGAAGTGGGAACGCAGTAGCCACCTGAGAGCTGTCCAGCTTTTTTTTCATTAAGTGGACATGAATCCCACCATTGAGATGCTGGGTCACTCCATCACATGACAGGAACACAGATGGTGGCTATTTGCTGACATGAAGGCAGTCAGTTATTCATCTCTGGAGAGGTCTTCCCAGGTGGATCTTCCTGGGTGGTCCAGATGGTAAAGAATTCGTCTGCAGTCCAGGAGACCTGGGTTCAATCCCTGGGTTGGAAAGATCCTCTGGAGAGGGGAATGGACACCCACATGGTATTCTTGCCTGGAGAATTCCATGGACAGAGGAGCATGATGGGCTATAGTCCACAGGGTTGAAAAGAGTCAGACACAGCTGAGCAATTAACACTTTACCTACAGAGACATTACTGATGCTTCCTCCTGCTCCCTCCTGGGAAGGCTGTCAAGACCAGTTGTCCCCCTTAGTGCTGCTGGCACTGGGGCTGATTATCCTTTGTGGGGGCCATCCTGGGTGCTGTGGAGTGTGGAGCTGCCTCCCTGGCATCACCCCCTTGATGCCAGGAGCACCCCACCATCATCCCAGTGTCTCCTGGGGGCAGGACCCTCAAGTGTGTGAAGTCTCCAGGGCACGCTCCTGGCACAGGAAGTTGACACCTTCCTCGACCCGCCGGGTAGCATCCAGGGGTGCTGCTGACCTCACGACCCCACCAGCACCACCTCTGAGCCGTGTCCTCTCTCATATACACTGAACTTTCTTGCGAGAGAGAGCAGGTGTTGTCTCAATGGCTGTTCCCCACCATGGATGTTTTTGGAAAGCGCAGTCTTCAGCCCACAGCTCCTGATCTGCAGCGGATGCTCGCTGGTTTCCTCCTCTTTGTCCACCCAGACGCTTTCCTTCCACACCCCGTCACAGCCAGGAAACATGAACTGTGTGGATGTTTACTTCACATCCAACCTCAGTTAAGAGGACAGCAGAGCTCTCTCCGTGCGCACCTGGCACTGTCGCCACGGTCGCCAGCAGCCACTGGGCCGTACAAAGTCTCTTGCTGACAAGCATCTCGGTGAGCCATCGCCAACACTCTCTGCAGTCCGTCCGTTTACAGTGGACAGTTCTGGGCTTTCGGTCCACTCACAGGTCGTCCAGCTGTCACCTCTTTCCAGTGCCAAAACATTCTCACCCCTGTAAAAGAAGTCCCACATCCATTAGCAATCACCGCCCCTCTCCATTCCCCGTTTTCTTTGTGGATTTGCTTGTTCTGAACGTTTTAAATACCAGTGGCTGTGCTCCAGGCTCCACCGCCACTGAGGGCCTTGAATCCCCCCTGCTCCAGGAAGGCCATCTGGAAACAGATGGGGGCGGGGGAGGCCACTCCCTACCCCCGCCAGGCTTTCATGGTCCCCCACTGCCCACCTCCCAGGGGTCTCTCTGAGCACCTAGCTCATGATGTCCCTCGGGGACACTTGACCTTTTCAGCACTTTGCTGGAAGGTAGAGCTGAAGTCAAATGGTCCCCACCAAGCCTCCCAGCCCAGGACCCCCAGCTGAAGTGACTGGAAACTTCTCCCTCTGGCCAAGTACTGGGCCCTAGTCCTGACCTCAGTGAGCAAGGCACCTGGTTGGCCATAAGTCACGGAGGCGGCCTCAAGACACCTGGCATGTGCTGGCTCCGCCACCCTTCTACCGCCATCTGGCCTGTTTCCTCACTTTGTGTGAGCCTGTCTCCCTGCTTGTTCCTCTGACTCCGCTCCAGAGCCCCTGCAAGTTCTTTCAGGGGTTCTGTCAAATGAATGTGCTCTTCCTTCAGTCCAGGCCCCCAACGCCAGTACAGGAGCAGCTTCAGTTTGTTAGAGCAGCAACAGCAGTCAGCCCTGCATGCTCAACCCTTAGGCCGAGCTTGTTGGTTTCTCGTGACTGCTGTGACGAATCACCAAAACTTGGAGGTTTAAAAACCACACGTTTGGGACTTCCCCTGTGGTCCAGTGATTAGGAATCAGTGCTTCCACTGCAGGGGGCACGGGTTCGATTCCTGGTCAAGGAACCAAGATCTTCTGAAAGATGCAAGATACAGCCAAAAAAAACCCACACACATTTGTCATCTCACAGTTCTGGAGGTCAGGAGTCCCACATGGGTTACACTGGGCTAAAATCCAGGAATGGGTAGGGCTAGTCTCTCTGGAGGCTCTGGGGAGCACTGGCTCCTGCCTTTTCCAGCATCTAGAGGCACCACTTCCCTGGCTTACGGCCCCTCCCTCCATCCTCACAGCCAGCAGCACAGCATGCTGGCCCCCTGGAAACAGACAGCCCACCCCAGTGGTCCCTTCGTAAACCTCAAAGAATCCTGAACACATGATGGATGAGCTTCCTGCTGGCTGGGATGTCCCTGGAGAGTATGGACATCATAGACAGCCCACCAGAAGGGTCTCAGGGGACTGGGTGCCAATGGCCCTCCCCACTCCACAGACCAAAGCCAGCCCTCCAAGAATAGGGCCCGCTTGGAAGCGGGAAAGTTCCTTCCAGAACAGATGGAAGCTGTGGCTCTTCTGGAACCTGTCCGGCCACACGTCTTGGAGGGCCGTGCTGCCCCTGCAGGTCATCTGTTACGGGTTAGTGGCGGGAGGCAGGCAACAACAAAGTGTTTAGAGATTACTTAACACTAGTGGTGTGCTTTATCATTTTTGCTTCATGTTGAACTAGTTTCAGATTCACAGAAAAGTTGCAGAAATCGTACCACGAGATCCCAGGTGCCCTCCACCCAGTTCCCACTAAAACTAACATCTCACAAGGCCAGAGGACAAAGACCAAAGCAGGACACCACAGGTTAGTGGTTTTCCGGGTGCTGGGGTGAGGGGTGATTGAGGGACATGAAAGAGGACCACCAGGGGGAAGCTGGGTCCACATCTCAAAGCTTGACAGGGACCAGGGACCCTAACCAGCTCTTTGTCCCTCTCCTCCCCAGATCTCTGGGCCCAGCCGCCCCTCTCTATTCTCTGGGACCAGCCATGGCAGAGGCCTGGGCCTTGGGCATCTCTAGGCCCCATAGGCCACCCCTGAGGGCACTCTAGGTGTGGGATGCAGAAGGTGCAAGTGAATGTGTTTTTTTAATGTGTGTGTGGGGGGGTCACTTCTGGCTGCTCTCTGCACCCAGGATCTGCCAATGTCACTTCTTACTCCTGATTTTTCTTTCATTGACACGGACCATCAGACAGCAGACAGGAGGGCCTGTCCAGAGTGAGGGGACATTGCCCCCAGAGTCCACAGGAAACAGACCCACACCACCGATCCCCTTTGCTTTCCTCTGCAGGAACTGAGAATGGGGTCGGGGGGATAGTGCGGGGGCATGAGACCTGGGCACAAGGGGGCCAACCTCCTGGACCTACAGGTGGAGACGGGGTCCTTGTGAGCGATGTTTCCTGGCCCTCGAGGAATAGGGATGGGTGCAGGGACCCAGGCCTGGGGACAAATCTGGTTCCCCAGCTGCAGCAGGGTCTTGGCGAGGGCAGAGGTGCGAGGGATTCGCCCTAACCCCCTGGGGCGTAACTGAACCTCCGGGCGGGGTTGGAGGGGGAGCACAGCATGCTGAGCAGGGGGCGCCTTCCAGATGCACTGTCCCCGCGTTCTTGCTATGGTCATCTGGGGAGCAGACCCCTAACCCCAAACCATGTCATTCTCCCTGAACTCCGAGGCAAACCCGATGCAGTGAGATTCGCGCGGTCCCTTTAAAGGGACGTGGCCCTCCTAGCACGACCTAGACAACAGTAATCCCATTGGCCCAAGAGCAGGCCGCGGCCACGCCCCTTGAGTTCAACCTCTGGAATTCTATTGGCCTAACGCCAGGGCCCCGCCTCCCACTCTGAGGGAGCTCCGGCTCTGAGCCAGGTTCGATGACGCAAACGCGTTGCCCCGGCAACGGGTCCCGCTGAGGGGCCAAAGGACCCCGCGCCAGAGCCAACCGCAGGCGGGGCCTTCCAGGCCCCCGAGGCACCTAGTACTACAGTTCACCGCGACTCCTCTCCCGTCATCGCCCCAGCCCGACTGCCACTTCTGGGCAGCTAGCGAAGGGCGCCCCGGAAGGCCCAGCTACTAGAATGAGGAGGCGTCCGGGAAGGGCACGCCTGGCGGTGGTCACGGCGTGGGAACTGGCTGGGCGCTGCTGGCGTCCCGCTGCAGATTGCGGGGAGGGTTCAAAGGGACCGGGTCACACGCCAGGCAGCAGATCGGCCCGAGCATTTAGCAGTACAAGCAAATCCAACACCGAGGGAGGACATTCCTGGAACCTGGTCCCTGCGCCAGCTCCGGGGTCATGCAGAACCCCTGCCTCCGGCCATAGAGGCTTCTGGGGCCTTTGGTAGGTCAGCAGACACTGGGCCCAGGTATCCAGGTTGCAAGGGCCACTGAAGACACTGCCCCTGTCCCCAGTCCCTGTTCCTGGCCAGGAAGCCAGATGGGTTGGCCTTCTCCAGGCCTGGCTGGACTTGCCTCATTTTGCTCATCTGCTAAATGGGGACTCTGGGATGCTTCTGGGTTTAGTGCCTGTATCAGCCTCCTACCACCGCTGTAATAAAATACTACAGATTTAGGGGCTCAAAACTGACAGAAATTTATTTTCTAACAGTTCTGAAGGTCAGGGGTCTTCCGGTCTCATGGGGCTAAATCCCGGCATGGGCAGGTCCCTCCAGAGACTCCAGGGGAGCACTGGCTCCTGCCTTTCCCATGTTCTGGAGGTGCCCGCCTCCCTCCATCCTCACAGCCAGCAGCACAACATCTCTGTCTCTCTCTGCCTCTGACCGTCCCCCTCCCTCTTATAAGGACCCTGTGATGACACTGCCTGACCCCTTAATCCAAGATCATCCCCATCTCTTGGCCCTTGATCTCATTTGTAAAGTCCCTTCTGCCTCGTAAGGTTTCATATCCACAGGTTCCCGGGAAAGCCCCACACCCTCCTTAAACCAGGGGCTCCTGTAGGTGATGCCCAGATCACTACTGGGGTGCAGGGGAGCTGGGAGTGGGAGACCTGACTCCCCTGACGGCCACCAGGGTGACCACTGTCTGAGACTCAGAAAGAAAGTGGACGACAAGCCAAACTACCCATCTCAGAGGCAAAGTGTAGCCTTTGGCCATCTGTTAGGGCAGCACTGTTCAGCCCCCCACCCCACCCCTGCACCCCCTTGGGAACTTTCAGTGCCTGACCCCTGAGAGGCCATACAACCGCCACAGCAGAGCAGGCTCCACAGCTGCAGAGACACCCACAGCCAGGCTGGCAAGCCAGCTTGTGACTCCTGGCCACACCCGCCCCTGCTTTCCCTTTTCCCTGCCCTCTCCCTACCCCCACTGAGGACAGCGGGCCTGGCTCCCTCCCCAGGACTGCTGAGCCACTGGAATGGAGCAGGCTGTGAGTCAGCCAGAAGGAAGGGACACTTACAGCCACTTGCATCAGATGTTCCTGCCACCGGCCCTCACGTCCAGAGGCCCGGGCCCAATGAGGGCCCAGTGGTGACCCTAACCATGACCCTCACTTACCTGGGGATCTGATAAGACCGGGGATTGGTGGTTCCTGTCCCTGGAGGTCCAGACAGGTCAAAACATGCAGAGAAGGTACAGGCCAGACTGGGTGCCAGCGGTGATGTCAACTCTACCTGCCCCTTAGAACCACAGCCACTCCAGCCCCGAGTACTGATCCGACTGATTCCGACACCCTGATTCTGACTTGGAAGCTGGGTCTGGAGCAGGCTTCTGCCAGCCCTGTGCCCACTCCAAGCCTCAGGCACCTGAGCTGAGGAGGGAGGGACCCAGCACTCCACACAAAGGCAGGGGCTTATGAGGGTACTGTGGTGGTCCCAGCACCCCCATCCCCCACCAAGCACAGGCACCTACTGCTCTCTTGTGCATATGCACCCTCTCCCTCTCCATCCACTTCCACCTGCGCATAGTCTGCCCTACGCGAACACAGGCTTAGTGCCTCTCTAAATGTGTACAGACACATGCATACCCTAGTCTTGTCACACTCGCACACACTCGCACCCAATAAGTTCTGCTTTTATTTTTTGGCCTCACTATGAGTGGCATATGGGATCTTAGTTCCCTGACCAGGGATCAAACCTGTGCCCCACGCAGTGAGGCACTGGAAGCTCAGAGTCCTAACCACTGGACCACCAGGAAAGTCTGGGTACTTCTTTTTATCACTGGAAGACAAAAGTCTTTACCATTACTCCTTCGTAGGATTGCCAGATAAAATAGAGAATACACATTTAAATTTGAATTTCAGACAAACAATGAATAATTATTTTAGATATACTAATGCATGGGATATACATGAGAATGATACTGAAAGGTTATTCATTATATGAAATTCAATTTTAAAGTGGCATCCTATATTTTTATTTGCTAAATCTGGGGGCTCTCCCTGCTGGGTCTGGAGGTCCTGAGCTGTCCTTGGATCCCCTGGCTGCTGTTTGGGAGGTGATTTCTTCACGACTGAGGCCCCAGGATCCCAGGGCTCAGCTACCCTGCCAGGCCTAGGAGGAAGTGGTCAGAGTGGACCCCACCCAGCCAACCAGCTTGCCTCCTCAGGCCCACAGAGGGCAGGAGGAGCAGAGGCCTGGGGGTTCAGAACCTGCCTGTTGTCTCCTCTAGGGTTTGGGGGAGATGCCCACATACAATAGGGGCAGAGTCACCTTGTAGAATTTGCTTCTCAGAGACCTGGTTCCCTGCACCTGTGGCCTGAGTTCTGCCAAGCATCATCCATGACTGAGGTGGAAGATGGAGGCCGAACTCCTCTCCTCTTGGTCACCTAGGATGCCACAAAGGAAGCTGGGATGGATCTGCAATTGGGGAGGGGAGGGAAAAGCTGTGTAGCCCCTGAACTGCTCCAACTGACACAGGAAATTTGTCCTCTTTGATCAGGTCAGTGCCTCCTGACTCCTGCTCCTCGAGGGCAATCCTGAGACCCCTTTCCCAGCTGTCTGCCTCCCTGCCATCCTTTGAGTGGGAGGAGTATCCTTGTTCCAGAGTCTGCCCATCCTGCCCACAGCTCTGTGTCATCCTTCCCCCTGTTGGACCGGCCCCTGACTAAGCCTCACTGCCCCAACCCCGACAGGGCCCCAAAGGGGGACACTGGCCAGCAGGAGGGGAGGGAGACAGGGCTCAGGCTTTTTGCCTCACCACCTTGGCACGTGGGGTCTCGTAGAGGCAGGCAAGACTCCTTGGGTCCCAGGGTGAGGTGGGCAGGGTGGCCAGCTCCCCAGGTACCTCCCAGCCCCTGGGCACCCTGGCCTGCAAACAGGGCTGTCCTCAAGGAACATGGCAGCAATAGGTTGCCCAGAGCTGGCCACCAGTCTGTGGCAGGACAGAATTGAGGCCTCTGTGCCAGGAGCTCAGGCTCAGAGGTCCCTCCCCCTCCCCCATTCCCATTGCCAGTACCTGCCCCCCAGTGCAGACTGAGCTGGGGCTGGGCCTGGCTGTCTCACCTTGGCCAGCACAACCCAGGCCCCCACAACGGCCAGCACCCAGGCCAATTCTGCTGCTCAGTCCTGGGGACTCAAGTGTCCCATTCCAGGGGATCTGCAGTGGTGGTTTGCATATACCTGTATTTACCCATGGACACACACACACACATGCAAGAGAAATGCTGGAACTCATGTTTCCAGCACACACATGCATGGCCCCTACCCTTGTTGAAGAGCCCATGTGTGCACCAGGACCCCTGCCCAGCACCCAACCAAGTTCTCCATCCTCAAGCACAGGATGGGGTCTGCAGGATTCAGGGCACACAGAGGGCATAAGCAGTGTGTGTGGGGGGGTGATCCTGCTCTCCAGGAGATGCTGGGAGATGTCTGGTTGTTACGACTCGTAGGGGGTGAGGCTCCTGGCATTGAATGGGTAGAAGCCAGGGAGGCTGTTCAGCTGGGTTGAGGAGAGGAGACCTGGGTGGAAGGACCTTAAAGGTGGGGGATATCTTCCCATCTCTGTTTCCTGTTTCCCCACCCACGGTACTGGGCTCACCAAGGGACCACCTGTCCAGTCTGTGTGAGAGTACAAGAGCCCCTCTGAGCAGTGCCCAGTGCTGGACCTGGCTTCCGGTTTAGGGAAAAAAATATGCCCCCACCAGCCAGACTCCCAAATCAGGCTGCACAGGACTGGAGCTCCACTGGACCTACGAAGATAGCCCTGAGGCAAGGCCTCAGTTCATTTCTATTCCCTGAGGTCAGCGACATGCATGTTCTTTGTTGTGGCACGTGGAATCTTGTTCCCTGACAGGGATCGAACCCGGGTCCCCTGCATTGGGAGCACAGTCTTAGCCACCAGACCAGCAGGGAAGTCTCCAGGTGTGATCAAATTAAAATGAGGTTGTACTAGATTAGGGTGGCCTTAATGCAATGACTGGTGTCCTTAGCAGAGAGAGGAAACACAGGGAGACAGAAAAGATGGTCACATGAAGACAGGCAGAGATTGGGTGATGTGGCTACCAGCCAAGGAGTACTAGGGATTGCCAACAAGTACGAGAAGCTGGAAGAAGTAGGAAGGATCCTCCCATGGGGCCTTCGGAGAGGGTGTGGCCTTGCGGATGACACCTGAATTTCAGACTCCTGGGCTCCAAAAGCAGCCTCTGGGAGCTCACATTTTACCCAGCCCGTCTATGCTTGCACATAGACGTGCACGCATGCACGTATGCTTCAGCGGACAGGGTGAGGCTTGGAGGAGAGGGAGGACAGTCTACTCTGCAAACGTGAGACACTAAGTGTCCAGATACGGGCTCTGAGGATCATCCACGGCAGGGCTGAGGGGATGGAGAGCTGGTTCATTCTTTCAGACCCTGGGTCAAGGGCTCCAGCCAAAATGGGGCTATGTTTTGCCTCCTGTCCTGGTCACCGCTACCCCTTGGGCTTTTTCTCCATCAGTCAAGGGAAACGTTCCTTTCTGCAGGACTGAGGGACGGTTCTTCACAGATCTGACGCCAAACGCCACTGCGTCCCCTTTCCCAGTCAACAATTGGATGTACTCTTGGGGAGCAACCTGGGGAAGCAGCTGGGCCTATAAGCCTATTGGGGTGGACCTGCACGACAGCTGGTGCGCCTGCACGACAGCTGGGAGCTGAAAAAGAGCCACGGCAGATCCTAGAGCCGAGAGATCCAGGTGGGAGCTATAGCAGGTTCTAGAGCAGGCGTGTTGCCCATAGAAGTCAGTGCATCCTAGGCCCTGCCCGGTAGACTAGAGCTGTTGCCAGAGGGCAGGGCCGGGCTCCAGCTCAGAATCAGAGACCCGCGGGTCTCCCCGAGCCTCCGGCAGATCTGTCCAAGCAAGCCAAGATCCTTCCCGGGTCCCGCGCCCGGAGCCCCGCGCCACGCACGGCGCAGGCGCGCAGACACTCCCCGTAGCCCGAGGGGCCTTCCAGCCCCGCCCCTGCCGTGTGCGCATGGGCGGAGCCCAGAGGGGTGGGGTCTGCGTCGGGGCGGGGCCGAGCCTGGCCTATAAAGGCGGAGGCGACGCGACGCGCCCGGCTCCTCTCGGCGGTGGCGGCCCAGGCCGAGGAGTCCGCGGTGGTGGCAGCGGCGGTGGCGGCGCTGTTCCCCGCGCGGTCCGCGCAGCGGGGTCCGGGCTGCGCGTCTCGGGCGGCGGCACTGCGGCCCCGGCCCGAGCCCGACCCCGGTGAGTGTGGCCCTGCGACTCCGGCCCGGCCCGACCCCGGCCCGGGCTCGGGGATCGGGCCCCACGGAGCCTCGCCGCCCTGGCCTCGGCTCCCGGCTCAGCCGGCCGCGGCCACTCAACGCCCTCCTTTGTCTGCTCCCGCCTTCAGGATCCCCTCCCCTGCCGCCCCTCTCCCACGGGCCGCCCCTCCGGGCCCCGCGTCCCCTCCCCCGCTGGCGGGGCCCGGACAGAAGATGGTGCAGAAGAAAACAGCCGAACTTCAGGGCTTCCACCGTTCCTTCAAGGTGAGGGTCAGGTCGGTTTGGGGGCGCCCAGGGCTGGACCACTGGGCTGGGAGCCCGCCCCCAGTTCCCGCGGCTCATGCCAACCTCACCCTTTGCCTGGGGCTGCCCCAGCCTGGTGTTCATTGTGGGGGAGGTGATCCTGGGCCACAGTCCAGTCTCAAGCACCCTGGGACCTGTGGGATCTTTCTTCCAGGAGCTCCCCAGTCTGTGGGGCCTCTACCCATGTGTACCCATGAAGACCCCAGCCAGGCATGTGCTGGTATGGGGAGGGATTCAGTATGCCACAGTCTGTTCCTAGTGCCCTGGGGTCTCTGGGGTCTTTACTCCAAGAACCCCAGGCAGAACTGGGGGGCCCCTGCCCATGAGGGCCCCTGGCTGTGTGTCCCCTGCAGACCCCAACTGAGTGTGCACTGCTGGGGTAGTCAGCAGCCACAGTCCTGTCCCCAGTGTCATGGGAGGGCTTGGGAGGGTCTGTTGGGTCCTTCCTCCAGGAGCCCCAGACAGGGCTGCAGTCCCCAGGACACCCTCCTGTGTGGTCTACAGAATGCGGCAGTGGATTGAATGCCTTCCCAGCTCTGCACCTCCCAGACACCCCAGGCCCAAGTGCTATTTCCTGTCAGAGCAGGAAGTTTCTGTGGCGGCCCCATGGCTGTGGCAGCCGAGTTCTGAGTTCTGGTCTCAGATGAGCGAGTCTGGGGGGGCAGGCAGGTGTTAGGCGGGCTCCACAGAGCCTGGCCCTGGGGAGGCAGTGATGTCAATGGCCACCCCACCCCACTGGCCGGGTTATGTAATGGCCTCCCTGGGCCTTCTTGGGCAAGGACCTGTTGCCTTATAGAGAAGGCAGGACCTGGGTGTGTGTGTGTGTTTGTGTGTGTGTCTGTGTGTCTGGGTCTGTGTATGTGCATGCTTGAGCTCCAGTGCCTACAGGTGAACTGCAACCACAGGAGGAGGAGCAAGCTGAGACTAGGTTAAAATTCCCAGCCCATCCAGACAGCGTCCCAGGCCAGCGCCCCACCCCTGCCCACACGCCTGTCATCCTGGCTTCCCCCTGCCTCCCAGGGCAGCTCCAGCCTTGGCATGTCCAAGTGTTTGGAGCTGGGCAGGAGCAGGGTGGATGAGAGACGTCCCTGGTAGTGGTCTGTCCCCTTTGGGGCTGGGCGGGAGCCAAGATGGTGTTAGCGTGTGGGGCCAGCATGGTGGCCAAAGCACACTTGAACTTTCTGGATGGTTCCACCCACCTCCTGCCAAGGCCTGCTGACTGGAGGCCTGCAGCCAGCCCTGGGCCTAGTCTGGCTACACTGCCTGGTAGCACGGACTGGCCTCTGCAGGCCACACGACAACCCTGCACTGAGGTGGGACTGTGGAAGCCTTGAGGGAGTTTAAGGGACCCTGGGCAGGGAGTCCTAGCTCTGAGGTGGCCCTCTTGGTGCCCAGGGTTGGCCACTCTCAGCGTCTTCTCCAGTTGCACCCAGCTGCTCCCCTGGTCTGTCAGATGTCTCTGATGTGTTTTCCCCCCTTTTAAGATGGGAAAGTAGAGGCTTGAAAGGTGTGGGCCTTCCCCCTACCCCACCCCGCAGGCCCTCTGCACATGGTGACAAGGACACAGGAGCAGGCCTGCTGTCCCTTCATCTTGGTGGCTTGGCCATCTCTTCTCTCCAGAGTCCAGCTCTATGCCCTGGAGGCTAGGATGGGGCAGGGGGTTGGTCAGGACCCAGAGGCTCTCTCAGGCCTTGCATCCTTCTGTAGTCCTACGATTCCTCCAGGTGCTCAGATCAGTAGGCTGGGGTTGGGTAGCTGGTGAGGAGCCGCTGGCCCCGAGCCTCACATCCATTCCTGATCACCCCCACAGTGCTACCCCTCCTCTCCTCCCCGGTGGAGGTGGTCACCCAGCGCCAACTTATTGGAGCAGATTGCCAGTGCTGGCACAGCTGTGTCCCTGACCCCATGGGTGCCAGAGCCCTGGGCGGGCAGGGCAGGGGCTGGTGGCTGAGCCCCGCACACACTGGCTGCAGTGCTGCCTCCCTCCCTCGCCCCCGCCCGCTGGGCCTCCTAGCAACTATCTGCAGGCGGGTGGGGAGAGGAGACCGGGCGGGCCCACGCCTGTTTTTCAGCCGCTCCCTCTGACCTCTGCCTGCCCCTCTGGCTTCCGGGCCTTCTGTCTGAAGGAATCTGGCCTGGCCTCTTCTGCCGGTGGACCCCTGAGTGTTCCTGGAGGGTNAGCAACTATCTGCAGGCGGGTGGGGAGAGGAGACCGGGCGGGCCCACGCCTGTTTTTCAGCCGCTCCCTCTGACCTCTGCCTGCCCCTCTGGCTTCCGGGCCTTCTGTCTGAAGGAATCTGGCCTGGCCTCTTCTGCCGGTGGACCCCTGAGTGTTCCTGGAGGGTCTCCTGGCATTTCTTCTCTGTCAGATGGCCCTCCTGCCAAAGCCCTGGGTCCAGTTGTTCCAAGGCCCAGAGAGGGGCAGCAACTTGACCCAAGTCATCCAATATCAGGGCTGGCACCATGGCTGTGTGTGCAGGCCCCCCACACCCACCTGAAGACCTGGCCCCCTGGTCCGCCCTGACTCGTGGAGCTCAGGAGTGCAAGCTGAGCTGGTGGGCCTTAGCGTCCCAACCCTTGTGCCTTGCCATGGCTGCCAGTCGTCATGCTCAACCTGCTCTGCAGGAACATATTTATCCCAGTTGTCTTTTGTTGGGAGGAACCCCAGCCGCCTTTGTTTGCGGGTTAGGGTCCCTTGCGGAGGACCTGGAGGCTGTCAGGGGTGACCTTGAGCTGGCCCCTGCTTGCTACATGGGTTGTTTTCTTAGCTGGACACCAAGGCCTGTGAGGGGTTCCCTCCTGTGTTCTGTGGCCAGGGCAGGGCTGGGCAGGGAGCAGCCATTGCTCATGTGGGAGACCGTAGGCATGGGTCATGGTGCTGAGGATCTGAAAGCAGACGAGGAGGGGGTGAGAGCAGGAGAGGAGGCTCAGAGCTGGGGGATGGGGGTACATCACAGGCAGTGTGGTAGCAAGAAGGTGCAGTGGGGACGAGAGGACAATGTGAGGCAAATGGGACCGTGCTGCCCCATTTCACAGAGGGGAAAACTGAGGCCAGGAGGCCATGGGAAAGCAGGCAGGGCCACCTGGCTGGGAGCCCCAAGCAGGGAAGCCAGTGACTCAGTCCCTCCCAGTGGCTGCCCCACACCTTTGATCCCTGTGCCAGGTAGTGGTGCTGGCCCCATCCTGCAGGTGAACAGACCAGGGCTCATGACACAGCCTGGGCCCCACGGTAACTCAGGCCTGGCCTGGGAAGCAACACTCCCTTCCTACCTGCAGCGGCCTCTTCCTGTGCAGGTGGGTGGTGAAGGGTCAATTTTCTGGTGGCCTGGCAAAGCCAGGCTTTGTGTCCCTCAGTGTGTGGACAGGGAGAGGGCCTGAGCTCTGTTCTTTCCTCTCCTGCAGGGGCAGAATCCTTTCGAGCTGGCCTTCACCCTAGACCAGGCCCGCCACGGGGAGCCTGACTTCAGCCCAGAGTGCCCAACCCGCCCTGGTGAGGGGCTGAGGGGAGGGCACGTCTCTGGTGGTGGAGCTGGGTGGGGCTGGGCCGCCTCCCGAGCTGGGTGGGCCTCACCTCCAGCCCTCCTGGCACAGATATGCCCACAAGCCAGCCCATCGATATCCCTGATGCCAAGAAGAGAGGCAAAAAGAAGAAGAGATGCCGGGCCACCGACAGCTTTTCGGGCAAGTTTGAAGGTGAGTGGAGCGGGCCGGGGTGGGGGCTTTGGGAAGATGGGCTGGCCCAGGGAGGCTCTCACCCCCACCGCCGGGTCCACAGATGTCTACCAGCTGCAGGAGGACGTGCTTGGGGAGGGTGCCCATGCCCGTGTGCAGACCTGCATCAACCTCATCACCAACCAGGAGTATGCTGTCAAGGTGAGCCAGCCCACGGCACCGGAGCACGCCCCTTGCCTCTCCCCAGCAGCGCCGGGGTCTGGCACCACCCGAGGGGACAGAAGGAAGGGAGCTGGCATCTGAGCTGCCGGACTGACAGCCGGGGAAAACCAGTGTCTAAAAATGGCCCCAAGGCTGGTGACTCAGGCCACCCCTGGGAATCTAGGTCAGCCCAGGCTGAGCCCCCAAGTCCAGGTGAGAAGTGACCAGGGGTGGCACGCCAGCACAGGTGGCCAAGGACCTGCTGCCAGAGGGGTTGCCGAGAGCTGGGGGTTCAGTCAGAGCCAGTGCTCACCTGCTGGGTCATTCGGGTCAGGCTCCTGTTCCAGGGCTAAGGAATGCTTCTGGGCATTGATAGAGAGATCAAAACCCTGTACTCTGAGTCTGGGGAGCTGGGCAGCTGGGGAGACCAGGGCAGGCCTGTGAGAGCCTCCTGCCTGCCCTGTGCTGCCCTGACCCAGGGTGTGGCCACGCAGCCTGTGTGCCTGGCCAGGCATCATACCCTACCTTCTGAGAAGCCTTCCAGGCTTCCCTTGTGACCCTCTCCATCTGGGCTGAGTGAGGTCATGGGAGGCTGGTTGCCCAGGAAGGAGGGCCAGGTACTCCAAGGCAAGCGGAACTGGCTGGAAACCTCAGCCCTTGCTGGAAGCCTGGCAACCTGGGTCGCTGTGGTCCCCACCCCTTGGGAGTGCCCAGGTGGGGTGGGTGATGGTGCCACAGGACCAGACCCCTAGCATCAAGTACTCTCTGCATAGTTGAGGCTCCTGAACCCTCCCTTCTACAGGCCCTGCTGGGCAGGCTGACTCCTGTCACTCTGACGGACAGGGAGACCAAGGCAGGGAGTGGTTAGGCTAGGTGTCTGAGTGGGAACCCCAGAAGGCCACATCCCTCCTGAGAGGGACTGCTGTCTCCTCCATGGAGTGGGGGCCTTAGCCATGTTCCCAGGAGATGAGATGAGGTTCAGTTAACTCCAGAAGGGCACGACTGGTGGCACTGTGTCAAGGAGCCCCTGGAATCTGTGGGGCAGGTGTATCTGTCACTCAACAGGTGGGACAGCACTTCAGGTGGTGGCCCAGGCCCAGTGGCCAGTGGACATGGTGCCAGCTTGTTGCTGGAGCCTGGCCAGCAGAACACACCATAGGCATTCCCCTAGGCTGCTGGTGGGCCGGAGTCCCGAGCATGCTGGTGACCAAGCCTGCCCACCCACCCAGCGAGAGGGAGCCCAAGGTCCAGCCTAGAAAGAGGGTCCCAGCAGGTGCTGGGGGTGTCCCCCAAATTAGTGTGGGACTGGGAGACAAGCTGTGGTGATGTGGTGCCCGGGCAAGGAGGAGAGCTTGGCGGGAGCTAGGTGCCCCAGGCGCCTCTACTCCCCTGGGTGGGGTGTGAGTCACCACAGTGGCCCCCAGTCTCCTGCTCCAGGCTGTGGTTGGTGGTGGTGGGGCGCCTTGTCTAAAGAACCTGCTGCCCTGAAGGGGTAAGTTGCAGGGGCTCCAGGTCCAAATTGGCAGCCTCTAGGGACATGCTGCCCCGTTTGTGCTGACACCACAGTTTGACTTCCGGTAAATTCTGGGCCCCCATAGGAGAGCTCTGCTTTCCAGAGCTTAAAAGTCTAAGCTCTGATCAGTTTCAGGCATGACCCAGGGGAAGTTTCTGGCGGGCTGTGGAAGATCTGGCTGGCCCAGTTGTGTTTCTGTATGTGTATCTGTCCTCACCACCCCTATACCCCCTACCCCCGGCCATTTCAGATCATTGAGAAGCAGCCAGGCCACATTCGGAGCAGGGTTTTCAGGGAAGTGGAGATGCTGTATCAGTGCCAGGGACACAGGTAATGTGACCTAGCCTCGTCACAGCACTGGGCCCCTAGCCACCTTTCAGTGGATGAATGGGCCCAAGAGCCTTCTCATCACCCACAGTGGCCACTTAGCGAGCACCCACTGTGTGCCAGGCCCTGTGTCGTGGGTTGGCCCCGTGGTGGGCAAGAAAGCAGGCCCGTGGCCCTAGGCCCATGCCTCCTGCTGGCAGGTGGAGGTGGAGGAGGCGCACCCCTCCTAGGCAGGGCTGTGGCTGCGGCTNACTGTGTGCCAGGCCCTGTGTCGTGGGTTGGCCCCGTGGTGGGCAAGAAAGCAGGCCCGTGGCCCTAGGCCCATGCCTCCTGCTGGCAGGTGGAGGTGGAGGAGGCGCACCCCTCCTAGGCAGGGCTGTGGCTGCGGCTGCAGCTGCATGCAGGCCTGAGGAAGCCTCAACCCTTCCCCTGCCCCTCTGCCCTGCACCCCAGGAACGTCCTCGAGCTGATTGAGTTCTTTGAGGAGGAGGACCGTTTCTACCTGGTGTTTGAGAAGATGCGGGGTGGTACGTGTGGCCTGGCGCAATTTCTGTCTGGATCCTGATGGGCCTGGGGGCTCAGGGCCACCAGGGAGAAACTTCCAGGGGGCCTGCCCATCAGAGGGACCTTAGGGGTCCAGGGTGGTGGCCCCAGCTCAGGTTGGAGTACTTTGGACTCAAAGAGGCCAGAGTGGGGGCTTCCCTGCCAGGGTGGGGTGGGTGCTGGGCATTGGGCAGTGGAGGTGACACCTGTGTACTCTGGCCCAGGCTCCATTCTCAGCCACATACACAAGCGGCGGCACTTTAATGAGCTGGAGGCTAGCGTGGTGGTGCAGGACGTAGCCAGTGCCCTGGACTTCCTGCACAACAAAGGTGGGTGGCCGGGCCGCCTGCCCCAGGGGTCCTAGGTATCTGCCCTTGCACCCAGTCCACCTGCCCAGGACTCCTGAAAAGCGTGCCCACCCACCCATGACCTTGGTTTTTGGTTCTCCCGGCAGGCATTGCCCACAGGGATCTAAAGCCGGAAAACATCCTCTGTGAGCACCCCAACCAGGTGAGGGGCACAGAAGGGGGTGGCCTTCCTTTCGGACCAGGCCCCCAGGACCCAGCCCTCACAGCCCGTTCCAACCCCACCCAGGTGTCCCCTGTGAAGATCTGCGACTTTGACCTGGGCAGTGGCATCAAACTCAACGGGGACTGCTCCCCCATCTCCACCCCAGAACTGCTCACCCCGGTGAGGGCTGNACTTGTGGTCTACCTAGACAACAGGGACCAATCAAGCACCAACACACAACCCTTCAAAGAAAGTGACCAATCAGATGTTCCCTTCCCTGGAAATCCTTTTTTCCCATGTATACTCCCTGCATAAGCAATGTAATCCAAAACCCGGGGCTCCTCCCTATAGCCGCTGCGTCGTATCGGTGGGAGCCCCAGCTCGAGCTGGGTAATAAAAACTCTCTTGCTTTTGCATCGGATATCGGCTCTCTGGTGGTGATTGGGAGGTTTCGCGACTTGGGCATAACAGTCTCTGTGTGTGTCGTTATTCCACAGGGAGAAAGAGGCCCCCGAGGCCTTTCTGGACCCCGAGGTGAGGAAGGTTGCTGGGGTGCACGAGGTCCCAAGGTGAGTGTGACCTTGAGCTGCGGCATTCTTTCCCTGTCTCTGTTTTATCCCTCGAGTTTAAGGAGAATCTTAATTCTTCAACATAGCTGTGGTGTGTTCACTCTTTCTCACAGGGAGGGTTTCCTGGAAGTAGAAGTAGAGCCTGAGAAAAGGAATCCAACGTAAATAGTTTGTTGGGAGGGGACCAGAGTAAACACTGGTAGCGGAGTGTGAGATGTGGAGTGAGATGGAAGGGAAGGTGGCCTCAAAACGCTGCCTGCTGTTCAGTAACCACTGTGGGTGGGCGGAGCTCATTCTCCTGGGGGACGTGGGGGCTGGCGTGGAACGCACTTGCACTTCAGTGTTATCCCACTCGAGGGTGAGGGGGTGGGGGTGTTCAGGCCCCCAAATGCTGTCAGGCATTAGCTCAGGGCTGCTCTCAAGGGGCATTAATTCCCCAGTACTTCTGGACCGCCTTGTGTGTGTGTGGACAGGCTCTGGTTTCAGGAAAAAACCCGCAGGAGAAGAGTCACAGAACTGGCAGCTGGAGGCGGGGCTTGAGATCCTGAAAACATTAAAGGCTGATGGGTGGGGCATCCTTGCCTTTAATGTTTCTTAACTTTCCAGGATTAGACCGCCTCCTTCGATAAGGCTAGAAAGTCTTATCTGCAAGTTCAGAGTCCTATAGAGTTTTTCTGATCACAATGACCATATTCTGCATATTCTAATGTTTCCTTTTCAGTGAATTTATCCTGTTGTTCCTGGAAGCCTTCTCATGCTTGTTATTCAGTGTATTCTCATTTCACTACTGTTTCCAGCTCAGCCCTTACTGTGTGAGGAGTGGCAAGGTACAATTGTCTTCACATCATAGGTGCAGGAAGTGGTAGTGACCAGAAGGCTGCAACATCCATTATGGTTACTGGAGGAGGAATCTTCATTTTGATCTAAAAAATTACATTTTCTTGAAATTAGGGACATATGTTTCTCCAAGTGAAACAATAGTTTAAAAGCCTCATTCAATCTTAGTCATTTTTATTTCTTCTTAACTTTAGGGAACAAGAGGTTTTTCAGGAGAAGAAGTGAGTGACCTTCCTTACTCTTTTCAAACTGGAGAACTGATTCTTTGGGAAACACAATAACAAATCCACTTATTTTTCCTTCCTTGAGTGAGGTGGGACTTAAAACTTTCAGAAAAGGGAATATGTCAGATGTTATTAATGGCCAAACTGCCATGCTAATGAATGGCTAATTGTAAGGCATGTATTTCAGGCTTACCGCCTGGGCCTATATGATAACTTTTAAGCCTTGCTAATTCTGTAAAAATTGAGCCATCTGTTTGTCATGTTTATTTGGAAGAGTTGGTCCTGAATTCAAGGCGTGGTCAGGAGGGTCTGGTCAAGCTCGGTGTCAAGAAGGAGAGAGATGTTAGCACACAGCTGAAAAGGAGCTGGCATAGTAAGGAATGGCTTTGTATTCAGAAGCAAAGTATCCATTTGCTTGTCCATTCATTCAGAAAAATTTATTAGGTACTTTCTCTGTTCCCCAGATTACCCTTGGGAATGGTTACAAACTGGTGAAAAGTCAAACAATGGCTGCTGCTGCTGCTGCTAAGTCGCTTCAGTCTGGTCCGACTCTGCAACCCCATAGACCGCAGCCCACCAGGCTCCCCCTGGCCCTGGGATTCTCCAGGCAAGAGCACTGGAGTGGGTTGCCATTTCCTTCTCCAATGCATGAAAGTGGAAAGGGAAAGTGAAGTCGCTCAGTTAGCAACCCCAATGGACTGCAGCCCACCAGGCTCCTGCGTCCATGGGATTTTCCAGGCAAGAGTACTAGAGTGGGTTGCCACTGATAGAACTCCTTTACTCAGGTCTCCTGGTTCTGATCCACCCGTATAGCCTGTGCCAACACAGCATGTAATTTTAGCCCAGCAGTTTCGTGTGCTCATATTCATTCTCTGACTCAGCCGTATGTTTGCTAAAAAAATGCCTGAAGCTTGATTTCCTTGTGTGGCCAGTAGGAGTAAATCAACCAACCATCCCATATATGTGACACGCATCTTATTTTGCTTGCAGAACTTCAAATATTTTTCTTCAAAAGATGCTTTATAAACTCTTTTCTTCAAAAGAGTTTCCCTGGTGGCTCAGATAGTAAAGCATCTGCCTACAATGCAGGAGACCTGGGTTGAGTCCCTGGGTTGGGAAGATCCCCTAGAGAAGGAAATGGCAACCCACTCCAGTACTCTTGCCTGGAAAACCCCAAGGATGGAGGGTCCTGGTAGGGTACAGTCCACGGGGTCACAAAGAGTTGGACACGCCTGAGCGACTTCGTTCACTGAGATAGTTGGCAAAATGAAGGATCCAAAATTTGAAATCGATGGAATGCTTGATGAACCATCACAATACAGCTGCCAGTTTTTACTTTCATCATGAGTTAGCCCCAGTGTTTCAGTTCTTTTCTAAAGAAGTTTTTTTTTTTTTTTTAAGTCTTTCAAAAATGCATACACATGCATACACACTTATTTAATTCCTACTTCTTCTGGAATCATCCAAGTTTCCATTATGCAGATTAATTCAGGGATATTTGCCAGTCTTTTTAAACTAAAAAAATAGTCAGTGACATATTCTCAGGATGCTTTTGTGTGCCTTAGCTTCAGAATAAAAGAATGTAAAACTATGAAAAAAAAAATACCCAAAAGCAAAAGGACCAATGTTAGCATGTAGACAACCTGTGAGGAATGGTTCATTCAGTCTTGCGAGGGAATTACAGTACTTGTTCCAGTGTAAAAGTTTAAAAGGAAGTCTTTCTGTCCATTCAAAATCTGAGTTCCTTTTCTTTAACAGCTGAGCTGTCAGGAAAAACAGTATATTGAGCTACTTTCCACCTCAGGAAGAAAATAATTACTGCTTTTTAATGCTTGAATGCAGTATACAAATGTTGTTCCAGGAGGTCTAGATTCGTGTACCAACTGACAACAAAATTAGCAAAGAAATTAACATCAGAACAAGAACACATACCCTGGTCCTCTTTGCCTAAGGTTCTCATCTTCCTTTGCACTGCAGGGCAACCCTGGTGAAGAGGGTGTTGATGGCTTGCACAGGGACCAGGTGCACGAAGTCTTCATTCTGTGTCCCCAGCCCCTCTCTGCCCTCAATAGTGTGGCATTAACAGTCTCTACGGTTGTCACGACTGGTCTGGAAATGTAAGGAAAGACGCACGCTTAACAATGTCGAAAGTTAGCTTATATATTTGCTGTTATCTTCAAAACACAAGGGCCTTAGAAACTTAACTCCCATTTCACATATTATTGTCCAGTATTTTATTTCTGCTTTTCATTTTGTTAATTTCTACTAAATGAGGACTTTGTTATAATTATGGTTTTATTTAGTTGATCCTTATCTGGCTTTACCTTCGTTTCTGTTGCTACCACTGATACCTTCAACGGAACATGAAAAGATGGTGTTTCTTTTGCTTAAGGTACAACTTTTTGAGTTTTTCTTTAATAAAAGTTGTAAACCTCCTTGGTTGTTTTTTAATCTGAAAAAAAAATTTCATGGTTTCACAGTTTTACTTGAAATATTGTTCTTCGGTAAACTGTTTTCTCTCGGACTTTGGAAATGTGATTTTTGTATTCTCCTGGGCTTCTATTGTCTTTTCTCCTTCGCTTTTGCCTTTAGGAAGTTATCCATCAAGCTGAAAGCTTAACCCCAGCTCAGACCTCCCCACCGCCAGGCCCACCATGCCTGGCCTCCCCTTGAACACTCCACCGTGGCCAGTCCTGTTTTTACCTTATAAAGACGGTGGTGTGGGATTGCTGTAACCTTTAGACTAATGGCTGTCTGAGACATTGCCTCCACCTATAATATGGTTGCAGTATTCTGTGATGATTTGACAGAGGACACCTGTGTTCCTCCTTCTCAAATATTTTGAGTGGTGCCTCAAAGGGCACCCAATGCCTCTACTCTGGAAAAAGACATTGATTCAGTGCAGTTTCCAATCAATGCACAATGCTTCAAATTGATCAACTTCAGAAACACACGCTACTGTGGTTCCATGCTGCGGCCTTGAACTCCAGCCAGAGGTTCTGGGAGAATGTCCTGGCATACAAGGCCCAACCCAGAAAGAAGGAAAACTTGCTGACCTTTCTGGGAGACCGTTTCCACAGCATTGCCACTCGGGAGAAGGTTAGTGTGACCCCACCAAAGAAGTGCATTCCGAGGCTGAGACACGAAAGCGATCTCTTAGACAACTACATGCAGCAGGATGCTCATGAATGTTTAAATTATTTGCTGAACAGGGATGTCCTGCAGGGAGAAAAGAAACTAAATGGGAGATTTAAAAATGGCAGCACGAAGGAACTGCAGAGAGTGATAAACCAGAACTCACTTGTGTCCAAATCTCAAGGGAGATTTTTCAGGGAGCACTCACCCATGAAACTTGATGCTTGAGCTATGAAACTGTTTGTAGCAAAAGATGATTTTCTTGACCTTTGTGTCAATGTGGGGCAGAATATATCTCCTCTGGCGAGAGTTCAAGGCCGCAGCACGGAACCACGGCAGCATGTGTTTCTGAAGTTGACCAATTTGAAGCATTGTTCATTGATTGGAAACTGCACTGAATCAATGTCTTTTTCCAGAGTAGAGGCATTGGGTGCCCTTTGAGGCACCACTCAAAATATTTGAGAAGGAGGAACACAGGTGTTCTTCTCTGTCAAATCATCACAGAATACTGCAACTGTATTATAGGTGGAGGAGAAGGCAATGGCACCCACTCCAGCACTCTTGCCTGGAAAATCCTATTGACAGAGGAGCCTGGTGGGCTGCAGTCCATGGGGTCGCTAAGAGTTGGATACGACTGAGCGACTTCACTTTCACTTTCCACTTTCATGCATTGGAGAAGGAAGTGGCAACCCACTCCAGTGTTCTTGCCTGGAGAATCCCAGGGACGGGGGAGCCTTGTGGGCTGCCGTCTATGGGGTCGTACAGAGTCGGACACGACTGAGAACTTAGTAGCAATAGCAGCAGCATTATAGGTGGGGGCAATGTCTCAGCCAGCCATTAGTCTAAAGGTTACAGTGATCCCACACCACCGTCTTTATAAGGTGAGAACAGGACTGGCCACGGTGGAGTGTTCAAGGGGAGGCCAGGCATGGTGGCCCTGCCTGTCTGAGAGACTTCAGCAACACAGAAACGCTGTTGTGGACAGGAATATTGTCATGCAACAGGTTGCAGGCCCAGCAAAGGTTGAGCGTCAGAAAGCTGCCCATGATTTTGGCCTTGTATGTCGAGTGGTACCAGTACATGGAGCAATTCCATGTACACCGAACGATCTTACCAGGTGGTCTTCCTGCTGGAACTGTAGCTCTCCAACGCCTGAAGTGACATGGTGCATCTGGACTGCATGTATGAGCTGGCTGTGGTGGCGGTCCACTGAGGCAGTGCTCCTAATCATGGCTTTATGTCAATATCACTGTGGTGAAAAGTCATGGCTTCTGGCTTCTGTTTGATGATGACGTGGTAGAGAAAATGGGTGCCCAAGCTACTGAAGAAGTCTATGGTCTGAATTCAGATATTAAAAAAATTCAGAATCTGGATATATTTTATTCTATCCATCAAGATAATAAATTAAAGGACTGTGGGAGTCATTTGAATGGAGGGAAATATTCAAAGCACTCTGAGCTGCAGACGTTTCTCTGCAGACACCCATCCCCGCCAGAGACCCACCAGCAGTGTACTCTGCGTCTCGGGAGTCTGGCTGTGTGACCCCTTCCCCTTCCCCCCAGCTCCCCTTCATTTTCCTACATGCAGCCCTACTCATGGTTTTAAGTTCATCTGAGGTAGTGTTAACTGCAGTCAGATCATAGTAAGGTTTAGATGAATGACATTTGCTAATTTTAGGATTGAAATCAAGATTGCTGGGAGAAATATTAACAACCTCAGATATGCAGATGATACTACTCTAATCTAGTCAAAGCTATGGTTTTTCCAGTAGCTATATATAGATGTGAGAGTTGAACTATAAAGAAGGCTGAGTGCCAAAGAATTGATGCTTTTGAATTGTGGTGTTGGAGAAAACTCTTGAGAGTCCCTTGGACATCAAGAAAATCAAACCAGTCCATCCTAAAGGAAATCAGTCTTGAATATTCATTGGAAGGACTGATGCTGAAGCTGAANCCGGGGTGCGAGGTCTGGGGGGTCACCCTGGAGACTGTGGCTGTGTAACCCTAGGTGCAGGGTCTGGGGGGTCACCCTGGATGGAGACTGTGGCTGTGTGAGCCCAGGTGCAGGGTCTAGGGGGTCACCCTGGAGACTGTGGCTGTGTGACCGAGGTGCGGGGTCTGGGGATTGCGTGGGTCTCACCCCATCCACGTGGGTCTGGATCCTGTACCCGGAGACCCCATATGTGCTCTACTTCAGTATGTCTTGTCCCCTCTGAGGTTTCCAACATCTGAATTGGGGGTGTTGCGCTGATTAACCTGTGGTCCTTTTTCTTCTCTTCATATAGCTGCGTTCACATGAGGTCAGGCGCCTCTGAGGGAGTTGCTGCTCTGTGTTCTGCTGAGTGAAAGAGAACCTTCGGTGGTGTCCTATTGATATCGTAGCATGTCACGTGTCTAATCCATAGGGTCACCACTGTCAGGCCTCCTCTAGCCCGAGCTCATGTCATTTAATTTGTAATTTACTGTTATTTATATTGGGGCAGAGTTGATTTCCACTGTTTTGTTTGTTTTAGGTGCACATGAACTTGATTCAAGTATACACAGATGTATATTTATTCTTTGTTCAGTAGAGTCTCCAGTTCTATTCAGTAGGTCCTTTTTCATTATCAACTTGATATATATTAGTGTATATATTTTCATCCCAAGCTCTTAATTTATCTGTCCCTTCTAATCTTCATTCGATAATCATAATTTGATTTTCTCAGTCAGTGCTTCTTTTTCTTTTTGTAAATTAGTTCATTGGTGTGAACTTATAGATTCCACCTGAACATGAAATCTTAGGATAGTCATCCTTTTCTCTCTGAAAATTAATTTCTCGGTATATCACAGCTGCTGCCACTATTGTTATTTCGTTCTGCTTTATGGCCGAGCAGCATCCTGGTGTGCAGATGTACCACGGAGTCTTCATTTTTCTGTCAGTGGACATTTTGGTGGATTCTGTGTCTTGACTGTTGTAATAGTGCTGCCCTGAAAATCCAGGTGCACGTGTCATTTGGAATGGTGGTTTTCTCTGGACCTAAGCCGAGGAATGGGATTGCAGGATCATAGGATGTTTAGTGTTTCAAGGAACCTCCGTGCTGTTTTCCATCGTGGCTTCACCATTTACATTCCCACCAAGACTGTGGGAGGATTTTATTCTCTGTACATTGTCTGTAGTAATTGTTCTCTGTAGATGACCCCTGGCGCCAGTGAGGTGGTACCTCATAGTTTTGTTTGGTATTGACTTAATAATTACGGATGTGAACTATCTTTCCATGTGCTTTTATTATTTTTTTTTACATCTTGTGAGAACAGTTTACCTCTTCAGTCTGGCTTCTAGATGTGTATAAGAGACAGGGTGCGAGGTCTGGGGGGTCACCCTGGAGACTGTGGCTGTGTAACCCTAGGTGCAGGGTCTGGGGGGGTCACCCTGGAGACTGTGGCTGTGTAACCCGAGGTGCGGGGTCTGGGGGGTCACCCTGGAGACTGTGGCTGTGTAACCCTAGGTGCAGGGTCTGGGGGGTCACCCTGGATGGAGACTGTGGCTGTGTGAGCCCAGGTGCAGGGTCTAGGGGGTCACCCTGGAGACTGTGGCTGTGTGACCGAGGTGCGGGGTCTGGGGATTGCGTGGGTCTCACCCCATCCACGTGGGTCTGGATCCTGTACCCGGAGACCCCATATGTGCTCTACTTCAGTATGTCTTGTCCCCTCTGAGGTTTCCAACATCTGAATTGGGGGTGTTGCGCTGATTAACCTGTGGTCCTTTTTCTTCTCTTCATATAGCTGCGTTCACATGAGGTCAGGCGCCTCTGAGGGAGTTGCTGCTCTGTGTTCTGCTGAGTGAAAGAGAACCTTCGGTGGTGTCCTATTGATATCGTAGCATGTCACGTGTCTAATCCATAGGGTCACCACTGTCAGGCCTCCTCTAGCCCGAGCTCATGTCATTTAATTTGTAATTTACTGTTATTTATATTGGGGTAGAGTTGATTTCCACTGTTTTGTTTGTTTTAGGTGCACATGAACTTGATTCAAGTATACACAGATGTATATTTATTCTTTGTTCAGTAGAGTCTCCAGTTCTATTCAGTAGGTCCTTTTTCATTATCAACTTGATATATATTAGTGTATATATTTTCATCCCAAGCTCTTAATTTATCTGTCCCTTCTAATCTTCATTCGATAATCATAATTTGATTTTCTCAGTCAGTGCTTCTTTTTCTTTTTGTAAATTAGTTCATTGGTGTGAACTTATAGATTCCACCTGAACATGAAATCTTAGGATAGTCATCCTTTTCTCTCTGAAAATTAATTTCTCGGTATATCACAGCTGCTGCCACTATTGTTATTTCGTTCTGCTTTATGGCCGAGCAGCATCCTGGTGTGCAGATGTACCACGGAGTCTTCATTTTTCTGTCAGTGGACATTTTGGTGGATTCTGTGTCTTGACTGTTGTAATAGTGCTGCCCTGAAAATCCAGGTGCACGTGTCATTTGGAATGGTGGTTTTCTCTGGACCTAAGCCGAGGAATGGGATTGCAGGATCATAGGATGTTTAGTGTTTCAAGGAACCTCCGTGCTGTTTTCCATCGTGGCTTCACCATTTACATTCCCACCAAGACTGTGGGAGGATTTTATTCTCTGTACATTGTCTGTAGTAATTGTTCTCTGTAGATGACCCCTGGCGCCAGTGAGGTGGTACCTCATAGTTTTGTTTGGTATTGACTTAATAATTACGGATGTGAACTATCTTTCCATGTGCTTTTATTATTTTTTTTTACATCTTGTGAGAACAGTTTACCTCTTCAGTCTGGCTTCTTGAAAGTTGACCCTGTTTGGAATTTTTTCCCGATGATTTACCCCAGGATATTTCTTGAAGGCAGGTGTCGTTTACAGCCCTCTTGGACTTGTGACTATAATGACCCCTTTAGCATCTGGTTTAAGGTTATCTGAACCAGCTAATTCTCTTGCCTGGAAAATCCCATGGACAGAGGAGCCTGGTAGGCTTCAGTCCATGGGGTGGCTAAGAGTCGGACACGACTGAGCGACTTCACTTTCACTTTTCACTTTCATGCATTGGAGAAGGAAATGGCAACCCACTCCAGTGTTCTTGCCTGGAGAATCCCAGGGACAGGGGAGCCTGGTGGGCTGCTGTCTATAGGGTCGCACAGAGTCGGACACGACTGAAGCGACTTAGCAGCAGCAGCAGAACCAGCTAATTACTCCCTGTCCCTCCGCCTTTCTTTTTTGGTAACTGAATTTCTATTCTAGGTCTATGAGACTGTTTCATTTTTGTAAAGAAGTTTATTTATTTAGATTCCACAGGAAGTAATATCTTATACTTGTCTTTCTCTATCTCTTACTATGCTTAATATGATTATCTCTAGTTTCTTCCTGATAACTGGAAATGGGATTATGTCATCCTTTATGTCTGAATAATATTGCATTGTGTACATGTACCCCGTTTTCTGTCTTCATTCATCTGTCCTTGGACATTTAAGTTGCTTCCGTGTCTTGGTTATTGTACCTAGCTCTGCCATGATTGTTGTCTTTTTTAAATTTTGGTTTCCTCTGGATCTATGTCTAGGTATGGGAGGCTGGGTCATTGGGTACATCTATGTTTAGTTTTTTAAGAACCTCTATAATGTTGTCCCTAGTGGGTGTACTGACTTATATTCCCCACAACAGTGTAGGAGGATTCCCTTTTCTCCACACCCTCTGCAGACTTTATTGTTGTAGGGCTTTCGATGTGGCCATTCTGATCAATGTGAGGTGATACCCCATTGTACATTTGATTTGTCTTTCTCTAAGAACTAGTGATGCTGAGCATCGTTTCATGTACTTTATGGCCATCTTGATGACTTCTTTGGAGAAATGTGCATTTATTTGTTGGCAGATTTTTTTATTGGGTTGTTTGCTTTTTTTTGATACTGAGCTGAACTAGTGGTTTGTATGTGTTGAAGAGAAATTCCCTATAGGTATCTTTGCAAGAATTTTTTTTCCATTCTGAGGGTTGTCTTTTTCTTTCACTGATGGTTTCCTTTGCTGTGCAGATGCTTTTAATGTTTATTAGGTCCTATTTGTTTATTTTTGTTTTATTTTCATGATTGTACGAGGTGGATCAAAAAAGAACTTGCATTTTATGTCAAGGCGTGTGCTCTTTTTCTTAAGAGTTTCATAGTATCTGTCCTTTTATTTAGATCTCTAATCTATTTGGAATTTATTTTTGTGTATGGTGTTAGGGAGCATTCTAACTTCATTCTCATTTTCATGAGAGGCTAAGGAACCTGCCTGGTGTCCTCCAAGTAGCTGCTCCCAATTTCCCTTCCCAGCATCTGTATAGGAGGGTTCCCTTTGCTGTACACCCTCTCCAGCAATTATTGTTTGTAGAATTTCCATCTGTGGCCATTCTGACTGGTGTGAGGTGATACCTCCTTGAAATTTTGATTTGCATTCCTCTCATATTTAGCGATGTTGACATCTTTACATGTGAATTTTTAAAACAATGTGAGTTAAACTTACTTATTCAATTTGGCTTCCTGAACACCTGCTCTGTTTTTAATATTTTTCTGTTGTCCGCCCCTAGGACATTTCTTGAAGGCAGCTGTTTTTTACTTATAGCCCTCAAGCCTAGTGAATATTAGGTACCCGTAAGCAAAGGTTTCAAAGTTGTTGTGGGAAATAGCCACAAGGCGGCAGTATGCCTTTGGGCCCCTACCCTGGTTATTGGGGGAACCAGAGCCTTAGGGAAAGTCCCGTTCCTGAATTGTCAGTTAGAATGGAATGTGCTAGAAGAAACACCCAAGGCTTGCGACCCACTCCTTCCTTCCTTCCCCCTATGCCCTGGACACATCCCAGTTCCGGCAGCACCACTCTGTGGAGGGGGCTTTCATCATAGGTGGGGTGACCCTAAGGAAGGAAGCTGAGGGTGGGAACCCCATCACCTGGAGACATGCAGCCCAGGGGGCTTTTCAAAGCTCTTCCAGCCCAGAAGCTTCACATCCATTGGGTGCAGTGGGTGTAGTTTCACTGCACCTCCTGCAGTGAAACTGCCAGGATCTGGAGGCTGTAGGCCGGTGCAGAGGGGAAGACACGCCAGTCCATGGGAGAGGGCTCATTGACTGGCACGTCCTCCCAACCTCCCTCAGCCCCAAGTCAGTTCATCCAAGAGACTCAAGCCCCCCCAGGCTTCAGGGATGTGGCAGCAGCCCAGGTCACAAAGGCCTGAAGGGAATAGGTCAACATTCTCTTTTGTGATTTGTTATTTTCTGTTGGTGTAGATGTGACTTACCATGTTGTAGAGTGTGTTTGTTTTTTGTTTCAAGTGTACAGCAACGTGATTCACTCATGCATAGCTGTGTACATGTTCTTTTATTTTTAAATTTCTTTATTTTAATTGGAGGCTAATTACAATATTGTGGTGGTTTTTGCCATACATTGACATGAATCAGCCATGGGTGTACACGTGTCCCCCATCCTGAGCCCCCCTCCCCCTCCCTCCCCATCCTATCCCATCCC
>SJYV01043405.1:0-32985 GCA_006410875.1 Neotragus pygmaeus | reverse complement strand
CAGTGCATTGGCTGCGAGCTCCCTGTTTCATGCATTGAACTTGGACTGGCGATCTATTTCACGTATGGTAATATAAGT
Organism: Neotragus pygmaeus; assembly: GCA_006410875.1. Classification (NCBI taxonomy): domain Eukaryota; kingdom Metazoa; phylum Chordata; class Mammalia; order Artiodactyla; family Bovidae; genus Neotragus; species Neotragus pygmaeus. The sequence continues at coordinate 32,907 of SJYV01043405.1, read as the reverse complement.
GTTTCAATGCTATTCTCTCGAATCATCCCACCCTTGCCTTCTCCCGCAGAGTCCAAAAGTCTGTTCTTTACATCTGTGTCTCTTTTGCTGTCTTCATTTAGGGTCATCGTTACCATCTTTCTAAATTCCATATATATGCATTAATATACTGTATTTGTGCTTTTCTTTCTGACTTGCTTCACTCTGTATAATAGGCTCATTAGAACGGATTCAAATACATTCTTTTAAATAACTGAGTAGCATTCCATTGTGTATACGTGTACCTGTTCTTTTTTTGGGTTCTCTTCCCATATAGTTTATTATGCACTGTTGAGTAGGGGTCCTTGTCGTACTGTGGGTTCTTGTTGATTATTCTATAAAGAGTCACGTGTGTATGTTCATCTCCAGCTTCTCACTTCTTTTCCCACCGCCTTTCCCTTTTGGTGACCATAAGTAGTTTGCTAGGTTGTGAGGCTGCTTCTGTTTGGTAGAGAAGTTAATTTGTATCTATTTTTAGAATCCACCTGCAAGAGATAGCATAAGAAACTTGTCTTCCTCTGTCTTCCTTACATCACTTAGGATGACACCTTCTCTACTTCCTTCCTTGTTGCTGGACATGGTGTGATGTCACCCTCTTTATGGCTGAGTGATGTTGCTCTGTGCGTGTACCCCACCTTGCTGACCCATTCATCTGTCCTCACTCACTTAGGCTTCACCCATGTCTTGGCTCTTGTACACATCACTGCCGTGAACATTGCGGTGCACCTGTCTTTTAAAATCTTGGTTTTCTGTGGATCTGCACCCAGGAATGGGATTGCTGGGTCCTATGGTACTTCTCTGTTAGGTTTTCATGACCCTTTGTCCTGTTCTCCTTTGTGGATTTACTGACTTTCATTCCCACCAACAGGGAGGAGGGTTCTTTTCCTCTATTACCTCTCCAGCATTTATTGTAGATTTTCTATGCTGACCATTCTGACGTGTGTGAGGTGATGCCACTTCTGATTCACAGTTCTCTATTCAACCAGTCCATTCTGAAGGAGATCAACCCTGGGATTTCTTTGGAAGGAATGATGCTAAAGCTGAACCTCCAGTACTTTGGCCACCTCATGTGAAGAGTTGACTCATTGGAAAAGACTCTGATGCTGGGAGGGATTGGGGGCAGGAGGAGAAGGGGATGACCGAGGATGAGATGGCTGGATGGCATCACTGACTCGATAGACGTGAGTCTGAGTGAACTCCGGGAGATGGTGATGGACAGGGAGGCCTGGCATGCTGCGATTCATGGGGTCGCAAAGAGTCGGATACGACTGAGCGACTGAACTGAACTGGACTGAACTGAACTGAGTATCTTTTCATGTGCTTCTTGGCTATCTCTCTGTCTTCTTTGGAGAAAGGTCCATTTAAATCTTGTGCCCCTAGTTGGCTGGGTTGTTTCTTTGATATCGAGCTGAATAAGCTGTTTGTATGTTTTGGAGAGAGATTCCTCGTGCATGTCTTTGTTTGCACATATTAGTTCCATTATGAGGTTTGTCTTTTTGTTGTGTTTATGGTTTCCTCTGATGTGCCAGAGCTTTTAAGGGGAGTTAGGTCTGATTTATTTATTTTTGTTTTATTTTTCATGATTCTAAGAGATGGATCAAAGAAAAACTTGCTGCATTTTATGTCAAAGTGTGTTCTGCTTTTTCCCTTAAGAGTTTCATATTATCTGTGCTTTTATTTAGGTCTTTAGTCTATTTGGAGTTTAATTCTGTGCATGCTGTTAGGCACTAGTCTAATTTCATTCTCATGACCATTTCTTAAAAACCCCGCAAACTGTTCTTCATAGTTCAGTTCAGTTCAGTCACTCAATTGTGTCCAACTCTTTGCGAGTCGGACCATGGACCGAAGCACGCCAGGCCTCCCTGTCCATCACCAACTACTGGAGTTTACCCAAACTCATGTCCATTGAGTCAGTGATGCCATCCAACCATCTCATCCTCTGTTGTCCCCTTATTCTCCTGCCCTCAATCTTTCCCAGTTTCAGGGTCTTTTCAAATGAGTCAGCTCTTTGCATCAGGTGGCCAAAGTATTGGAGTTTCAGCTTCAACATCAGTCCTTCCAGTGAATACTCATGACTGATCTCCTTTTGGATGGACTGGTTGGATCTCCTTGCAGTCCAAGGGACTCTCAAGAGTCTTCTCCAACACCACAATTCAAAAGCATCAATTCTTTGGCACTCAGCCTTCTTCACAGTCCAACTCTCACATCCATACATGACCGCTGGAAAAAACATAGCCTTGACTAGATGGACCTTAGTCGGCCAAGTAATGTCTCTGCTTTTGAATATGCTGTCTAGGTTGGTCATAGCTTTTCTTCTAAGGAGTAAGCGTCTTTTAATTTCATGGCTGCAGTCACCATCCATGGTGATTTTCACCTTTTCACTAACAGTGTGGGAGGGTTCCCTTTTCTTCACACTTTCTCCAGCATTTAGTGTTTGTCAACTTTTGGACAAGAGTCATTGTGAACCATGTGAGGAAACACCTCATTGTAGTTTTAATTTGCATGTCTAATATTTAGTGAAGTTGACATCTTCTCATGTGGTTCTTTTAAAGGGTGTAAGTTAAACTTACCTCTTGAAATCGGCCACTTGAACATCTGCCCTGTTTTGAATTTTTTTTCAGTGACACCTAGGGTATTTCTTGAAGGCAGGTATTTTTTACTTACAGCCCCTTGATGCTTGTGCATATTAAATACCCAGCAGCGCTGCTTTTCATGGTGTTGTTAAATGAAAAGGCCACAGGGAGCAGCACTTCTTCATGTCCCACTCTTGTTTTTTTTCCCAGTAATTTCCTTGTTATTTTATGTTGAAATATTGTTGATTTCTGGTGTGTTTGCTTCAGTTGTACAGATACACAATTCAGTTATGGGTAGACATTCATTTATTTTCTTTGTGTTCATTTTTCCATATGGGTGATTACGGTGTGTTCATCAACTTTCTTATGCTATTCAGTAGTTACTTTTTAATCATCTATTTGATGTATACTACTGTGAATATATTAACCCAAACTCTTAATTTCTCCCACTTGTTTCTGAAGGTTGGGGTCTCCGCAGAGGGCAAGAGACACGCCAGGTCCATTGTGGAGGAACACTCCCTGCACATGCTCCCAGTTCCCTCAGCCCCAGGACACTCCAGCCTTGGTACCCAAGCCAATCAGGCCTGATTGACACCAGCCTGCTTGTCACGGTTCACGTACTATTGAAGCCTGGCTCGGAGAATTTTGAGCATTACTTTGCTAGTGTGTGAGATGAGTGCAATTGTGCAATAGTTGATCATTCTTTGGCATTGCCTTTCTTTGGGATTGGAATGAAAACTGACCTTTTCTAGTCCTGTAGCCATTGCTGAGTTTTCCAAATTTGCTGGCATATTGAGTGCAGCACTTTCACAGCATCATCTTTTAGGATCTGAAATAGCTCAACTGGAATTCTATCACCTCCACTGGCTTTGTTGGTAGTGATGCTCCTGAGGCCCACTTGACTTCTCATTCCAGGATGTCTGGCTCTAGATGGGTGATCACACCGTCATGGTTATCTGGGTCATGAGATCTTTTTTGTATAGTTCTGTGTATTCTTGCTACCTCTTTTAATATCATCTGCTTCTGTTAGGCCCATACCATTTCTGTCCTTTATTGTGCCCATCTTTGCATGAAATGTTCCCTTCATATCTCTAATTTTCTTGAAGAGATTTCTAGTCTTTCCCATTGTATTGTTTTCCTCTATTTCTTTGCATTGATCATGGAGAAAGGCTTTCTTGTCTTGTGCTATTCTTTGGAACTCTGCATTTAAATGGGATGCATTTGAATCTTACTTTTCTCCTTTGTCTTTAGTTTCTCTTCTTTTCTCAGCTATTTGCAAGGCCTCCTCAGACAACCATTTTGCCTTTTTGCTTTTCTTTTTCCTGGGGATGGTCTTGATCACTGCCTCCTGTACAGTGTCACGAACCTCCTTCTATAGTTACAGGTACTCTGTCTATTCAGTCTAATTCCTTGAATCTATTTTTCACATCCACTGTACAATTTTAAGAGATATGATTTAGGTCATATCTGAATGGTCTAGTGGTTTTCCCTACTTTCTTCAATTTAAGTCTGAATTTTGCAATAAGAAGTTCATGATCTGAGCCACAGTCAGCTCCCTGTCTTGTTTTTGCTGACTTTATAGAGCTTCTCCATCTTCTGCAAAGAATGTAATCAATCTGATTTCAGTATTGACCATCTGGCAATGTATGGTGACCATCTGTATCACCGTACTCAGTGATGGTTTCAGTCTAATGCCTTTGCAAAATGTTTCCTCTTCAAGATTTAGGAAAAGGACTTAAAGTTTCTAAATTTCAGAACATAATACTGAACTGAGTTAACAAAAAGAGTTGAAGCATTATATTGAGAAACCAGAGGACTTCATGAAGCTGTTAACAAAAAGGATTAGTTACATAGAACTGAGTAAACTGGGAAGCATGGTTGTAATATTATGGTTTCTATCTGAAAGAATTATTGGTTTAAATCTGTGTTTTCCAGGTGTAAGAAAAACTTCTTCAATTCATTATGACTTGCAATAAATAGTTTGGTAGATTACGTCTTTTGTAACATTTATCTTTTTCTCTCTACTTGGTTGATCCTGCCAGTAACATATGCTCGTTTCAAAGATTAAGCTGTGAGTAAACGTGTATGGCAATTTCAGTACAATGAAATTGCAGATCCCTCATTAAGTCAACTATACCTCCTTTGGGCACTCTACTATTATAAATGGATTATAGCTAGTTATACTAATCGTTAGTTAAATTTGCTCTTTGTTTTCAAATCATGCTTCATGTCTATGCTGCTCTGTGTCCTTGTCTGCATTACTTATATCCTCTCTAATTTGTAAGATCGTTGTCTCTTACAATAACCAGTGTGTAAATCAGGCTGCCAACAAAACTTCTATGACTAAACATTTTAGAAGAAATAATTGTAATAGTGTGGTTCTTGGTATGGGAAGAAGCAACGAGGGAAAATGTCCCCTGGTTTATAATTAGAGAGAATCCAGAGAATTTTAATTACTGATGGAAGCTGGTCCAAAACTTAACACCTGGAGAGAAAAAAAAAATCAAGAAATTTTTGAGTGAACTGGAATGAAGCTCCCAGTGCCTTGGGACAAACGTTGATCATGAAATGTTTCCCAGTAATGGTCATTCATGAGCTAGAGGGGAAGGCCTGAGGAATGGAATCAACAATTGCAGCCCTTCAGTGGAGCCAGTGTGCCGAGAAAGGGGAATGCCAGCCCGCTGGCAGTCCTGAGACTGCAGCCACTCCCCCCACTCCCTGTGGTGAACCTTGAGGAGACTCTGAGAAAGCAGCCTGACAGGCCCCAGTTAAGATATATTAAATAGATTTAATGAGTCCTGATTCTTGCGTCTTCCCATGCATAGAAAAGTGATAAATTTCTTAACTTGAGATGCTGCCTCTTATGTTTAAAGTTAAATATTTCTAAGTCTACAGGTGTAAAGTAGGCATTTTTCCAAGAGGAACAAAGGAAGACAAGTTGCAGCATTTAAAAACACCGGCACCAATGGCAAGCACTCCCAGGAAGACCCATCTGACAGGCAAAATGGCCCCCCTTCTCCCGAAAGATTGTGGGATGGACACTGAGACAGGGGGATTTGTTACCAGGAAGGGTTAATTTTAATTTACACTGGATCTGCTTCTGTGATGTTAATCCTTTTTTGTTATTATAAACATACATAAAGGCCTTCTTCAGGGAAATAACCCAAGCTGCCCACCTGTGAAGGACTCTAAGGAAGTGAAACTAACACGTTCCCCTGCCTGAGGCTTGCCATTCAAGGGGATATTTGCAGGGATTTAATAGTCTTTTTTTTTTTTTTTTAATTTCCTCGCCTCCCCCGTCTGATCTCTGATCCATAAAAGAACCTGGCAACCAAGCCCTGACAAGATGGTTATCAAGGCGCTAGCCTGACATCTTCTTGCTCAGCTGACTCCTCTATCAAAGTCTCTTCCTTGCCACAACCCCTCGTCTCAAATTCACTGGCCTGTCTTGCGGTGAGCGGAGCGAGCCAGGACTCCGAAACAGAAGCCGGGCTGCAGTGTGCATCGGGTGCCTGCGCCTTTTGATCGGTGGTTTTCTCGGGATATAGGCCATGGTGCGAGGCTGTCAGATCCTAGTTTTGATCCCTCTTGAGAGGTTTTTTTCAGGCCTTCAGAGACTGTCCATTATGCTGACTGTTGCCAGTGCATATTCTCAGAGACAATTTAGGGGCATTCTTTTTCTTCCAGGCTCCCGCCTGCATTTATTGTCTGTAGATTTGTGATGATGGTGGTTGTGACTGGTGGGATTTATTTCCTGTTGTCATTTTGATTGGCATTCTGGCAGGAATTCAGGATCCTTCGCATCTTGTCCTATTGTGGAGGTTTATTTTGCCTTTTTTTTTTCTTCTAAGGGTGTCAGGATACTTTAACTTTGACAGTTGGGTTCCTGAAAGTCAGGTGTGTTTGGAATTTATTTCTCCAGTACACACCCCAGGACATTTCCTGAGGGCATGTGTCCTTAACAGACTCCCAGCCCTTGTGAATTGAGATGCCCTTGAACACCAAAGATTTAGTTACAGAAAGTGTCCACAAGGTGGCAGCAGTGTTGTCCTACCTTTCAGTTCAGTTCAGTCGCTCAGTTGTGTCCGACCCTGCGACCCCATGAATCGCAGCACGCCAGGCCTCCCTGTCCATCACCAACTCCCGGAGTTCACTCAGACTCACGTCCATCGAGTCAGTGATGCCATCCAGCCATTTCATCCTCTGTTGTCCCCTTCTCCTCCTGCCCACAGTCCCTCCCAGCATCAAAGTCTTTTCCAATGAGTCAACTCTTCACATGAGGTGGCCAAAGTACTGGAGGTTCAACTTTAGCATCATTCCTTCCAAAGAAATCCCAGGGTTGATCTCCTTCAGAATGGACTGGTTGGATCTTTTTGCAGTCCAAGGGACTCTCAGGAGTCTTCTCCAACACCACAGTTCAAAAGCATCAATTCTTCGGCGCTCAGCTATCTTCACAGTCCAACTCTCACATCCATAGATGACTACTGGAAAAACCATAGCTAGACAGACCTTTGTTGGTAAAGTAATATCTCTGCTTTTGAACATGCTATCTAGGTTGGTCCTAACTTTTCTTCCAAGGAGTAAATGTCTTTTAATTTCATGGCTGTAGTCACCATCTGCAGTGATTTTGGAGCCCCCCAAAATAAAGTCTGACACTGTTTCCACTGTTTCCCCATCTATTTCCCATGAAGTGATGGGACCAGATGCCACGATCTTCATTTTCTGAACGTTGAACTTTAAGCCAACTTGTTCACTCTCCTCTTTCACTTTCTTCCTGGGATAAGCAGAGCCTTCAACATACACCCAACTGATGGAGGATACATCTGGGAAGATCTTGCTTTATACATTGTGAATATATATATATTTATACCATTCACATAACACTTTTGGTGCAGAAAAAAAGAAAGAACTGCAACTCTGGGTTAGGACACCTCAGTGCTTAGTAAGGTTGGGTACCTTCTCATCCCACTTCCTTCCTAGGGCTGGGAGTGCCCCATTTTGGTTATGGTTGAGGCCATGAGAGCCTCCCTTGTGGCTCAGCTGATAAAGAATCTGGTTGCAATGTGGGAGACCCTGGGTTCCATCCCTGGGTTGGGAAGATCCCCTGGAAAAGGGAAAGGCTACCCATTCCAGTATTCTGGCCTGGAGAATTCCATGAACTGTATAGTCCATGGGGTCGCAAACAGTTGGACACGACTGAGTGACTTTAGGGAAAATTGTGGCAGAAATCGAAGAGGAACTAAAGAGCCTCTGATGAAAGTGAAAGAGAGTGAAAAAGCTGACTTAAAACTCAGCANGAACTGTATAGTCCATGGGGTCACAAACAGTTGGACACGACTGAGTGACTTTAGGGAAAATTGTGGCAGAAATCGAAGAGGAACTAAAGAGCCTCTGATGAAAGTGAAAGAGAGTGAAAAAGCTGACTTAAAACTCAGCATTCAAAAAACTAAGATCCAAGCATCTGGCCCCATCACTTCATGGCAAATAGATGGGAAAACAGTGGAAACCCTGTCAGCCTTTATTTTCTTGGTCGTCTCCTTCACCTCCTGCCTTCAGTCTTTCCCAGCATCAGGGTCTTTTCCAATGAGTTGGCTCTCTGCATCAGGTGGCCAAGGTATTGGAGCTTCAGCATCAGTCCTTCCAATGAATATTCAGGGCTGATTTCCTTTAGGATTGACAGGTTTGATCTTGCAGTCCAAGGGACTCTCAAGAGTCTTTTCTGACACCACAGTTTGAAAGCATCAGTTCTTTGGCACTCAGCCTTCTTTATGATCCAACTCTCACATCCATACGTGACTACTGGAAAATCATTCTTTAATTATTAAATTTTTGGCTGTGCTGGGCTTTTGTTGCTGTGAAGGCTTTCTCTAATTGTGGCACGAGGGCTTCTCATTGCAGGATCCTCCTGTTGCAGAGCAAAGCCTCTAGAGCAAGCCCACTCCAGTAGCTGTGGCGAGTGGGCCCAGGAGTTGGAGCTCCCAGGCTCTAGAGCCCATGTTCCATAGTTGTGGGCACGGGCTTAGTTGCTCCACGGCCTGTGGACTCTGCCCATACCAGGGATCGAACCCACGTCCCCTACTTGGCGGGCAGATTCTTAACCACTGGACTACCAGGGAAGTCCCTTGGAGACTTCTTTCTAACTTGTTTTCCAGAAAAGTTACACCAGGAAATTCCCTTGTTTCTCCCTCGCTGTTGCTGGCAGTATCTTTCAGTATGTCATTTTGAAAGGCAAAAAAAAAAAAAAAGGCATCTCATTCTAAATTCCATTTATTACTAATGAAGTTAAAATTTCCCCCTCGTATTTATTGTCTTTGATTTGTTCTTTTGTGATTTTGTTGCTTTTTCCCCATTTGTCCACATTTTCCTGCTGATATGTAGTTATTAACCCTTTATTATATACGTTGTAAATATTTTCCTACTTTGTCATATGTCCTTTAATTTTGTTTTCTGATGGCACTTTCATTTTTAGACAACTGGTCTTTAATTGCAAATATTGTATCCTTTTAACTCAGGAATATAAGTGAAAAATAAGAAGGTACATCTCCCTTGTAAGGGAAAACTTTTAGCATCAGTTTACTCTATAGCAACAAGCAGTCTACAACAGAATAACAATGCCCTTGGGGAAAGCCCTTGTGTTTTTAACCGGGAAATTATAATGATAATCTGCTATCAATTCTAAGTATTACCCCTTCTTTAAACCCGGCTCAAGTCCTACTCTGTCAAGTCTTCTGCAGCTGCTCCAGCTGTATCATCCTCTTCACTCTTCTTTAATTTATTTCAGTAAACATCTATTGACTATCTTTGAGTGCAAGGTGGTGAGCCAGGTCTTCCGGGAAGAAGACACAACCTGCCTTTGAAGAGTTTACTGCTTAGTGGAGAGAAAAACACAAGTTTGTTACATGTCCAAATGAAATGAATGCTGTATGTGATTTGTAACAGGTAGATTCTGGGAGAGGCACCTGGGAAAATCTTCGCAGGCAGGCTGTGAGAACAGGGTAGGAAAGGGCTTGGAAGTTGGACTGTGAAGATGGAATTTGGGGTAAAGAATGCCTAGTGTGTTTCTATTTAGGATATGTGTCAGAGACACAGAAGAAGATAATTTTCAAAAAATAATCTGGGGTCATGAATGGAAGTCTTTATATGCTAGTTTGGACCTTATCCTTTGCAGTAGGATGCCATTAAAAACTTTCTTCTTTTTAAAAAGTAGCTGAGATTATTTCATGATTTTGAAATTAATAGTGATTTTCCCCAATTCTCAGTAGTTTCCCAAATATGTAAAGAACAAAACACATGTTATAGAACCACTAATATTTTTTGGTTTATTTTGTGAGGTTTTCTTTTTATATCCATAGATACATATATACCATATATATAGCCATATATACCATTCTACTCAGAATTAAACCACTAACTGTCCCATAACCTGTTCTCCCTTTCTGCCTGTTGTAACCAGTGCTGATGTGGTGAATGGGTGGAGGAGGAAGCCCTGGAGAGGTTATGACAGGGTCTTTGTGAGAGATGGTGAGAGTCATCCGGCTAGGGCAGAAAGACAAGGATGGAGGACAAAGATGTTTCAGGAGGGGAACTTGCATTATATTGCTGGTTTTCATTTTTAAAATCACATTTCCTTTGTTGCAATTTTCATTTCAGTATCTACTTTTTATATTTTATTTTCTTAGCTTTTGCAGAACAAATGCTGGGTCCCTTGAAAAAATCATTTCCATGATCTCATAGGTAGTGGAGCCTCAAAGAACTTGGAATTTTGTTACTGCCCCCTCTCTGCAAGGGGAGGAGGGAGAAGTTTCCCCTGTTAAAGATCATTATTGATTTATGTGGTTTGAATTCATCCTATGGTCTGTCAGAATAGACAGGAATTAAATACTTTGCTTGTACTGAATTGCTGGTACAAGCAAAGTTTATTGACAGTGCTTAACAGGCTTCAGGCTCTGAGCTATACAAAGAAATGTGCCCAAGGTCACAGTTAATAATTCGCTGAGCCCAAACTCATACCCCAGGCTGTCTGATTCCAAAGCTCTTGCTCATTTACCATGCAAAATTGGATCACCAGTGCTTGAAATTGATGTTCTGTATGTTTAATAAATAAACTAGGGAAGAAGTCATCAAATAAAAATCTAGCTTATATAATTTATAGCTGTGCATCTGAACATACTTTGCTTTGATATATTAAGTGATTCATTTACAGTTTGAGGACACATTAGGATGAGAATGCCAATGACATCCAGGTCCCCAGTCTGGTTTTAAATTTTGGTGCCTTGCTGACAGTGAGGCCATTGAATCATTTCTTCTAGTGACCCAGCAGTTTCCCAGTAAACATTTCCCAGGAAAATCAAATATGTAATGTATACTTATAGCAAGGATAAAATTCTATAGTGTTTTGTTCATGAGAGAAAGCAGTAAGAGGGGCATTTGGTTCCTGTCTCAGTATCTTAAATTTGGAGGAGGTCAGGGCAGACAGCTCTTTGCATTTTTAAAGTCACATTATTAAATCAGTATAAAATTAAAATCCTTCATAACTGTATTATATTATATAAAACCATAAAGAAAACTGAGTGCCAAAGAATTGATGCTTTTGAATTGTGTTGTTGGTGAAGAATCTTGAGAGTCCCTTGGACTGCAAGGAGATCAAACCCATCAATCCTAAAGGAAATCAGTCCTGAACATTCATTGGAAGGACTGATGCTGAAGCTGAAGCTCCAATACTTTGGCCACCTGATACGAACGTCACGAAGAACTGACTCACTGGAAAACACCCTGACGGTGGGAAAGACTGAGGGCAGGAGGAGAAGGGGACAGAGGATGAGGTGGTTGGATGGCATCACCAATTCGATGAACATGAGTTTGAGCAAGCTCTGAGATTTGGAGATGGACAGGGAAGCCTGGCGTGCTGCAGTCCATGGGGTCGCAAAGAGTTGGACACGACTGAGTGATTGAAGTGAACTGACGCTCTGTTGTTATGTTACATTGCCTATTCCAACCCACACTATGCTCTAAGCTCCCTAGAGAGCTGTGGCAGAGGCTTTATGCTTGCAACTGTATTGTCTTGGCTTCAATAGGCCCCTTCCGTTAGGCTTAGCCCACCACAGCCTGTCTCCTCTGCCCCCTGCAGTCTCACCAGTGCCTTGTTATCTTTTAGGAAGAGGAGTTTCCAGGGCCCCAGTAGGCAGGAGCCCCAGGGGCGTGAGGGGGATGGGCCACCCAGAATGGCTGTAAAGGTACTTTGTTCAGCTATCAGGCTTTGTAGTCCTGACTCCAGGAACAAATCATGTTCTGTTCTTGCTTACCAGCCCAGGGGAAGCAAGAGGGGCCTCTTTTCTCTCATGCCTGTGACTTGTTAAGGCCATCCTCTCTGAGGTTCGAATGAACTTTATTTCTAAATCTTGGTGACCAATGTCAGATCCTTCACCTGTGAGTTTTCATATCTGCAATTCATTTTTCAGGCTGCTTTTCTAACTCCTCGTGCTGTTAACCTGGTTGCTCAGTAGGAAACAGGAGACTTGGCCTGTGAGAGGTAGAAAGCTGTGTCCTGGCCAAGCACAGCAGGAGAGGATGCCTTTTGCTGCTTTGGTCATCCCTTCGTGGGCTACTTTATTCTCATAGGCAAGTTTTTCTTAAGCCCCCAGAGAGACCTTTAGGGGCTTTCACCTGGGTCAGTGTCTACATTAGGAGGGCTTAGTTTGAGAAGCCTGCAAAATGCTGTTTTAACCATTTTCTTAATTGTAAATTAGAGTCCCTGCTTAGGTCAGGGTGGACAGATCAGCAACCCAGAGCCCAACCTTCCATTCCATGATGGTTACCCATTCAGATGGGCTTGCAGATGACAGCACCACATGTTTGGAAATGTGAAATCTGCCCGTAGCATCTGGCCTTAGAGATGGACAGGCAGAAGTAGCTCAATCCTTCCCTAAACTTTTATTGTACAAGCACACCATGTTTTTCTTGCCTTCCATGCGACAGCATGGGGAAAGATAGAAAGAATCCTTAGAGATCAACTTATCTAGCTTCCTAGTCACTGTCTCTTAGAGCTCATGAACAGAGAGCTGAAAACACAATAATCTGAAGTAAATGATAAGAAAAGACTGAAAGTTATATGTTGACCGAGACCCTTCCTTCTAGAGGGAATGTGTTGGGGTTTAGCTGAGGTCTGTGTAACAGAGGGAGCAGCAAGGGGTGGGGGGTGGGGTGGGCAGGCAGCCAAAAGGCTAGTTCCCAGTCCTCAGGAGATCTGCACGTTTGCCACTTTGAGACCATCGGCTAAGAAAATATTGAACAATATTATTAACAGCCTTCAGAGTAGTAATTGGTGATACTGAGCAACAAACAAGAAGCAGGAAGATGAACTGTACTTCTGAGGCTCTGCGGTCTGGGGATGAGGTCATTAATACTGTTTTTACTTATCTAAGCATTAGTAAAATGCCAGAAGCACTAACTGAAAACGAGGATGAGATATGTCTCTTTTCATCAACCTATGCCCACAATGGCTCAAGCTCCCAGGAGGAAGATGTTGTATCCTTATAAGTTCAGATATAGCTCTATATTCAATTAATATTGATAGTGATAAAATGGGAACAGTTTGTCACATAATAGTGACTTTCATTGCTTTGATTTTTCTTCATCAGAGTGGAGCTAGAGGGTGCTGTCTACAGCAATTATTCAGTAGTTATTCAGTATGTTCAATAACTATTGATAATGACAAAACAGTAATAGTTTGTCATACGGTAGTAACTCTCATCCCTTTGGTTCTTTCTTTTCATATGGTTCAGTTCAGTTTAGTTCAGTCGCTCAGTCGTGTCTGACTCTTTGCGACCCCATGAATCGCAGCACCCCAGGCCTCCCTGTCCATCACCTACTCCCGGAGTTCACTCAGACTCATGTCCATCGAGTCAGTGATGCCATCCAACCATCTCATCCTCTGTCGTCCCCGTCTCCTCCTGCCCCCAATCCCTCCCAGCATCAGAGTCTTTTCCAATGAGTCAGCTCTTCGCATGAGGTGGCCACAGTACTGGCGTTTCAGCTTTTCATTTGATAGTGACTCTCATCCCTTTGGCTGTTTCTTTTCAAAAGTGGAGTCAGAGGTGACTGTCTACATCCCTGACTCTCAGTAAACAACTTGCATATGTTACAGCAGGTTATCATGGCTCACTGCTGCTAGCCACGTGATTTCAGAAGCTAGGAGTGAGACCATGGAGAGGGCTGCCTTCCTGGACTTCTGTAAATGTAAACTTCTGGTTACCTTCCCAGATGTTGATCCAATGGAGGTGAGCGCAGCATAGTAAACAATACAAACATCTATGCTGACCTTGCAAAACTTTGCTTTCAGATAAGAATGACTGGAGCAAGAGCAAGGAACAGAAATGCAGAGGAATTTGGGGTGCTCTTCTAGAGGAGAGGTTCTGCTTCCCCACGCAGGCTCTGAAACAAACGATTGAGGGTTTGTCTTGGTGGAAGAGGCTGGAGTCTGCAGTTTGGCCCTTCATGCGTGTGCTGTGTTCCTTCCTCTCTTTCTCCTCCATCTTCTCTTCTTTGGCAATGATGATAGAATTTCCTGGGCAAAAGAATCCTTTCTTTTTTAACTGGAAAAATCTGGCATAATATCACAGTGTTCTAATGTCCTCAGAGCTCAACATACTGGGCCTTAGAAAGTTTCCAGGGGAGAGACAATAAGACCACAGTCTGCACAGAGCCTTCTGTGGGGCTGTGACAGCAAAGACAAAAACAATCACGTTAATGTTGCTGCTTCGGATTGGGCTTGTTTGCTGCTGCTTCTCTGTGAGTTTTTCACTATTCACTCTAAGTTTTTAAAGGACATTGTGTATGTCTCCATCAAGACAAATTGTTTACATCTCAGAGTTACCACATTCTATATCCTCTTTGTTATATTCTATTCAGAAGATGAAGTAGGTGGAAGAGTGGACCCCCACCCCCACCCCCAAAGATATACCTACATCCCAGAACTTGTGAATATGACCATGTTTGGAAAAAAGCATCTTTGTGAATGTAATTAAGAATCCCGAGATGAGAACATCCTGGATTATCCAGTTGGGTGCTAAATCCAATGAAAAGTGTCATTATAAGAGGCAGAAGTCGCAGAAGAGGAGAAGGCTATGTGAAGACTGACGCAGAGATTGAAGGGATGCCGTCAAGGAAGCCAAAGCATGCCTGCAGCCCCCAGAAGCTGGGAGAATTAAGGAAAGATCCTCCCCTACAGCCTTCAAGGGACTACAGCCTGATGACACCTTGATTTTATTTATTTTATGTTTTTAATTTTTTTTCTTTTTTTTTTTTGGCTTGCAGAATCTTAGTTCCCTGACCAGGGATGGAACCCTGAGCCTTGGGCTCTGGAGTCCCAATCATTGGATCATCAGGGGGTTCCTGACACCTTGATTTTAGACTTCTCGTCTCCAGAATTATGAGAGAGCACACTTCTGCCATTTTAACCCAACCAGTTCATGGTAATTTGTTATGGCGGCTCCAGAAAACTAATCGAGAAGGTTAGGAGAACCCGGTGGATTTATCCAAACGTTGGAATGGAAGATTTCATCCCAAAGTAGCATTCCTCAGGTCTCTAGGACTCAGATAACCCAATGCTGTGACGTGACCTTGCCCAGGCCTGTCTCAACTAAAACCCATGGCTATAGTTGTCAAGTCCTAATATATACATCAAATTTGGGGAGCAGAAAGTCTTCAACAGTATAAAGGTATCCAGACCTGGAGGAACGCTCCTCATTCTGCGAAGCATTTTATGTGATAGAATGGTAGACCAGCATGGTATTTTCACTCTGTGTTTCTTGTCAGTTCATTCGCTGAACTCCTGGCTTCTGTCTCCTCTCCCCCAACAGACTTTCTCTTTCCCAGAACCCATTGCCTGCACCCCTTCAGAGTCATCTGCAATGTGGCATTCCGTGTTGTCATCACCAAGCTAAGAGTGTTGGCAAACAAGATGAAATATCTTCATACTTCTAGTTTAAGAGGTAAAAATATAAAGGATAATAAGTGACAGTTATTCTGTACTATAAACCACAGCCTGGGGGAGAAGATAGACACATAAATGGAGATCTATAGGGGAGTGTGCTTAGGACCAAACAGAGATCTGCTGGCCTCCTGGGGCACCCAGGGGAGGGAGCACTTCTCCTTGGGAGAAGATTTATGCGAAGACAAAAGATTTGTGCTAATGACCTGGAACTCTGCAAGCTGAGAAGGGAGAGGAAAGCATTATCAAAAGAGGCATCAGCATAGGCAAAGACATGTCGTCAATTTGTGGAATAGCAGGAAACTCTATGCACTAGAGAAGGCAATGGCAACCCACTCCAGGGTTCTTGCCTGGAGAATCCCAGGACGGAAGAGCCTGGTGGGCTGCCGTCTCTGGGGTCGCACAGAGTCGGACACGACTGAAGAGACTTAGCAGCAGCAGCAGGGTAGCAAGAGAGTAGGGTGAGATTGGAGGTGAGCGAGTGCAGAAACAGAAATCACGCATTGGTTGTGATTCTTCCTCACCCCGTTTATTACTTCTTGAGCTCATCCAGCTCTCTCCATTCCTAGGCCAGGCTGCCATCACCTCCAGCCTGGACACCTGTGATGGCCCTCTCGCCCCCTTGCACTCAATGTCCTCGCTCCCAGTCTGCCCTGCTCTCCAATCTAACTCTCTTAGCAGCTAGAAATCCGTTTAGAACACTGACCCAATCATATCACTCAATTGTCTTTGTAAAACACAAAACTATCTTAAATGGCTCACAAAACCCTCTGTGATATACCTTCTAATCAAAGAAACACAAAGGCTGCACCAGTGCCCTGACGTGACATTCTCTATCCCCGGGCTTTCTTCCTGCAGAAACTCATTTGACTAGTTCTAGATTTTGTACTTCTGGTGATTACATCCACATCCCAAGTTTTATGCTTGTGCTGAAGTCTCCAGGTTTATCAGTCATGAACGTCCTGGTTTAATAAATAAGGGTTTAATTGACTCCTATTACCTTTTGTCTCCTTTCTCCATCCCCAGATTATTCCTGGTTCCTTCTCAGATCAGTTCTGAAACCTCAACAAATATACTTAAGCCTTAATTTCTTTATCAGTCTAGGACAGATTTACCTCTAATGTATCATGCTGTAAGATGGGAACATTAGAGCTCCCACCCTACCCTGTGCCTTCCAAGCCCCATTTCTTGCCTACACCTTGACTTAGACATTTGTCATCTGATGACATTTACATTCCATTTAACTGTAGTGAAGTTGTCCATAGTTCTTTTAAAAAATAATTAATTAATTCACTAATTTTGGCTGTGCTGGGTCCTCATTGCTGTGTGGGCTTTTCTCTAGTTGCATGGAGCAGGGGCTACTCTCCAGTTGTGATGCCCGGGCTTCTCATTGCGGTGGCTTCTCTTGTGGATCACAGGCTATAGGGCATGTGGGCTCGGTAGTTGCAGCTCCTGGGCTCTCGAGCACAGGCTCAGTGGTTGTGGCACACAGGCTTAGTTACTCCGCAGCATGTGGGATCTTCCCAGCCCAGGGATCAAACCAGTGTCTCCTGCATTGGCAGGTGAATTCTTTACCACTGAGCCACCAAAGAAGCCCACCAGCCCCATGAGTTCTGTTTAAGTGGAGTCTAAAAGGCAATTAAAAAAAAATTTATAATAACCATGGAAACCCATTCACTGCAGCTCACTTCTGTGCTGTGTTTCATTTAGCTTTATATTTGAGTCCTGTCTTTCTTATCTATGTTTTGTTTGTTTTTCCGGGAGTATAATTGCCTTTTTTTTCCGCCTTCTGTGGGTTTCCAGGGCGTCAGTCACATTCTCCATCCTATGGGATCCCTCCCCACAACCCTTTTCCGAGAGTCCCCTGGGCAGTCTGCTTGGGGGCTCCAGACTTGCTGCACAGCTCTCAGCTCTCATCCCGGGACTCTGCTGGACCGCTCCCCTGGCCTGTACACACTGTTTCTGAGTGTCATACCTTTCTCTCTTTCTCAGAACCTGCTGAAGCATGCTATCAAGTAACT
Organism: Neotragus pygmaeus; assembly: GCA_006410875.1. NCBI lineage: Eukaryota > Metazoa > Chordata > Mammalia > Artiodactyla > Bovidae > Neotragus > Neotragus pygmaeus. The sequence continues at coordinate 15,307 of SJYV01043405.1, read as the reverse complement.
TCCTAACAGAAGATGCTTAGGTGGTAGTTTTTTTTCTTTCACCTTCTTGTTATGGAAAACTTCAAGGGTAGAAAATAACAAAATGAGCCCATGATGATGGGTACATGACCCAACAACCAGCTCCAAACATTGTTAGTTCACGGTCAACCTTGTTTCACCTGTATTCCTAGTCACTTCCTACAAACTGAAAAGTGAAAGCCACTCAGTCATATCTGACTCTTTTCAGCCCCATGGACTGTACAGTCCATGGAATTCTCCAGGCCAGAATACTGGAGTGGATTGCCGTGCCCTTCTCCAGGGGGTCTTCCCAACCCAGGGATCGAATCCAGGTCTCCCGAATTGCAGGTAGATTCTTAATCAGCTGAGCCACAAGGGAAACTTCAGTCAATTCCTACACTCCAAGATTATTTTGAAGCAAATTCCAGATATCTTATTACCAGTAAATATTTATGTATATATCTCAAAAAGTAAGGATTCTTAAAAAAAAACATAATTGCCATACCATTAACACATCTAAAAGTTAGCTATAATTTCTTAACATCATCAAACAAACAGTCAGTGTTCACATTTTGATGTACCTAAATGTTTGCTGGTTTGAATTGAATCCAGTTACAGCTGTTTGATACACCTCCTGAGTCTTTGAGTCTATGGTTCCCCCGATGCTTTCTTCCTTACAATTTATTTGTTGAAAAAGAATTTTTTGTTTGTTTTCCTTATAAAATTTCCCACAATCCGGATTTTGCTCCTCGCATTCCTGTTGTGACATTTGACATAGTCCTTTATCTCCTGTACTTTCATGGGTTAGTAATTAAAAATAGAGTCTTGAGCAGATTCGAGTTTGATTATGGTGGATGTAGTTTCATAGGTGGCATCTTGTACTTCCGAGAGGAGGCATATTGCATCTGCTTTTCTCTCTTTTATAATGTGGACAGTTGCGGATGACCCTTGCCCGGATCCCTTATTTTACTGGGGATTTCAGCATGGTGATACTTTGTCACTCCTTCAATGACTAGCTGGAAGAGATCTATATCAGGGAGAAATTTCCCCTCATTTACTATTTACTCTGAGGTTTCTATGGGAAACGTTTAATAAATTCCGTTTCTTTTTCTTTTTTTCATAAACTGCAAGAAGTGTATGTAAGATGTAAGCTGTGGATTTTTCATCTATGACTCTTGCTATGTTGAGGTAGATTCCTTTAATTCCTAGAGTGTTGAGTTCTTAAATTTTATTTTATACTGGAGTATAGCCGATTAACAGAGTTGTGATAGTTCCAGGTGGACAGCAAAGGGAATCAGCCATATATGTATCCACATACATGTATCCCTTCTCCCCCAGACTCCTCCCATCCCTATAGCACAGGGAATTCTGGTCCACATAATGTAGACCAGAATTCCCTGTGCTATAGGACCTTGTTGGCGATCAGTAAATTAAATTCCCTTTATCATTTTTCAAAATAATGGGTCCCTAGCTTCTTCCAATGGAAAAGGCAATGGCACCCCACTCCAATACTCTTGCCCAGAAAATCTCATGGACAGAGGAGCCTGGTGGGCTGCAGTCTATGGGGTCTCAAAGAGTTGGGCACGACTAAGCGCCTTCACTTTCACTTTTCACTTCCATGCACTGGAGAAGGAAATGGCAACCCACTCCAGTGTTCTTACCTGGAGAATCCCAGGGATGGCAGAGCCTGGTGGTCTGCCGTTTATGGGGTCACACAGAATTGGACACGACTGAAGCACCTTAGAAGCAGCAGTAGCAGCAGCAGCATCTTCCAAAGGCAACTTGTGAGTTTTGAAAATTTTACTCATGAGTTTAAACGTATTTGATGAGCTTCAATTTGTTACANGTCTGCCGTTTATGGGGTCGCACAGAATTGGACACGACTGAAGCACCTTAGAAGCAGCAGTAGCAGCAGCAGCATCTTCCAAAGGCAACTTGTGAGTTTTGAAAATTTTACTCATGAGTTTAAACGTATTTGATGAGCTTCAATTTGTTACAGTTATTATCAGTATACTCACATTGTATCTTATTTGTCAGTGGAAACTTTGTTCAGTTGGCTCCTGACCCTCCTGACTTCATTCTTCCTTGATATCTGAAATAAGATGTTTCATTTCTGTCTTATGTATATACACTCCTAGATCTGGGACAAATCATTTTTCACTGTTACTGGATCGGTCATTTTTCTAGTCCTTTTCAGTAGACAGAGCTGGAAATATAATTTTTAAAGAGAAAAAATACATCATAATACCAAAATACTAAAACTTGTAAATCAAGTTGAAGACTGAGGAATTTTATTTAACTTCAAGGATCTTTTATTTCCTTTCTCCCACACTCAACAGAAAGTAAGCATTGTTCTTTTTTAAATGTCTAAACATTTCTTTATTCTCCTTTACATTTAATTGACGGCTTCACTTGGCATAGGATTCTGGGTTGAAAATAATTTTCCCTGAGAACTTTGAAGGCATTGTTCCATTTCCCTCTAAGAAACCAGTGCTGCTAATGAGAAGTCTAATACCATTCTGACATTTTTCTTGTGTGTGGTCTCCTATTCCTCCTCCTTCCCCTCCTCCTCAAAGAGAAATTCTTTCTTTGCAAATATCTCCTCTTCTTTTGTGTAATGTAGCAGAAAGAAATATACCTAAAAATTTCCTTCCAATTATTGCACATTGGAAAGAGATGCTGAACATGGACTGGAAGGCTTGACATGGTCTCTTAGGGGGCTTCCCCTGGCCTTTAGCTCCTCTCAGTTCCTGGCATGGGCCTCTCTTTCTCTGAATGCTCTTTCATAGTAGGATGTTCTCGTCACCTCATAGCCCACACGGACTTTGCGTCTGGTTAACTCCTGCTCGCCTTCCGTCTTGGCCGGGGCCTCGGCGTGGTATCCTCTGATTCTTCGCTGGATCGGGTGCCCTCTTACACCTTCCCCTCACAGTCTGTACTTCCCCATCACCATGTGGCCCCATCTACATTCATGGCTTATTCAGTGCCTGTCTTCAGATGCTGAGGCCCTTGACGTCTCATCTGGCTTTTTCAGGGTTGCAGTCCTGCTTCAGAGGAATTATGTGTGGGCAACAAGAAGTCAGTGTGTGGCCAGTGTGGCTCCCAGCAAGCTGTCTGATGGCAACGTGATGAGGAGCTGGAGAGAGCCGGGCTGGGGAGACCAAACAGGAAGCTACTGCGGGAGCCCCCCGGAGATGAAAATCTCTGGCCTAGGGCAGTGACACAGGGTGGAGAAGAGAGCCTGGCTGAGGAGATGCTTCTGAGGGCGCAGTCAGGACTTGGTGGCCCTCCAAACAGAGGTGAGGGAATATGGGTATTCAAAGATAATTCCACAATTTAAGTCTTGTCAGAAGAGGAAAGCAGTGTTGCTGTTTGCTGATATGAGAAGATTAAAAAAGGGGAAGATGCAAGTTGGGTTTGGACAAGCTGAGGTTTCAAGTTAAGAGGTGTTTGTGCATCACCTGGAAGGTAGCTGCGAATGAGCATCTAGAGCTCAAGAGAGATGTCTGGGCTGGAGACATGGGAGTGAGCCATGAGCTTCTAGATGGTGGAGGAGGTGAGAGTGTGGGAGAGCCCTGCTAGGAAGAAGGTGTAGAAGAGCAGAAAGCAGCGGGTGGAACCCTGGGGAACCTCAGTCCTGAAGGGGCAGGCAAAGAGCAGTCCATGTGGGAGAAGAGAAGAGAATGCATAGAGAGGCAGGGAATCCAAGGGAAGAGAGTGCTTCCCCAAAGTAGAACATAGGCAGGTGGCTACAGGAGGAAAGGAATGGGAAAAGAGTGCTCAGGATGGCAAGGGGTCCAGTGTGACTCGCACACAGAGAGCAAGAATAGAAGTTGAAAAGTGATGAGCAGCTGATGCCGTGTACCACCTTGCAGGCCACGGTAAGAACGCGGGAGGCAGGAGCCCCTGCAGGTTTGAGAATGACTGTGATAGGATCTAACTTGATCACCCATTAAGCAAGAGAGCCCGTATTGAGAGTTCATGCTTTGAAGCCCAACACAGTGATAGATAGAGTATGGGAGGAGAAAATTCAAAAGTTGGCGCTGCACTGAAACAAGATAAACGTTTCCATGGGCCAGAAACAGAACACAAACCCATAGCCTCAATCACAGACCTGATGGCTTCAAAGTCCAGATGCAGTGGAGATACCCAGGAGCTTGGCTTTTGTGACGTGCCAAGGGTAAGAACACTCCTCACAAGTTTGGGGGATTAGAGCCTGGCCCACGGTGGGAAGTCAGGGCTGGGATGGACCTTGTAGAATGAGGCATATAGTTTCTTAGGTTTGCTTTTCTGAAAAATCAAATCTCTAACTGGGCATGAATTCTACTTTTGTTTATACCGGGACAAATATTTGGAAAGCCATGCATCAACCCAGGGAGTGGAGTGGGAGGCTGGGACAGGGGCCTCCCACTCTTGCCTTTTTATGTACCTCTGATATATTTGGCTCTTTTTCACCATGAGTATATATAGTATTGTTTCTATCCCAGGTGGCTTAGTGATAAAGAATCTGCCTGCCAGTTCAGGAGATGCAAGAGATGCAGGTTGGATCCCTGGGTCTGGAAGATTCCCCTGGAATAGGGAATGTCAGCCCTCTCCTGTATTCCTGCCTGGAAAATTCCATGGACAGAGGAGCCTGGCAAGCGACAGTCCATGGGGTCTTAAAGAGTCAGAACACACGCATACATATATGGTATCACAGAGAAAGTAACAGGAGCTCAATGCAGTGTGGGAGGAGTAAGATCAGAATTGAAAAGAAGCCACTGGGTTTGGACACTAATAGCCTCAGCAAGCAGTTTCCTGGGAGATATGGAGAAAAAAGACAGACTGACAGGAAATATGCGATGCCTGAGTGAGTTGACATGTAGATTGTTCCTTCAAGGAAAGGGAAGGAGAGAGATAAGCAGGGGACACGAGGGGGCAGGTGGTTAAGGCAGGAGGATGAGCAGGCTTGTGGGTGTTGGTTGGGTAAGAGAGTAGGAGATGGGAGGAGGAAGGGAGAGATTTAAGATGTGGGGAAAGGAAGGAAAAACTGACACTATAAAAGGGAATGCCCCGGGGAAGGGTCAGGGCCCTGCTTTGTTGGATCCCAGAAGATGGTCCAGGTGGCAGTGATGGACACATGTTTTGGGCTGGGTGAGTCCTGGAGGGTGGGGCGTGGGATCAAGGCTTGGGAAGCCGGCTTAGCACCTTCACTTGTATCTGGCCCGTCTGTATTTCTCTGGCTCCTCTGTACAGCAGGAGGGCAGGAACCAGGCCTGACTTATCCTCATGGCTCTGGCACACTGTAGACCTCGAGTTAGTATCTGTTGACTGAATGAATGGATTGTCTTTGTAAAGAAGAGGTCAAAGTGTCAGTTGAGTGTGAAGGGGGATGGAGTGGGGAGGAGTGATTGCTCTTTGGAGCCATAGCCATGGGGTGGTAACTGGAAACAAGCATGGGATTTCCAAGCAACCCTGGGGGTCTGCTGAGCATGGCTTCACCAGGAGCTGGTGCTGTCAGGCAGCAGGGCTTGTGTTACTTTTTTTTTTGTACAACCCCAAGCCGTGCAGGAGCATGCCGAGAAAGCAGATGGGATTTTTGTAATGTGAGCTGACCTGCTGTCATCCTCTCAGTGGAGGCCTGGAAGAGCGACTGTAGCTCCCCAAAGGCCCTGGCTGCATTCCTAGACAGTGTGCTTGCGGAGGGTGGGCTCCGCCTTTGTGTTAGCAATCTCCGGGGCCAGCAGAGATTCCTGCATCTGAATGTCATCTCCGGAAGACTTCTTCCCTCTCCATCCTCACATCCTCTGGACCCCTGGCAGGGGGTGCCTCGAGTCCCACTCAGAAGCCTGGGCTGTGGTGGAGATTGGCAGTAAGAAACTAGGGCAGGTTGTTGGTATGTGGGGGTACAGGATTTGGGCTTCAGGAGGCTGGTGCTCGTGCTTTTTATTGGACCCCGACACTGCTTTGCCGACGGCAGATTCTTAAAGGGGTGGCCAAGTTCGGCCGTATGTTATTATCATAAACACTTTTTATATTTGCTTTCCTGTTGAACTCTGAACTCTGGGAGGCAGTAACTGTGCCTCTCGTTATCTTCATGGCCACAGCACATGGGAAGTGCTCAGGAAATCTTTGTCGTGTAAATGATGAAATGACCTCAGTGTTTAGCCAGTCTAGGAACTTATAAAATCATAATAGCCTGGACCAGCAGGGCCCTGAGAAGTGAGCCAGTCCTTCCCTCCAAGAAGATTTCATAGATGACAACAAATTCGGAAGGCCTTGTGTTTGTAATTTAATCAGAAAAAAAGACTCTGTCTCAAATGAACTCAGTATATCTGATCTCGAGTCAGAAGATTAGACTAAGTGAACTCTTGTGACTTCAAACAGCTGACTTCAGCCATTTTCCCCTTCTTTATAACAGGACTCCAATTTTGTCTAGATAGTAATGCACCCAGTCCTAGAGGTTGACCATTATGGTCTATCACATGGTAAATTATCTTGATTCCATGTGGCTTCCGAGTGCTTTATCAGGGAAGCTGTCCAGAGGTCATGAACAGAAGGACTCATCAATCAATTTAAGATGGTCAAATCACGCAGCTTACGGATTCAGTTTAAGACTTGCAGTAATAAACAAGTGGAAAGAAGCAGGGTAGGTAAATCCACTTCGAATTCAGTGTACGTAGAGTAGAAGGTGCACACTGCCTGAATCCCAGGTCCCAGTGTTCACATCCTCTCTCTCTCTTGCCCCCAACATCCTTGCCCACTGACAGTGTGCTTATAAGAACCAGAGTTGAGATTGAATAAAGGGCCTTAGCAAACAGAAGCTGCCCGGAGCCAACACATGCTCTACCAGAGAAACACAGGCGAGTACCCCTGGCTACAGCTGGAGCATGCGGATGACCCTGCGGGAGCCGGGGAAGAGCAGAATGGGCCAGAATGGGATGATAACGGGTGTCACCAAGACAGTTAATTTGGGGATGACAGCTGTCAATCTGGCATTAACAGGGTCCTTACCTTATAACTTACTTTTTCCATCCCTTTCTATCTGCAAATAACACTCTTGTGTTCTTATATCCTTCTTATCTATGTTCAACATCCATATGTTTCATTTATTCTAAATCTAGCACTTCTCACAAGTTACCAGCTTACCATCTGTACTTAACAGATCTTATTAATTTTGCATGGGCTTTGTTGTTGTTGTTTTTTCTTCCATTCTACAGGAGATTTAAACATTCTCAGTGATACAACCCAAACACATTACATTAGTCTGAGCCAACCTTTGACAATCCCCAAACCTCTGTGTGGCCATGTGACTCATTTCTGGGGTCAGTGAGACCCCAGGGGGAGTTTTTAGGAGGCCATCTGGGAAATTTTTCTTCTTTTTTGTCTTGTCCCTTCCCCCCACCCCAGCTTGCCACTCCCCACAGAGGATGAATATCTGGCAAAGCAGAAGGAGGAGCCAAACTCCTGAGTTCCGGGGCCTTGGCTGGCCATTGGCTCATCTGGATTAGGTTCTATACATTACTCAAGGCCCTTTATTCCATTTTCATTCGTCAGTCAGCTGGCCCCATCCTTCTCTATGTGTTTTCTTTATTGCTAAGTTAGTCTTATTTTTACCCCTAAAACAAGTTAGAGTAATATTTCTCAGCTCCCTCAGATTCATTCTTCCAGTCTCCCCGGCCATCCCCTGGGTTTCAGGTAAGACTCCACCTCTCAGCGCTCTTGACTCAAACTCAGTTGTCCCCTTGGATCCCTTCCAGCAGCAGCCTTTTCCAGACCCATTTTGTCTGTCTGAATAAATTCCCCCCAGAGATGTGGTTTTCAGACTTATTTTTAGCTGCAGAAGAATCCTTTGTTGAAATGAAAACCCAATATATAAAGCAGATGGAATGGAGCTGTTTGGGAAGAGGGTAGAGCCTTTTTTACCCAACTCCAGTACTCCTGCCTGGAAAATCCCATGGACGGAGGAGCCTGGTAGGCTGCAGTCCATGGGGTCGCGAAGAGTTGGACACGACTGAAGTGACTTAGCAGCAGCAGCAGCAGCAGAGTCTTTTCTTCCCTACTCTTCCCCAGGGCCCCTCTGGGCCCAGTTTGAAGACCATTGCTCTGCAGACCCCTCCTGCTCTAAGCTGTACTCTGCCATTGCTTCTCCTGAGCTAACTGTCTCCTTTTCTGAAGTCTCCCTTTGGCACCATGGCCAGAAGGAAGCATTTTTTCTCTCTCCATTTCCCACATGGCCTTTGAAAGTAATTTTTTTTCCAAAACTTTAACTTTCTCACCTCTGCCTTGCATATCACTATGTGGAGCTGCCTCTCACCTGCTTATATCTCATCTGTTCATGGCTGCAGGGATGGAGAACATGCTGAAATGGGCTGGCCAGCCAGCTGCTTATCACTGGCTGTTCCATATGTGAGCATCTTAAGTCTAACATTTGTATGCTTGTAGCTCTCTGGTCACTGGACAGTCAGCATATTTTTCCAAGAGGATTCTTGTGGTCACAGCTACCTTGGAGGAGCTGAAATGCTTCCACTATAGGGAAGCCTGTGCCTATTGGGGGGAGTAGGGGGAGGTAGGGACAGAGCCATGGGAGGAATCTTCTGACAAGTCACATAGAGTCCCTTGTAAAGTTGGTATCAACCCCTGTCCTTGGCTCCAGGCCAGGTTTGGAGTGGGGTTTCCTCCCCATTGGGCAGCTCTGGACTATGGGGGTTGCTTCAGAAGTCCCTGTGGACTCAGGGACTAGGCACCTGTGTGTGTCTTTTTGGTCCCTTTACTAAGGACATCCTCAGTTCAGTTCAGTTCAGTTGCTCAGTTGTGTCCAACACCTTGTGACCCCATGGACTGCAGCACGCCAAGCTTCCCTATCCATCACCAACTCCCGGAGCTTACTCAAACTCATGTCCATTGAGTTGGTGTTGCNCTCAAAATGACTAAGATGACTGGGAAGACACAAGGCTCCAGAGTAATTATGAAACACCTGCCTCCTGTTAGCCGGGACAAAAGGATGATGACCTCCTCAACTGAGGTCCAAAAAAAAATTTCAGACTGAGCTTAACCCTCCCAAACTCCTCTTTCCATTTGACCCCACCCCAGAAGACCCCCTACCCTGTCCTTGCCTGGAACATCGCCCTTCTCTGCCCACACCCCTTCTCCTGAATCTCTCATTCCCATCCACCTTCACCCTCTTCCCCAAACCAATCACTACCCCTCTCTTGTTTTCTCCAGGTAGCCAGGGTAACTGTGAGGGTGAATAATCATCTTCAGGCAACGCTGACCAAGAAAACTTCTCAGAAACCGCCCACCACAAGGAAACATAAAAAAAAATCAGAGGCTCAAACCTGTGTAGCCATTGTTCCAAGGTGAATGAAGAGCTGAATCAGAACTGACCAGAGGAGGTCCCAGAGAATCCAGAGACCCCTGTCATTCCAGCGGGACTGGTGGGCNCACCACAAGGAAACATTAAAAAAAATCAGAGGCTCAAACCTGTGTAGCCATTGTTCCAAGGTGAATGAAGAGCTGAATCAGAACTGACCAGAGGAGGTCCCAGAGAATCCAGAGACCCCTGTCATTCCAGCGGGACTGGTGGGCAGCCAGTGACTTCAGAGCATGGCTAGAGACCTCATAAATCTTTGGGGGTCTTGCCACTGAGTACTGGCCAACAGTAAAGACGTTGAGTATTATACCAACTGCATACATTCATAATGAAAATAAAATCAACCTAATATGAAATTATGTTTGTCTCCTAGTTCTGTGAGAGTGGGAGGCAGAGAGGGCAGGGCAGGCACAAATGTGAGAAGAGGGAGGGAGATGGATCCTGTGTCACTGGAGATGCGACCAGAAGGTCCAGTTTGCCAGAAAGTAGGGGAGGAAGAACTTGTTCCAAACTCAGCTTCAAAGATATACTTCTCATGGAAGAAGAGGAAGAGGGCTTGGTGTTTCTCTGTGTGAGTGCAGAGAGGGAAACATAGCTGGGGAGCCCTGTCACGTGTGGGGTAGCTGGGGAGCCCTGTCATGTGTGGGGTGGCAGTGACATTTGCTAAAAAGGCATAGAAAGAAGGAGCCCCATAAAAAGAATGGATTATTGACATTTGCAGCAACATGGGAGGTATGCTATTAAGTAAAATAACTCAGGCAGAGATAGACAAATACTGTATGATATCACCTATAGAATCTAAAAACNAGTTAAATAGGCAGGGTGACAATATACAGCCTTGACATCCTCCTTTTCCTATTTGGAACCAGTCTGTTGTCCCTGTTGTTCCAGGACACCCTGGACCTCCTGAAGCACATGAAGTTTAAGATTCCAGGCCTCTCACTTATATGGATCCCTTCCAAGTCCTGTTCTTTTCTCACTCAATTACTTCCAAACTTGTGCTTATAATTGTGTATCCTATTTTCCCAAAGAAAGCCTTCCACATTCTATAAGCTTCAGGCTCTATAAAGCCTGGATTTTTCACTGGGAACCATGGTCTCAGGGTTCTCCTAAGAGACTCAGGGACTCATGTGCTATAGGAGGCTCTTCTGTTTAAAAAGGCAAAGACCCCCAACTCCAGGGCTTTCCAAGGCACTCCTAGTACTTTGTGTATGAGGCATCCTGCCATATGTTCTGGTGGAAGACAGGGAGGACTAAGTTCTGACCTGCTTCCTGTTCCGCCTGCATCCTGCAGTCTCTACTGTGGGGCTTGAGGCAGAGGACAGCCAGAAACCCACGAGGCCAGGGAAGGGCTGCTTCCTGCCGGTCGTTCTCCCTATGCCACACGACTCCTGCATCCAGCCTTGGTGCAAACTCTGACCAGTCTCCTGGAAGGAGCTGCAAAATGGAAGAGTTAGCCTGCCTGGTTGGGACAAACTGGGACTTGTGAACTCTATGCCTAGGACCCAGGGGGCTCCTTGGATCTGCTCTCGTTTTGGATCATTTCTTAGCCCTCGATAACAAGGCAGGTGTGAAAGCCAGAGATGGCCAACGCCACTTTAAAAGTGGGCAGGGGCACTTCTAGATGTAGATAGTGGATGAAAGCTTCCCCATAGGATTTCTCTTTTTCAATTCCTAACAAAATAAAATAAAGTAGATAAAAATCACAGGGGAAATTTACTGTCAGCGAATACAATGAACTTAAAATTTCACATCCAAAGAAACAGCCAGAAGATTCTGGAGTGGCAAGAGGTGGCACAGCACATCTGCTTTCCACCCTGTCCTCAATGCCCAGAGATTGACAAAACCTTCAACATTCTCCCCAGCTCTCTTGACTCTGAAAAGAAACAGATATGAGTCATGCTCTCATAGTCTTCCTTTCCTGAATGAGTAGTGTTACAGAGTGTACTGGCGAGAAATAGGGGAAGCTTGGAGCAGGATCCATGGTGCTGACTCAGCAAATGGAAATAAAGACTCCAGAAACAACACTTCAGCTTGAGAAATTGATCCAAAGCCCAAGTTATTCTCCTTCCTTGGAAAAGGTATATGGTGTCCCCCTATTCATCCCCATTCAGGTGACATGAGCCTTGGGCTGGACATTAATCAGAACCTCAGGATAGGAACACGCACAGTGATTCCAACAAACACTGCGCCCTGTTTTGGCTGAGTGCCCTCTTCCCCCTGCGACCATTCAGACGACCAGAAAGTGCACAGGCTAAATCGCCAGCCTATTGCTTAGGTCAGAGGGAAAAACAGATTGGTCCCAAACCTGGGGAGATGGTCAGTAAATGCCCCTCTCTTTCCATCAAGTTATAGCAGCATAAAGAAGGTCTGGACAGAGCCAGAAAATCCAGATGAAAAGAAATGGATGCAAACACATAGTAGCAGATGATAGATGATAAATGATAGAGGGAAAACACGGCCAAAAAAAAAAAAAAAAACCAAGGGCTCTTCTCCTCCTCCCCAAAGGAAATTTCTTACAATGGCTTCATATATAAAGCAACTTAATAAGAATATGAACTTAAATTAGAGGCTCAAAGATGGGATGATAAAATAAGAGCATTGGTGGAAAGGCAACAAAATGAAGACAAAACAGCATCATCATAGAACAAATAGATACATAAGAACTAACAAGGAAGAGAACTCACCCCATGGAAGTTCAAATTACTGAGCTGGGGTAACTAAACAAGGTAAACAGGTTTAAGAAATTAGAGTGAATAGAAATGGAATACAGATAAAGATGATCCAATATAAGGATTAATTGATATCACCGAAGGAAAGAAACCAAAACCAGAGCTAAAAAAGAATGTTTAATGCAGAAAAAGCAAAACTAAAACTTCTGGTTGAAAGACATTATATTCCAGAAAAGCTTTATTCAGAATGGTTAATACTAAAGCATGTTTTAGTTAAGTTACTGAACTGGAAAAAATAAAGGATGAAGAGTGTCTGCTTTAGACACATAAGCAGGAAAAAAAAAAAGTCACCCACAAGGGGGAAAATTCAGGCTTGCCTCAGACTTCTTCCTAAAAAAAAAAGGAACAAAACTTACCACATTCTATGGGGAAAAAAAGTGAGACCTAAGAACATTTTATCCAGCCAGGATATAGTTCCAGTGTAAAAGCAACAGACGGACATGCTTAAACATCCAAAACCCTTCTTGAAAGAACAACTTAACGATGAAATTCAGTCCATTAGAAGATGAATTGAAATAAAGACCTCATAAATGGAGAATCTTTGATATTAGTTAAAGGACCTGTCATGAACACTGAATTTATTTAAATCTAGAATGTATACTAAGTAACTAGAACAGAATATGATTTTCATAAACTTGAACAATGTAACGATATGTAACAAAAGTCAGGATGCAGGGTCAAGAGCTGTGGAAAGATGGAAAGAGTCTTGAGAGCTAATACACACACACATACAGAAACGTGCAATTAAAATGCAAAAAAAAACCAAACACCTGACTCCAGCCTCTTAATGTTTTTCATGGTTTTTTCTTTAACCTCAGAGGTATCTTTTAGGAAGTAATCTCTCTTGTGGTGAAGAAGCATTATTTGAAGCTCAACTTTTCCTTCAGTTTCACTTCTTTAAATTAAACTTCTTTTAAATTTGAGTAAAATTAAATTATTAAAATGGCATCTCTAGTATTGTTCAATTCTTACAAAATATCTCTATGATATTTTCTCCTGTATGTAACTAGGCATAGTGGGTTTTCTGGAATGATGTAATATTAAGGTCATTTCTGTGGTTGATTCTGAAAGGTGTATATTGCTGGTTATTGTCATTTTTTAAAATGTTCATTTTTCAATAAATAAACAAATTAAAAATTAAAGAATTAGAAAAAAATTTCAGGCATCTTACTCAACACATTCAGAAACAGATTTAGCAAAGATTGCTACCATCTCCTAAAGTCTACTCTCCTAACATTTTATGGAATTTTTAGCTTGTCACATAATGGCCAAAATAAAGACCCCATTTCCCAGCAGTGGCCAATAGGATATAAACAGACATGCCACGTAGCAGTTGCTGGAACCATCTGGGAGTGTTTGCTCATTGTTCTTTATTACCTTCATTCCCTCCTGCTGTCTGGAATGCTGACTTCACCATGTGGGACCACGAGGTCCAGGCTTTTTAAAGCAAAGCAACATAGGAGGTGTGGAGAGAATGTCACATCACCGAGACTGCCTATCTGGATAACGTGAGAAAGAAATATCTACCTTATTAAAATAAGTAAACCTTATCCTAACTGAGCCACAGATATACACAAGTAGAAATTTAGTCTTTGATACTATTTGCATTGTACATCAAGTGATGATGAAACAGTAGGTTTGGCACACACATAAACAAACCACTGAGGATCTAAATGTGAAAAAAAAATAATGTTTCATTAGAAGATATAAAGAGAATATGCATTTGAGATAGGGAAGGACTTTTTTTTAAAGGGGGCTTCCCTTGTGGCTCAGCTGGTAAAGAATCCGCCTTAAAGGAGATTTTATGGTGAAAACCATAAAGGAAATAACAGGTAAATTTTACAACATCAGCATTTTAAACTTTTGTATGACAAAAAAATTATAGACAAAAGTAAAAGACAAGCAACAGTGAGGACTGTCAAGTTCAAGTTCAGTGTGTATGTGGGGTAGGGGCATAGAGATGGTCAATTAAGTTTGAGGAGGGCTGCATATTCCCTTTACCACTCCGACAGTGATGATGCATGTTACCTTATCAAAAGCTCTGAGAACTTGCACAGAAACATTTTCCTGTGTGCAACTAAGCCTTCCATACATATGGTTGTTTAACAATGGGATCACTGTGTGTATATGTGTGTGTCACAGCTATGAAGTTCTCCAGGGTTTCTAAGAAACACCAGGAAATGCTGACCCGGTGGCTCAGCTGGTAAACTATTTGCCTGAAATGCAGGACACCTGGGTTTGATCCCTGAAGGGATCAGCATCCCACTCCAGTATTCTGGCCTGGAGAATTCCATGGACTGTATAGTCGATGGGATCGCAGAGTCGGACACGACTAAGTGACTTTCACTATCACTATCAGGAAATGCTGCCTCGAGAAATAACATTTCACCTCGTGTGAGAAATGATTGCTGTATTCAGCTTTCTGTCTTCACAGGTAACTCGCCCTCCCTCAGTAGTTCTGACCAGCAGCAACATTGAAGGAGGACGGGGCAAAGGAGGAGGAGGAGGAGAATGTGGTGGAGGAGCGAAGGAGGGGAGGAGGGGAGGGGAGGAGAAGGAGCAGAGAATGAAGAAGACCGGGAAACAAGGAGACGAAGAGGAACAAGAAGGAGATGGACAAGAGGAAGAAAGAAAAACAAATTTGAGGTTTGGGGAATAGATGTAAATTTTCCTAGTAAAGCCGAGCAAACATATCCCAAGAGAAGGAAGTCAGCTGTGATCTAGGCTCTTCCTTCTTACAGCCAGCAACTAAGGCTGCTAGAAGTAGATCATTTTGAAATATGCCCCACTGGGGGCTGGTGGGAAGAATCATTTTAGAAATAATTTAGGGCAGGTCTCAGAAAGTTGTGATGCAGAAAATGGTAGTTGGGACAGATTTCTTGCCAGTTACAGTGAAGAAAAAGGAAATAACAGATCTGGTCTAGGATGATCAACTCAGCACTGAGTGACCTCCCCCACCCCCCTACCCCCCGACTCTGGGTTCTGACATTAGGGCATCTGTCATCTTGACAGGAAGATTTTATTATGCATTTTATTTCAAATATAGTTTAAAGCCCTTTACTTATTTTATTGTGTTTAATCCTGTGGCAGAGGTACTATAAATGAAAGTTGTTCAGTCGTGCCCGACCCTTTGAGACCCCATGGACTACACAGTCAATGGAATTCTCCAGGCAAGAATACTGGAGTGGGTAGCCATTCCCTTCTCTAGGGGATCTTCCCAACCCAG
>SJYV01043404.1:332195-347627 GCA_006410875.1 Neotragus pygmaeus | reverse complement strand
GGCCTCTGATTTCTAATGAGAAATCCACTGTCATTTGAATTATTTTTCCTTTATGGATATGGGGTCATTTTTCTGTAAATTGATAAAGAATTCTTTGTTTTTAGCTTGAATAATTTTTATTATGATATGTTTTGGTTTGTCTTTCTTTGAGCTTATCTTACTGGGGACTTGCTCAGTTTCTTGAGTCTGTAGATTTATCTTTTTTTCAAATTTGGGACATTTTCAATAATTTTTTTAAATTCCTTTTCAGCCCTGAACTCTTCCTCACCTTCTAAGGCTCCAGTTAAACAAGTGTTTGATCTGCTTTTATTAATATAATCCACAGGTCCATAAGGGTTTTTTTAAATTACTTTTTAATCTGTTTTTTCTCTATTGTTCAGGTTGTATCATTTTTCTGTTGTTTTCTTTTTACTGCTTATATGCGTGTTTGGTTTTTAGACAGATGCATAATTTATGACACTGTTCATAATTTAAAATTATATAATTTATATGTATAATATTTATAATTATCATTGTAATTGTTATTTGCCTATAAACCTGATCCCACCTGAGTAATTAATCTCAGTGTTAGAGGTGGGCTGCTGTGTCACATCAAATCAGGATCCACCACCCTCTCACCCTCACATTGCCACTTTTTTCTGCTCAATCTTAGGACACCATGTCAAAGCAAGTTTGCCACAATCATGTTAACAAGATGACCTCTTGATCTGGTATCTCAAAGTGGGAAGCTGAGTAAAGCACAGTGCCAACAGACAACTAGTTGACAAGGCATTTGGGTGCCTCTATCCAGACCCTCAGTACAGAATCTAACTCATGCCACCTATCAGAGCCACACTGCGGTGGTGGTTCTTCCCAGGGTCCCAGAAAGGCGGAACAAGGCTTTGTCCCAAAGGAGGTGCAAGGGCAGGATCATGCGATGCTCGGTCAGGGGAAAGAACTTCAGACACGAATACCAGGAGCCTATCACCTTCTAGGATGCCCAGAGACCCAGGGGCCAAAGTCTAGGATACCAGCACAGGTTCCAAGGACACAAAGCCTATATCTGGAAAGGTCAACGTCTGCAGCAACCCAAAATTCTCAAATCAAAAAACAAGGTATGTCAGGTTGGTAGATGAATTCAGAAGAACTGAATGGTAGCTCACCTAATAAAAACTACCTGGTGTTATCAGCCTAGGCCATCTTCCACCACCCAGTTGCAGCCAACCTCCTTCATTACAGCACAAGCCAGTCCCAAGGGGAAGACGGCCCTTACTCTCAGAACCCAAGGCATACTCATGAGTACACAGGTTACAGCTGGCCCTAAGGCACCGTGGGCTACCCATACTGAGTGCTCTAATCCAGAAAAAGCTAGGGATTAGTCATTTTAACGCAGTTCTTGCAGTAGGTTTTAGAGGCGGAAAGAAACAAACACGTGCAAACACACACATATAAGCGGAAAAAAAGAACCCCAGGCACTCACCCACATTCTCGCGTCCAGTTGTTGCTGCCAGCAGCTGTGAGGTGTCTCGAATTTGTCCCAGGAGATATCACTCCTACTCTTGGAGTCTTTGCTCTGAAGAATAGGGTCAACGTGTTGCTTTCTCGTTGAAAAACCAGCCCAACAGCCAGCACCCTGCGAGGAGAGAGCGGGTCCCTTCACTCAAGCCCCTCCATCAGGGAATGCTCTCACGTTCGAACACCACGAAGGTCACCTGAGGGTCAAGGGTGGGCCTGATAAAGGAGGGTTGCTGGCAGTTGTAAGTGGGGTCCTGATGGAGGAGCAGGCAGAGGCCAGGCTGGAATGCAGCAAGGTGGAAGGGAGGGAGGCTCAGAGACGGGCAGAGTCCTGTCCAAGGCACCGCTACCTTCGCCGGTCTTCCCAGATAAAGCCGGATCCGGCAGAATCTCGAGAGATCAAAGTGCCTGCGGGAGGTCCTAGAATAGAAACGCCTGGGTGCCCTGCGTGCTGCAGGCCCCTCCTCCCGGACTCCTCCTCACGCCACCTAGCAACCACACCCCAGTTCTCATGGGCGCTTCATCCCCCGACCTCAGACTCACCGGGCAGGGGTGCCTCGGCCCAGGGCCCTGCCGACAGCCCCTCTGACTCCAGGCCCACGGCACTACCCACCCAGGGCGCACTAGGGACGGTCCTCGCCGCCCGCCGTCTAGGGTGCTAGGCCCGGCTCCCCTGAACATCGGCAAGCCCTGTTGGGGACCCCTTGCCAAGACCTCCGCAGAGGTGGGCGCAGGAAGCGGGAAGAACACCGCGTCTCCCACGGCCCCCACCAGCCCAGGACTCTGCGAGCGCTACTGCTGGGGCTGTGATGGTGGGAGGGAGGTGAGGGCCCCCGAGGTATATTATAACATTGAAATTAACCTCTAAGTGGATCCAAAATTCTCCCGGGTTGAGGTGGGGGTGAGGGGCGGAGGGAGCTTCTCTCTCCAGCTTCCAAATAACATGAAAAGTTGTTTGCATGTCTTTGGACAAGAATCATTTTGCATTATCAGTCATCTACAATTTACCGAGTTATAACACTTTGGCCTGGTGGGCTGCAGTCCATGGGGTCACGAAGAGTCGGACACCACTAAGCGACTTCACTCACTTTTCGCTTTCATGCATTGGAGAAGGAAATGGCAACCCACTCCAGTATTCTTGCCTGGAGAATCCCAGGGACGGGGGAGCCTGGTGGGCTGCTGTCTATGGGGTTACACAGAGTCAGACATGACTGAAGTGACTTAGCAGCAGCAACACTTTGGCAAAAAAAGAAAAAAGGCCAGAATCAGATAATCTCAAAGTGAAAAATACATTTCACCTACATCTGAGAACCCCAGCTGAAAACCCCCAGCAGAATTTGGTTACTCCATAGCGAGGCCCAAGACTCAGTTAACCCTGGAAACCCCAGCCACATCACCCTTCCTGATGAGTGGGAGAGAATCTGGCAGCCCACCCCACCCCGAGTTGCATGCTGCTTGTCAGCCTAACAAGGAATTTGGATTCCAGTGGCGAGGATCCTCAAGACTTTGTAGTAACATCTCTGAATGCCTCCAAACCCACTGGAAATAAGCAACTTATTTTTTTGAAGTCCGTGAAATAATTTGCTTCTAACAGGAATGAATCTGCCAGGGAACACCTGACTTTAATTATGACAGACATTGCAGGTCTTTAGAGCAAATATCTATCCAAATGACTAGTTGTTGAGTCACTCAGTCGTGTCCGACTCTTTGCAACCACATGGACTGCAGCATGCCAGGTATCCCTGTCCTTCCCCACCTCCCGGAACTTGCTCAAACTCCTGTCATTGAGTCAGTGATGCCATCCAACCATCTTATCCCATGTTATCCCCTTCTCCTCTTGCCTTCACTCTTTCCCAGCATTCTGAGTCAGCTCTTCGCATGACCAAAGTATTGGAGCTTCAGCTTCAGCATCTTCCAAAGAATATTCAGGGCTGATTTCCTTTAGGATTGATTGGTTTGATCTCCTTGCTGTCCAAGGGACTCTCAAGAGTCTTCTCCAACACCACAGTTCAGAAGCATCAATGGTATACATCAATTTTTAAAAAGTTTTTGTTGGAGTATAGCTGATTTACAATGTTGAGTTGATTTCAGGCATACAGCAAATTGAATCAGTTATACATATAACCACTCTATTTTAGATTCTTTTCACATATAGGCCATCACAGAGTATTGAGAAGAGTTTCCTATGCTATACAGTAGGTCCTTATTTTAGTTATTTATTTTGTATATAGTAGCGTGTATGTGCCAAGTGACTAGAACTGTCTCTAAAATCTCAAGTTGTTGGATTTCTACAGCTCTCCACCTATTTTTAACAGTAAGAAGCTAGGAGACAACAGCTTCTGGAGAAATGAGCCTTTGTGATTTAGCAGGACCTCAGTGAGACAGATGGGGCTGGGGGCAGGCCCCAGGACAGCAGTGACCGGTCACCTCTTGCCAAGTTCCAACCCCACCCTCACCCCACACCGTGTCACTGGGTTTACCCTCACTCAGCCTGGCTCAGACCCTGTCCTGCACTACCTGAGGAGGGCGGTGCAGGTGAATGAGCCCCCAGGCGTGGCTGACCACAGAAGCGATGAGCCAGACAGCACACTGTCCTTCCTGGATCAGTATTGCACCTTCCAAAGCAGTGAGAACCTCTTCGAGGAGAAAATGTGCCCCAATGTGACCACTAGTCAGTGCCTGGCACACAGTAGGTCCTGGAGAAATGCGTTTAACCATCCCGATGGCATTCACTATACCCCGCTTTTATGGAAATCAGACTCCCCACATCCCTTTTGTCCTGAGGGAGGAGGTTTAGCCTTAGCTTTAAAAATGTGCAGCTGATCTCGGCTCCTGCGGAGACCATGGTGGTTCAGGCTCAGCCCAGCCCTTGCACACACCCCATGGGACCATGCGCCTAGGTCCCAGGGGTCACACCCTGTCCAGGAGAAGGGTGGCAGAGAAGGACCCAACCTTACAAGGCTAAAATGGAAAAAAGGCCATCAAGGAGTTTCCCGGCGTAGATATCATGGCATCTTAAAAGGTGTCCTGTGGGAAATGGACAGCCCTGTAGGTCTGGGAAACTATGGGTTACACAAACCTAGGTATGTCTCTTGTGTTTCATGGAATCTTTCTCACCAGAGGTGACTCCCACCAGAGATGCAAGATGAAGGTGCTGGATTCTGTGAGCAAAGTGCCCTCTGGGGGAAATGCCTATGGATGTAATAGGGTGGGCTTGTTTAGACCAAATCCCTCAATATTCAAAAAATGAAGATCATGGCATCCGGTCCCATCACGTCATGGCAAATCAGTTCAGTCAGTTCAATCACTCAATTGTTTCTTACTCTGCAACCCCACAGACTACAGCACGTCAGGCCTCCCTGTCCATCACCAACTCCCAGAGTTTACTCAAACTCACGTCCATTGAGTCAGTGATGCCATCCAACCATCTCATCCTCTGTCGTCCCCTTCTCCTCCCGCCTTCAATCTTTCCCAGCATTAGGGTCTCTCCAAATGAGTCAGTTCTTCACATTAGGTGGCCAAAGTATTGGAATTTCTGCTTCAGCATCAATCCTTCAAATGAATATTCAGGATTGATTTCCTTTAGGATGGACTGGTTGGATCTCCTTGCTGCCCAAAGGATTCTCAAGAGTATTCTCCAACACCACAGTTCAAAAGCATCAATTCTTCAGCACTCAGCCTTCTGTATAGTCCAACTCTCACATCCATACATGACTACTGGAAAATCCATAGCTTTGACTAGACAGACCTTTGTTGGCAGAGTAATGTCTCTGCTTTTTAATATGCTGTCTAGTTTGGTCATAACTTTTCATCCAAGGAGTAAGCGTCTTTTAATTTCATGGTTACAGTCACCACTTGCAATGATTTTGGAGCCCCCCAAAATAAAGTCTGTCACTGTTTCCACTATTTCCCCATCTATTTGCCATGAAGTGATGGGACTAGATGCCATAATCAGATAGACAGAGTGCCTGAAGAACTATGAACAGAGGTTCATGACATTGTATAGCAGGCAGAAATCAAGACCACNATAAAGTCTGTCACTGTTTCCACTATTTCCCCATCTATTTGCCATGAAGTGATGGGACTAGATGCCATAATCAGATAGACAGAGTGCCTGAAGAACTATGAACAGAGGTTCATGACATTGTATAGCAGGCAGAAATCAAGACCACAAATACCCAAGAAAAAAAAATCCAAAAAGGCAAAATGGTTGTCTGAGGAGGCCTTGCAAAAAGCTATGAAAAGAAGAGAAGCAAAAGGCAAAGGAGAAAAGGAAAGATATACTCATCTGAATGGAGAGTTCCAAAGAATAACAAGAAGAGATAAAAAAGCCTTCCTCAGTGATCAATGCAAAGAAATAGAGGAAAACAATAGAATGGGAAAGACTAGAGATCTCTTCAAGAAAATTAGAGATACCAAGGGAACATTTCATGCAAAGATGGGCTCAATAAAGGACAGAAATGGTATCACCTAACAGAAGCAGAAGATATTAAGAAGAGGAGGCAAGGATACACAGAACAACTGTACAAAAAAGAGCTTCACGACCCAGATAATCATGATGGTGTGATCAGTCACCTAGAGCCAGACATCCTAGAATGTGAAGTCAAGTGGGCCTTAGGAAGCATCACTCTGAACAAAGCTAGTGGAGGTGATGGAATTCCAAGGGAACTATTTCAAATCCTAAAAGATGATGCTGTGAAAGTGCTGCAGTCAATATGCCAGCAAATTTGAAAAAGTCAGCAGTTGCCACAGGACTGGAAAAAGTCAGTTTTCATTCCAATCCCAAAGAAAGGCAATGCCAAAGAATGCTCAAAAATACCACACAATTGCACTCATCTCACATGCTAGCAAAGTAGTGCTCAAAATTCTCCAAGCAAGGCTTCAACAGTACGTGAACCATGAACTTCCAAATGTTCTATCTGGATTGAGAAAAGGCAGAGGAACCAGAGATCAAATTGCCAACATCTGTTGGATCATCGAAAAAGCAAGAGAGTTCCAGAAACACATCTATTTCTGTTTTATTGACTATTCCAAAGCCTACTGTGTGGATCACAATAAACTGTGAAAAATTCTTAAATAGATGGGAATACCAGACCACCTAACCTCCCTCTTGAGAAATCTGTGTGCAGGTCAGGAAGCAACAGTTAGAACTGGACATGGAAGAAAAGACTGTTTCCAAATAAGAAAAGGAGTATGTCAAGGTTGTATATTGTTACCCTGTTTATTTAACTTATATGCAGAGTACATCTGGATGAAGCACAAGCTGGAATAAAGATTGCTGGGAGAAATATTAATAACCTCAGATATGCAGATGACAGCACTCTTATGGCAGAAAGTGAGGAAGAACCAAAGAGGCTCTTGATGAAAGTGAAAGAAGAGAGTGAAAAAGTTGGCTTAAAATTCAATATTCAGAAAACTAAGATCATGGCATCTGGTCCCATCACTTCATGGCATATAGATGGGGAAAAAGAGGAAACAGTGTCAGATTTCATTTTCTTGGGCTCCAAAATCACTGAAAATGGTGACTGCAGCCATGAAATTAAAAANAATTCAATATTCAGAAAACTAAGATCATGGCATCTGGTCCCATCACTTCATGGCATATAGATGGGGAAAAAGAGGAAACAGTGTCAGATTTCATTTTCTTGGGCTCCAAAATCACTGAAAATGGTGACTGCAGCCATGAAATTAAAAAATGTTTGCTCCTTGGAAGAAAAGCTATGACCAACCTAGACAGTGTATTAAAAAGCAGAGACATTACTTTGCCAACAAAGGTCTATCTAGTCAAAGCTATGGTTTTTCCAGTAGTCATGTATTGATGTGAGAGTTGGACCATAAAGAAGGCTGAGTACTGAAGAATTAATGCTTTTGAACTGTGGTGATGGAGAAGACTCTTGAGGGTCACTTAAACAGCAAGGAGATCCAACCAGTCCATCCTAAAGGAAATCAGTCCAGAATATTCATTGGAAGGACAGGTGCTGAAGCTGAAACTCCAATACTTTGGCCACCTGTTGCGAATAACTGACTAATTGGAAAAGATCTTGAAGCTGGGAGAGATTGAGGGCAAGAGAAGAAGGGGGCAACAGAGGATGAGATGGTTGCATGGCATCACTGACTCAAGGGACAGGGGTTTGAGCAAACTCAGGGAGACAGTGAAGGGAAACCTGGCTTGCTGCAGTTCATGGGGTCACTGAGTCAGACACAGCGACTGAACAACAATAAGGACCCTGAGGTTCCAGGGCGGATGAGAGGCTCATTTAGGGCTCTGCTGAGATGTGAATAGGATTCCCAGATAGCTCAGTGGTAAAGGATCTACCTAACAATGTGGGAGAAGCAGGTTCAATCCCTGGGTTGGGAAGATCTCCTGGAGGAGGAAATGACAACCTACTCCAGTATCCTCACCTGGAGAATTTCATGGGCAGAAGAGCCTAGCAGATTACAGTCCTTTTTATTCAGTCACTAATTCGTATCTGACTCTTTGTGACCCCATGGACTGCTGCACGCCAGGCTCCTCTGTCCTTCACTGTCTCCCAGAGTTTGCTCAAACCCACGTCCATTAAGTCAGTGATGCCGTCCAACCATCTTATCCTCTGCTGCCCCCTTCTCCTCCTGCCCAAATCTCTCCCAGCATCAGGGTCTTTTCTAGTGAGTCAGCTCTTCCCATTGGAGCTTCAATTTCAGCATCAGTCCTTTCAGTGAATGTTCAGGGTTGATCTCCTTGAAGTCCAAGGGACTCTCAAGAGTCTTCTCCAACACCACAGTTCAAAAGCATCAATTCTTTGGCACTCAGTTCAGTTCAGTTCAGTCGCTCAGTCATGTCCGACTCTTTGTGACCCCACTAATCGCAGCACTCCAAGCCTCCTTGTCCATCACCATCTCCTGGGGTTCACTCAGACTCACGTCCATCGAGTCGGTGATGCCATCCAGCCATCTCATCCTTGGTCCTCTCCTTCTCCTCCTGCCCCCAACCCCTCCCAGCATCAGAGTCTTTTCCAATGAGTCAGCTCTGCATGCGGTTGCCAAAGTACTGGAGTTTCAGCTTTAGCATCATTCCTTCCAAAGAACACCCAGGGCTGATCTCCTTCAGAATGGATTGGTTGGATCTCCTTGCAGTCCTAGGGACTCTCAAGAGTCTTCCCTAACACCACAGTTCAAAAGCATCAATTCTTCGGTGCTCAGCTTTCTTCACAGTCCAACTCTCACATCCATACATGACCACTGGAAAAACCATAGCCTTGACTAGATGGACCTTTGTTGGCAAAGTAATGTCTCTGCTTTTGAATATGCTATCTAGGTTGGTCATAACTTTCCTTCCAAGGAGTAAGCGTCTTTTAATTTCATGGCTGCAGTCACCATCTGCAGTGATTGTGGAGCCCAAAAATATAAAGTCTGACAATGTTTCCACTGTTTCCCCATCTATTTCCCATGAAGTGATGGGACCAGATGCCATGATCTTCATTTTCTGAATGTTGAACTTTAAGGCAACTTTTGCACTCTCCTCTTTCACTTTCATCAAGATGCTCTTTAGTTCTTCACTTTCTGCCATAAGGGTGGTGTCATCTGCATATCTGAGGTTATGGATATTTCTCCCAGCAATCCTGATTCCAGCTTGTGCTTCTTCCAGCCGAGCATTTCTCATGATGTACTCTGCATATAAGTTAAATAAGCAGGGTTAGCCTTCTTTATTGTCCAACTCTCACATTCATACATGACTACTGGAAAAACCATAGTTTTGACTACATGGACCTTTGTTGGCAAAGTAATGTCTGTGCTTTTTAATATGCCATTTAGGTTTGTCATATTTTTTGTTCAAAGGAGCAAGCATCTTTTGATTTCATGGCTGCAGTCACCATTAGCAGTAACTGTGAATCCCAAGAAAATAAAATCTGCCACTGTTTCTACTTTTTCCCCGTCTATTTGCCATAAAGTGATGGGACCGGATGCCATGATCTTAGTTTTTTGAATGTTGAGTTTTAAGCCAGCTTTTTCACTCTCCTCTTTCACCCTCATCAAGAGGCTCTTTAGTTCCTTTTTCTGTTAGGGTGGTATCATATGCATATCTGAGGTTGTTGACATTTCTCCAGTAGTCATGATTCCAGCTTGTGTTTCATCCAGCCTGGTATTTTGCATGATGTCCTCAGCATATAAGTTACATAAGCAGGGTGACAACATACGGCCTTGATGTTCTCTTTTCCCAATTTGGAACCAGTCCCTTGTCCCATGTCCAGTTTTAATTGTTCTTCTTGACTTACATACAGATTTCTCAGGAGGCAGGTTAGATGGTCTGGTATTCCTGTCTCTTTAAGAATATTCCACGGTTTGTTGTGATCCACACAGTCAAAGGCTTTAGCATAGTCGATGAAGCGGAAGTAGATGCTTTTTTGGAACTCTCTTGCTTTTTCGATGATCCAGCAGATGTTGGCAATTTAATCTCTGGTACCTTTCCCTTTTCTAAGTCTAGTTTGTACATCTGAAAGTTCTCAATTCACATACGGTGGAAGCCTAGCTTGTAGGGCTACAGTCCATGGGGTCACAAAGGGTCAGACACGAAGAGTCAGGCACAGCTCAGCGCAGTTGCACACAATAACGTCCCTTCAATCCAAAAACAAAAAGTGTAGTAGGTAGCTTGTCCAGCAGGTGGCACTGTTATACTAGGCAATGCCTCTGCGTGGTGTGGCAGCCATTAAACCGTTAAAACTGTTTTCTCCACGAGCTGGAATTCTTGTTTCTGCTGGACCACCAGGGATGGTTTAGGGCGGGGAGGATGTGGCCTAGACGTACCTCTAGCACTTCTACACGTGGTGACGCCGGGCAGGAGAATCCCCTCCGTCACTCACCCAGTGGGAAGGCACTAGAACACCTCGGTTCTGCCCCTCCGTTCAGGGGTCGAAGTCACAACCACAGGACGGTGAATGGCCCACAGGACCTCGCCCACAAGGCCACTGGACATTTCATGCCCTTCTGCAAACTCTGCCAGAACCCTTTCCTTTGAACTCGGGAGCCTTTTTACTCCAGGAGAACACGGACCCGGGAGTCTCACCTGCACAGGAGGCAGGGATTACAGTGATGAGGGTCCCTTACACCAGGACGCCACGTTTTCCCCTGGCTGGGTGCTCAGGGAACAAACGGGGCGGTGGAGCTAGCGCTTCCCACCGGCGGACGGTGGGAGCAGCAGAAAGAAACAGGGCCAGTTTCCTGTCTCCACTCCTCCAGGGTCTACACCTGAGCTTGCCACTTACTGCTCCCAGCGTCTGGTGCCTCGTGCGTGGGCCCAGGGGTTTCTTTCTTCCTCTGCGCAGGCCACCACCTTCCCACCAGCATCCTCCGTCCTTTTTGCCCAACCCAGTGACGAGAAATGGCCCAGGCAAAACAGGGGTCAGGGCTTCACACTCTTTGCATGCACAGTAAAAGATGTAGGAGAGCAAGGAGCTCAAAGAAAATTGTCTCTCCCAACACTGAAGAAATTATGTGAAGAGATAATGTCAAAAATATATTGGATAACTTAAAATGGGACACTAAAAATATTTTAAGGGAATTCTCTAGTAGTTCAGTGGTTAAGACTCTGCTTCCATTGCAAGGGGCAGGGGTTGGCCCCCTGGTTGAGGAACTAAGATCCTCCCACATGCCACCCACACAGCCAAAAAAGTGTAAGTATCCTAAACAAAGGTAGGCAGGGGAAACAGAAGAATGAAAAACAGAGGGCACAAATGGGAAACGAAAAGGGGAGGTCTGGATCTATGCATGTTGATAATTATGTTAAGTGTAAATACGGTAAACACACCAATTCAAGAAACTGTTTGACAGAATGGATTTTTTTTAAAATGACCCAAGTACCTGCTCTCTGCAAGAAACTCTTCACATGTGAGCTCAGTCGTGTCTGACTCTGTGGCCCCATGAACTGTAGTCTGCCAGGCTCCTCTGCCCATAGCATTTTCCAGGCAAGAATACTGAAGTGGAGTGCCATTTCCTACTCCGGGGAATCTTTCCGACCTAGGGATCAAACCCATGTCTCTTGCATCTCCTGCACTGGCAGGTGGATTCTTTCCCTCTAGCGCCAACTGGGAAGCCCCTATTATAATATAGGTAGGTTAAAAAGAGAAAGTATGAAAAAACAAAACAAAACAAAAAAACACCTTGGAAATCCCAACGAACCAAAGAAGGGTAGCTATAGTAATATCAAAGTAAACTCCATAGTAAAGAAATTAGCAGATTTAAAGAGAAACATTACACACTGTTAGAAGACTCAATCCACCAAGAAGGGAAAACACTTCTAAATGTATAAACACCTGAGAACAGAGCTTCAAAATATAAGCAGCAAAAACTGTCAGAGCAGAAAAGTGGCAGTTCAGTTCAGTCGCTCAGTCGTGTCCGACTCTTTGCGACCCCAAGAATCGCAGCACGCCAGGCCTCCCTGTCTATCACCAACTCCTGGAATTTACCCAAACTCATGTCCGCAGAGTCAGTGATGTCATCCAGCCATTTCATCCTCTGTCGTCCCCTTCTCCTCCTGCCCTCAATCTTTCCCAGCATCAGAGTCTTTTCAAATGAGTGGTAGATATATCCACAATTAAACTTGGAAGCTGCAGCACTCTTCTCTGAAAAAAGTGAAAGTGTTAGCTGTTCAGTCCTGTCTCTCTGCGACCCGTGGACTGTAGGGCTCCATGGGGTTCCTCTGTCCACAGGACTCTCCAGGCAAGAATCCTCTGGCTACTTTTGTATGTGTTACACAGAGAAGCTCTCTTCTGTATGTAATACGTTACATAAACAGAGAATTAGCAAGGATAGAACTGAACAAACCATCAACTAACTGGGGTTAATTGCTATTGATAGAACACTCCACAGTCTTTTCAAGCACACATGGAGCATTTACCAAGACAGACTGTATTGTGAGTCACAAATCAAACCTTCACAAACTTAAAAGGATTGAAATCATACAAACTACACTTTCTGACTATAATGAAATTAAATTAGGAATCAGTAACAGAAAGATAACTAAAAATTTTCCAAACACTGCCAAAGAAACAACACACATAAAAAAGCAATCTCAAAGGAAATTAAATTGAAAATACTTTAATTGAAATTTAAATAAATTAAAATAGAAAATTAAATAATTGAAATACATTAAAAGAAAGAAAATTAATATATAACATATCAAAATTTGTGGGATGTAGCTAAAGTGGGAGGGGGATTTATTGCCTGAAATGCTTATTTTACAAAATAAGAAATAAAGTAACCATCTAAGCTTCTCCTATAAAAAAAAATGAGGGAGGGGGTGGGAAGGAGGGAGAGAAAAATAAACCCAAAGTAAGTTGGAGGTGGAAATAATAAGAATCAGTTATTAATGAAACTGAAAATAGACAAGCAGAGAAAAATCAGTGAAATCGAAAGGTGGTTCTTTGAAAGATGAATGCAATTGATGTACCCCTAGTCAGACTGACAAACAGAGAAGACAGAAATTACCAAATCAGGAATGAAAAAGTGACTATAACTCTAAACCTCACAGACTTTAAAACAATAATGTTTCTGTGCCAATGAATT
Source organism: Neotragus pygmaeus (assembly GCA_006410875.1). Taxonomy (NCBI): domain Eukaryota; kingdom Metazoa; phylum Chordata; class Mammalia; order Artiodactyla; family Bovidae; genus Neotragus; species Neotragus pygmaeus. The sequence continues at coordinate 334,595 of SJYV01043404.1, read as the reverse complement.
TGACAGACTATATGACGTAGGTCAAATCTTCAAAAACCACAAGCTCTCCAAACCCACCCACAACATGAAAGATAAGCCAGTCCTATAACAATTTTAAGAACTGAATTTGTCGTTTGAAGCTGTACTTTAAAATCGCCAAGCCCTGTTGCTTTCATTCTCAAATTATTTTTTTAATAGATTTATTGGGATATAATTCACATACCACACAGGTCACCGATTTAAAGTATATAATTGAATAGTTTTGGGTATATTTAGTGTTGGGTAACCATCATCACAATCAATTTTAGAACAGATCAACACGACAGAAAGAAACCCTGAATCCATTAGCAATCACAGCAATCACTTTCTATTTCCTCCTGACTCTTCAGCCCTAAGCAACCACCAGTGTAATTTCTGTCCTATGGATCTGTCTACGGTGCACATTTCATATGAATGGAGTTATATAATACATGGTCATTGTGACTGGTTTCTTTCTCTTATCATATATTCAAGGTTTGTCCGTGTTGAAGTGTGTGCAAGTTCATTTCTTTTTATGGTCAAACAATCTTTTATTATAAAGATATATCACATTTGATTAATTCATTCATTAGTTGATGGACATTTGGGTTTTTCCACCTTTTGGCTGTTATGAATAACTATAAACACTTGTGTAAAGGTTTTTATGCAGACATATGTTTTCATTTCTCTTGTGTATACCCTTAGGAGTGGAATTGCTGGGTCATATGGTAACTCTTGGAGAAGGCAATGGCACCCTACTCCAGTACTCTTGCCTAGAAAATCCCATGGACGGAGGAGCCTGGTAGGCTGCAGTCCACGGGGTCGCTGAGGGTCGGACACGACTGAGCGACTTCACTTTCACTTTTCACTTTCATGCATTGGAGAAGGAAATGGCAACCCACTCCAGTGCTCTTGCCTGGAGAATCCCAGGGATGGAGGAGCCTGGTGGGCTGCCATCTGTGGGGTTGCACAGAGTCGAACATGACCGAAGTGACTGAGCAGCATGGTAACTCTAAGCTTACCTTTTTGAGAAACAGACTTTTCCAGAGCAGCCATAACATTTAAGAGTATATGAAAGTGAAAGTCGCTCAGTTGTGTCTGACTCTTTGTGACCCCATGGACTATACAGTCCATGGAACTCTCCAGGCCAGAATGCTGGAGTGGGTAGCCTTTCCTTTCTCCAGAGGATCTTCCCAACCCAGGGATTGAACCCAGGTCTCCCTCATTGCAGGCAGATTCTTTACCAGCTGAGCCACAAGGCAAACCCTAGAATACTGGAGAGGGTAGCCTATCCTTTCTCCAGCGGATCTTCCCAACCCAGGAATTGAACCAGGGTCTTCTGCATTGCAGGCAGATTCTTAACCAACTGAACTATGAGGGAAGCCCAAGGTATACAGCAAAAGAAAGGGTTATTGGTCAAGATGAGATGTAGGTTTGCCTCAGATCCATCTTACTGACCAACTAGGGTGTTAGGTTTGTAAAAGCAACATTTGGGGTGAGGATTGCAAAGAGTATGACTTTATACTGACTGACTGGTGTGATAACAGGATGATGTTTCAGGGATCCTATCAATCATCAGCCTTTCAGGGGCTGGTGTCTAGAGTGTTGTGCTCAGCATGTAGGCACCACCCCCCATCTTAGTTCCTAAAGAATGACACAAAGATATGTGTCAGATTATGATGTATGCCTTGAGAAGAACTAAAATTTTATCACNGACCACTATGTCTACTACTGTGGGAAAGAATCCTTTAGGAAAAAAGGAATAGCCCTCATAGTCACAAAAGAGTTTAAAATGCAGTACTTGGATGCAATCTCAAAAATGACAGAATTATCTCTGTTCATTTCCAAGGCAAACCATTCAATATCACAGTAATCCAAGTCTAAGCCCCAACAAGTAATGCTGAAGAAGCTGAAGTTGAATGGTTCTATGAGACCTACAAGACCTTCTAGAACTAACACCCCAAAAAAGATGTCCTTTTCATTATTGGGGACTAGAATCCAAAAGTAGGAAGTCAAGAGATACCGGGACTAACAGGCAAATTTGGCCTTGCTGTACAAAATGAAGCAGGACAAAGATTGACAGAGTTCTGCCAAGAGAATGGTCATAGAAAATACCCTCTTCCAACACAAAAGAAGACTCCATACATGAACATCACCAGATGTTCTGAAAACAGACTGATTATATTCTTTGCAGCCAAAAATGAAGAAGCTGTATACAGTCAGCAAAAACAAGACTGGGAGGTGACTGCAGCTCAGATCATGAGCTCCTTATTGCCAAATTCAGACTTAAGTTGAAGAAAGTAGGGAAAACCACTAGATCATTCAGGTATGACCTAAATCAAATCCCTTACAATTATACAGTGCAAGTGACAAATAGATTCAAGGGATTCGATCTGATAGACA
>SJYV01043404.1:280201-326269 GCA_006410875.1 Neotragus pygmaeus | reverse complement strand
GACAGAGGATGAGATGGTTGGATGGTGTCACTGACTCAGTGGACATGAGTTTGAGCAAGCTCCAGGAGTTGGTGATGGACAGGGAAGCCTGGCATGCTGCAGTCCATGGGGTCACAGAGTCGGACACGACTGAGTAACGAACTGACTGAAAAAGCTACTACATAGCACAGGGAAATATACTCAGATTTCTGTGATAACCTATTTGGGAAAGGAATATGAAAATGAAAAAGAAAGGCTATATATATATATACATATGTTCATAACTGATTAACTTTGTTGTCCACCTAAAAGTAACACATCATCTCCATAAATCAACTATACTCCAATTTAAACAACAACAACAAAGGGCCATAAATCCATGTGTAACACTGTTGTCAAAGGTAGTGCAAAGGCAGCAGATTCATAAGCTGCCCCCTGTTCCCTGGGGGCACACAAGCCCACAGTGCAGGACAACTTCAGAAGCCTTGTGACTCTCCCACCCACACCTCGTCCAGGGCATAAAAAGGCCCAAGAGTTAGTATGAGGGGTTCCCTTCAGCTCAAGTATAGAATGGGGCTCCAGCAGGGCACCTAAAGAGCTCTATTCATGTTATCTGTAGTTTGGAGGGCACCATGGATGGATGTGGGGCTTCCCTGGTAGCTCAGCTGGTAAAGAATCTGCCTGCAATGCAGGGGACACCAGTTCAATTCCTGGATCAGAAAGATCCACTGGAGAAGGGATAGGTTACCCACTTCAGTGTTCTTAGACTTCCCTGGTGGCTCAAATGACAAAGAATCTGCCTGCAGTGTGGGAGACCTGGGTTCGGTCCTTGGGTTGGAAAGCTTCCCTTAGAGAGGGAAATGTTACCCACTCTAGTAAGCTTGCCTGGAAAATCCCATGTACAGAGGAGCCTGGCGGGCAACAGTTCGTGGGGCCAAAAAGAGTCAGACACGAATGCGCAGCCGAGCATATATGTATTGATTGATTAATTTTTGGCTGTGTGGGTCTTTGCTGTGGGCAATTTTCTCTAGTCCCAGTGAGCGAGGGCCACTCTCTAGCTGTGGTGTGTGTGTCTCTCGTTGTGGCGGCTTCTCTTGTTGCAGAGAGGGACTTTAGGGCACTTGGGCTTAGTTGTCTGCAGCTTGTGGAGTCTTCCCAGACCAGGGATCGAACCTGGGTCCCCTGCATCAGCAGGCGGATTTTTTACCACTGGACCACCAGGGAAGTCCTCTGGGTCCTTCTTACGGTCCAGGCCCATCACGTGCCCTCACCGAGGTATACCTCACCTGACTGGGGATTTTGCACTCCCTGGTCTTCCCTTCTGAAATGCTCTGCCCCAGGTCTCATCCTTCAGGGCTCAGCTTAAATTCCTCCTTCTTGGGACCCCCTTCCCTGACTCCTCCTGACCTCCTTCCACTGAGGTTTCTGCCTTCCACTCCCACCCTTTGACCACCACTCTAGCACTCATTTTCTTCACGGTATTTTGTATTTAGCTTTATATTCAGTCCTGTGCTGTGCTGTGCTTAGTGGCTCAGTTATATCGCACTCTTTGCAACCCCAGGGACTGTGGCCCGCCAGGCTCCTCGGTCCATGGGGATTCTCGAGGCAAGAAGACTGGAGTGGGTAGCCTACTTCTTCTCCAGGGGAACTCCTGATCCAGGAATCAATGCGGGGTCTTCTACATTGCAGGCAGATTCTTTACCAGCTGAGCCACCAGGGAAGCCGACATTGATCCAATCACTAGTACTGAGAGCTGTCCCAGGTGCTGGAGACACAGCCAGGAACAATCCAGACCTGCTCTCTTGCTCAGCTGCTCTAATACACTCCACAAGACAGAAGAAGCTGCATCTATTCTGTGGCCTCCAGGCCTGGTACAGAAAAGGGACACAGTAAGCAACTGTTAAAAGAACGTATTGTTCCATTAATGGATCAGTGAAGGAAGTAGGCTTGAACTCATTAAATAGTGTCTTACCTGTAAAGTCTCATAGAAATGAAATATTTGCAAAGCAAATAAACCAACTGGAATACAGCAGAACGTATTTTGGAGCCCAGAGCAAATCTTTTTTGGGAGCAGAGTTCTTTTGTGATGTAAATGATCCATCACCTCCTTCCAGCTCTGTGTTGTTCTTAAGCTTTCCTCCAGCTTGCGAACCTTCTAAGATTTTAGGTAAAATATGTGTGAGTGAGCATTTTGTGCATTTTTCTGAGGCATTCGTATCTCCCATTAGATTCTTAAAGGGTCTGTTACTCCAGAAGGCTCAGAAGATGTGACCCTGGCTTGTGCCTATTTTTCAGGACTGTCTTGATGCGCCCTTTCCTGGTGAATCAATTACCTTGGTAATTGTCTGTTTTTAGAAAATAGATCTTTATTAGCCACAGTTTTCCATCCATCCATCATTAAGAGGGTCCCCAGTTATATGCACTTGGTGAAGCCCATTATTTGTAAAGCATAAAGGTTCTACACTCTATTACTAAGATGGAATAATATCATACATCAAAGAGGCTGAAAGCAACAAGTCTCACAAAAATATGAAAAGCAAGATAAGTTGTTCAAAAGCAGGAGAGCCCTTGGAAATTTCCTGGCGAAGAAAAAAGAATGCTCTCTGTTTCGAGCTGCCTCCGGGTCTCAGAGTGAACTTTAAGATGAAAAAGTTCTTCCCCCAAGAATCACATGAAGTTAATGTCAGAGGGAGTTGTTTTAAGTCACAGCCCCTTAAGCAACAGCCCTTAGAGAAAACCCTGAGCTCCAGCTTCTTGCCTCCAGGAGTCAAATTCCACCCCCTGTCCTCCAGTCTGCCAGCAACTCAGGTGTCCAAACGGAATTGCTCCCTCATCCTGGGGCACACCCCCGGGTCACTGGAGGGCTCCTTTGCATCAAAGGCAAGACACCCCCTGCCCTCCAAGGCCAAATCTGACCCGGAGCTGCCACCTGCCTTTCCTCCATAAAAGATTCCTTATCTTTCAGAGATACATAGGGGAATATTTATAGAATTCAAAACACTTTGAATTCTGGAATTTGCTTAAAAACAGTCATCTGAGGACTGGGGTAAAGATGAACCAGGACTGGCAGATATGGAACTGCCAAAACTGTATGGGAGATATACAGATGTTTATCATTCTATTAGTTCTCCATTCACATATGTTTGAAGATTTCCCCCCAAAACAAGACGCCCAGCAAGGTGATTTCTGGCTAGTGGAAGGACCTTGTTCATGGATAGCAACGGCTCTCTCAAGTGGGCGCAGAGGATTCGGGAGGAGAGACAGCCCTGTACCCCCACGCTCGGGCTGCCCTCTTACCTCCTTGCTTTACAATCCTTCTAAGGTTTATGACGTTTTCTAAAGCTTTCTTCCTGTGTCCATAGGCTTTGAGGAAACTGTTCAGACATCTTCCTGGCTAGGGGCTTAAGGAGGGTCTAAATAAACTGAGGCATTTTTTCAAGGTTCAAGAAGGTTATATACTTCAGGAATTTTTCTGTTTTGTTTTTTTGTTTGTTTCTTCTCTATTGTGGAAATCTTCAAACATATGCAAAAGGAGAACTAATAGAATGATAAACGTCTGTATATCTCCCATACAGTGTTGGTGATCCCATATTTGCCAGTCCTGGTTCATCTTTACCCCAATTCTCAGATGACTGTTTTTAATCAAATTCCAGAATTCAAAGTGTTTCACCTATAAATATTCCCATATATATCTCTGAAAGATGAAGTATCTTTTATGTCATTATAACCACAATACAATGGCTACATCTAGAAACTTTTGATGATAATTCTCATGATATCAAATACACTGTCAATAGTCATCTTTCCTTGATTGTTTCTGTCAGGGAGGATGAAAACTTTCCTCTACATGTCTAGATTCTTCAGGTTGGTCTAAGAACTAAATTGATGTGAAACAGATTAACAGGAGAAAATTAAAAATTTTAATTTTGTACATACAGGAACTCATATACACAGGAGGGTCAGAGATCCTGTTATCAAAGCCAAGCTCATGTGTCGAAAGCACAGTGAGGCCAAACAAACCAACATGATGGAGTCTGGAGCAGACAGGCTTACTGCAGGGTCAGGCAGGGAGAGCAGGCAGTTTGTGCTGCAAAGACTCAAACTCTAGCATGGCTTTGACGGAAGAGCTTTTATAGGCGAAATTTGGGGTGAGGGATGCAGGTGCAGGACTGTCTTCTGATTGGTTGGTGGTGAGGTAACAGGGCGGTGTTTCAGGAATCTCACTCATCAGCCTTTTGGTTCTGTCCATTCTGGGGTCCACGTGCTTGAGCTCAGCCTGAAGTTACCATCCTCCCCCTGGGTGGGGACCTTCGTTCCTATAGAACTCAGAGACATGTATCAGATGGCTCTGTACATCCCTTGAGGAGGAGCTAGGACCCTGCTGTATTGCCACACTAAAGTTTCTTGACTGTCTTCCCCTCGTTTCTGCTTTCCCTCACTTCCCTGTTGGTAACTGACTGAATCTGCCCTTTGGAATTCAGGGAAGGTCTAGGAGGCTGAAACCTTTTCCTGACAAACAAGAAACACAGGACGCAGAAAGGCTTTGGTACCCAGGAGGGCCCCAGAGTGTCCTGCTTGGATTCAACCACACATACATGAGAGGTTCAGAGGCAGGTAAAATGAGGGGTGTGCCATCCTGAGCTGAGGAATGGGGCTTCTGCAGACTGGAGGCTCACTCACACAGCAAGGGGAGCACGTGTTTGGTAATCAGACGTTTGCTCTATCACACAGATGGGAACCCTTAGATACAATTTCTTGCTGGCAATGACTCTTTTTTTTTTTTTTTTTTTTATTTGACTTTACAATACTCTATTGGGTTTGCCATACATCGACATGAATCCACCACAGGGATTGGGAGCTTGTGTACACCTGTGGCGATGACTCTTTTCTGGGAAAAATCTCCAATTTAAATTCTTCCAGGCACTTAAGGGAGGGGCAGTAGTTTCTTTTGAACCTGTAGGATCGCGACTGCCTTTAGCTCAAAGGAGTCCTCATGCAAAAATGGTGCGTTTGGGACAGGTTTGTTCTGAACCCCACATTTCATCAATGACCTTATTTTTACGATGTGTTTAAATCAGAATCCACGTTAAGTGCCACACTTCCTTGTTGGTTGATAAAGCGTTTAAGTCTCTTTTAATGTATAACTTCCCTTCCAACTCTTTTTCCCATGTAATTTATTTGGTGAAGAATTTGCTTCAGCTTTAGACATGCGGTTTTTCGCTTTTTATCTCTGTTTCCTGTGAGATTTCTGATTTTTTTTTCTTTGCTTTGTCTTTTCTGGGAACCAGGTTGGGGGAGGGGCATGGTACTCTTGCTCAGTCATGTCCGGCCCTTTTTAGAGAATCAGCCCTTTCTTTAGAAGGGTCTGATGGTCCCCCAGCCTGAGTTCCCTGGGGCCCAGTCTCTCCAGGGCACCCAGCCACCCCGGCTGCCTGAAACGGCACAGAGAGTTGGGTCTGGGCCTGTTGATGTTCATCAAAGACCACCAGGAGGTCACTTATAAGTCAAACAGAGTTGAGTTTAGTGTCTTGTTGAAACGAGACTGACAGGTGGAAAACTGAGGGGGCTCTCTGGAAGAGTGTCAGGAGGAACTTAGAATCTGATTTGGACTTGAGATGTGTGATTTGGAAGCGGGCTCGGGGAAGTGTGTTTTGCTCTGGATTACATGCTGTCTGGACAGGACGGGTAATCCTGTGATTGTTTAATGAGCCTTATGTGGGAGTCAGGAGGAGGGAAGTGGGGCTAACGCTGTAAACAGTAAAGAAGTTTCAATCACTTTCTGAGCCAGAAGACGAGTCTCCAGAACATTCTTCAGGTCTTGGCTGTTCCTGTTTCTGTTGATGCTCAGGTGTGATTGTTAGATGGCCTTGTTAGTCACTTTCTGAGCCACAAGAGGAGCCCTGGAACATTCTTCAGGTCTTGGCTGTTCCTGTTTCTGTTGATGCTCAGGTGTGATTGTTAGATGGCCTTGTTAGTCACTTTCTGAGCCACAAGAGGAGCCCTGGAACATTCTTCAGGTCTTGGCTGTTCCTGTTTCTGTTGATGCTCAGGTGTGATTGTTAGATGGCCTTGTTAGTCACTTTCTGAGCCACAAGAGGAGCCCTGGAACATTCTTCAGGTCCTGGCTGTTCCTGTTTTTGTTGATGCTCAGGTGTGATTGTTAGATGGCCTTGTTAGTCACTTTCTGAGCCACAAGAGGAGCCCTGGAACATTCTTCAGGTCCTGGCTGTTCCTGTTTTTGTTGATGCTCAGGTGTGATTGTTAGATGGCCTTGTTAGTCACTTTCTGAGCCACAAGAGGAGCCCTGGAACATTCTTCAGGTCCTGGCTGTTCCTGTTTTTGTTGATGCTCAGGTGTGGCTGTCAGATGGCCTTGTTTTTTATCTTCATCTGTCACACCATCCAGTGGCCTTGTCTGCTAGACGTGTCCTAGGAAACTGTCTTTGTTCAACAGGAGAATATCATGGCCGTGTTGTGAGGGCCAGGCCAGCTCCCGGCTGTCAGGGGCCTTTTTGTTCTTCTCCAGTTCTAGTTCTATCTATGTTTTCAGCTTCCTGATGCCTCTGCTGTGAGTCTTGCAGGTGCTGGGCTGACAAGGCTGGCTTCTCAGCTTGCTCCCTGCCAGCTTTCAGCTTCCTCCATTTGCTGGGTCAGTGACCACTCAGAGACTGGATTCTAAATTTTTGCTGCTGTGATCTCTTGGTCTAGTCTCTTTACCTTTTAGGGTTTATGCCTTTTTGTTGTCTCTTTACTGTCTTTAGAGGACTTTGGGGACAGAACAGCGGCATGTGACTGCACCCCCGCAGCGTCTGTAACTGGCAATCATGTCAGGATTTTGTCTGGGGCGTGCTTCTGTCTGAGAACTGCTCGGTGAAGTCTTTCTGCACTTAATGAGGGGATGCCTGGAACTTAAGTCCAAAAAATTCCCTCTTTGATAAACTGGGAGAAATGTGTGGACCACAGGTTGATACTGAGATCAAGAAGTTTCCAATTCCCTCATTTAATTAAAAACTGCATTTTTTCTGCAATCATTCCACTTTATCATCTGATTCTGTACCAAGGACCATGGCACCATGGGGGAGACTCATGGATTCGTTTGTTTCCAAAGTGTATTCCCCACAGCTGAGTAACTTTGTTTCTTTAGGTCTGCAGCAGGAGAAATGTTTGTTTCTTAGAAACTGTTAAGGTAGCAAATACACACTTTAATAAGAACCTTACATCTCATCTGTGAGACCTGGTATTTTTAATTAGCTGGTAGGATAGCTACTTGTCTTTTTTAAGATATAGATTATGAAAGGCCACGTCTGTTTAATGCAATGACATGCTTATACCATGCATCTCAGCAACTTGGCTTGGCTCTGTGGAGAAATAATGGAGGTATTACAAAAGAATCATCGCTAGGATATGATCTCAGGGAACCAAGAATGTTCTACCATGGTCATAATCACACATCCCTTTAATACATTAAAGGTGGAGGGAATACTTTTGTTTCTGCTGCTCAAGATGGAAGTCGGAACCGGGGATATAATGTCTGATTCGTGTTCTGCAAATCCTCAAACATTTAACGGGGCTCACAACAGACTTGTCAAGAGGTCAGTGAGGCAGGGACTGTGTGAAATGGTCTGTGGTGAAATCCGTTTACAACACTCTTTAAAACCTTGCTTTTCTGTTTATAATTGTATTTTTAAAGAGCTGTATTTGCATGTAGACTGGGATTTGGTATTGGACGTGAACATAACCTCTGCATAGAATATGAGGTGCTCAGTCACTCAGTCGTGTCCAGCTCTTTGCGGCCCCATGGACTATGGCCTGCCAGGCTTCTCTGTCCATGGGATTCTCCAGACAAGAATACGGGAGTGGTTGTCACCTCCTACTCCAGGGGATCTTCCCAACCCAGAGACTGAACTCACATCTCTTGTGTCTCCTGCATTGACACGCAGATTCTTTACCACTACTGCCACCTGGGAAGCCCCATAGAATACGAGGAGGGCATGTTATTAGAAAATGACCAGTGTCATTGATGGCAGGTACGTAAAGAAGGCAGAATGCCAAAGAATTGATACCTTTGAAATCTGGTTTTGGAAAAGACTTCTGAAAGTCTCTTGGTCAGCAAGGAGATCAAACCAGTCAATTTTAAGGGAGATCAACCCTGAATATTCACTGGAAGGACTGAAGTTGATGCTGAAGCTGATATTCACTGATACTGAAGCTCCAGTATATTGGTCATCTGATGTGAACAGATGACTCATTGGAAACATCCCTAATGCTGAGAAAGATTGAGGGCGGAAGGAGAAGAGGGCGTCAGAGGATGAGGTGACTGGACAGTATCATCGATGCAATGGACATGAACTTAGGCAAACTCCAGAAGATGGTGAAGGACAGGGAAGCCTGGAGTGCTGCAGTCATGCCATTACAGAGTCGGACATGACTGAGCAACTGAATAACAGTTTTGACAACAGCACCACCCGCTGTGATTTATAGGATGACCCTTGTGTGCCACATATTAAACACATCTCATTTTCACAACAGTGCCATCTAAGGGGTGAGGAAAGAAGGCTGGAGAAGCTGACAATGTTACACAGTCAGGGAACAATGAAGCCTCAGTTCAAATCTGGATCTGACTCAGTTCAGGTCACCTCCTCCAGGAAGTCTTCCCTGACCTCAACATACCCTCCACTATGACACCTGCATTGTACCCTGGATCCTGCTATGCACCTGCCACAAAAGCAGGCTAGAACTTCCTCATTTATTCCCAGCTCCCAGCTCAAAGCAGCTTCTGGATAAATTCATTCAAAACAAACTTAATGCCAAGCCAGGCATCTTTCCTTTGTGACCAGGCACTGCCACTGCTGGTCCCTGTGCAGTCCTCTGGCTCAGGAGCCTGGGGATCTGGGATGAGAACTCTGTGAAAGGAGCCACCTCTTACAGAAACAAATAAAGTATGATGTCGTTAGCACTGGGGCTGAGTTTTTTCCAAAAAAGGAACAAAGCAAAGAGGGGGCAAAGGTTGACAGATGGCAGGCAGACAGGGAGGACATTCTCTGTGTAGACACCCACTTCGTAATCTAACTCTTGCTGGCAGCTCCCTGCGTGGAGGGAACGGTAGAGGATGCATCCAGGGAGTCTGTCATGAAAGCCAGAGGTCTGGGGAGTTGGAGAAATGAAGGCAGCCCAGGACAGGGGGCTACAGCTCCAGAGGACTGAGGGGGCAGATAAAGCCTCATTTTAAACTGAGAACCGTATCCATGTCTGAGTTTAAGACACAGGGAGAAAAAGTATTCAAAAGAAGCAGTCTCCTGTGTCTGGCAGGAGCACTAGGTAGATTAAGCAGTGGGTAGAGGAGGCTCTGAACTGGGGCCACCCAGGTTTGCATGCCAGCTGTGCCACCCTCCAGTGTGACTTGGGCTAGTTCTTTATCTGTGCCTCAGTTAAACCCTCTGAAAAATGGGCTGTTGATAGTACACATGTAACTGAGTTGTTCTGCAGATCAAGGTTAATACCCATGAAGATCTCAGATTTCTCAGCACACCCACCGTGGGCTGAGCATCTGCTCTGTGCTAGCACTGTGCTAAGTCTGTCTCTGCTCAATCACAAGGTTCTCTTATTAGCATCATTCCCATTTCACAGATGCAGAAACTAAGGCACAGATTGCCTACTGCCTTCTACAAGCTCACACAGCTAACAAGCAGCAAAGCCAGGGGCTGAATCCAGACAAAGTGGTGCCGGAATCCCTCTCCCAACCACTTGCAGTGCTGTCTCTCAGAAATACTCTTTTGCTAAAGCAATTATCCTTCAAGTAAAATAAAAAAACCTCATTATTCTAAACCTTAAAGTCAATCTCATAAAAATCTATGAAATAGGATGGTGTAAGTTTAAATAATAGTACATATTTATACTAGGGGTTCAGTGGTAAAGAATCTGCCGGCCAGGCAGATGTGAGTTTGATTCTTGGGTTGGGAAGATCACCTGGAGAAGGGAATGGCTACCCGCTCCAGTGGGGGCTTCCCTGGTGGCTCAGTGTGGTAAAGAACCCACCTGCCAACACAGGGGACTTAAGAGACTTGGGTTCAATCCCTGGGTCAGGAAAATCCCCTGGAGGAAGAAATGGCAACCCACTCCAGTATTCTGGCCTGGAGAATTCCTTGGACAGAGGAGCCTGGAGGGCTACAGTCCAATGGATCACAAAGAATCAGAAATGATTTAGTGACTACAACAACAACAACATATTTATATATTATATCCAGCACAGTACCTAAAGCAGAGAATGAAGTTTAAACATTTTTAGTATTAAAAAGGTACTCTTTTTGTAGGATCAAGGTACCCGTTGTAGGTTGAATTGCTTCCCCGAGAAGGATCTGCAGCAATCTTAACACCTGGGACCTGTTTGTGCTCATTTGGGTGCTCTTTGCTTTCTTCCACATGTGTCTAAACTTGTTAAGAATATTGCACACAGACCAGCATTCGGGTAACTGGGATGAGACACAGCAAACAAGCAGGTCCTCTGTGATAATACCACATGCAGCCTCGGGTGATGAAAGCAAACCCAGTAAATGAAAATTCCACTTTACGCTGAAATGAACCCTTTTCTTTTAAGAAGAGTTGATTAAATTCTGGCTCCACTGTTACCTTTGAAATATTGCTTGCCTCCCCACCCCTCCCCCACGGCCTCTCTCTGAAGGAAAGAGAAATGACGGTGGTTAAGGACAGACTTTCCTTGTCACTTCTGTCTGACCAGGAAGCAAGAACTGGTTGGTGATGTGGAAATGGCAGGACCCAGTGGCATTGCCCCTAGAGACAGGGAAGGTTGCGGGTATGGGGCACATAGGGAGTGCCCCCCCCGCCCCAGGCCTGAAGGGACAATTTGAGTCAGCTGGTATCAGCTCAGCAAGAAACTTGTGCTCTGACAAAGAAGTATGGAGCAGCTAATAGGCAGAAATCCCTACAGCCACAGAAGACCATGTCTGAATGTAGGAAGACAGGCTCCAGAACTTACCACTGGATGTGCTTCTGTTAAAGAATGGAAGGATGGCTACCTCTGCTGTATCACAGAGGTTAATTCTGAGCAGGAGCGGGAGGAGGGGAGGGTCACAAATGACACCTGTTTTGTTTTAATTTTACTTTGTTCTATGTTCTCTTTGGGCTTTCTGTATGTTCTGCCACAAACACCTATGACTTCTGGAATTATAACAGCTATTTTTAAGAATATGAGTATTGAGGGAGGGGGAAAGGGGGAAAGATGGTATATCTTGCAAGACATCAAGATGTGATAGCAGAAAAGTTGCCATAAAAAGATCACTATTGATGACCGATAAACACATGAAAAGATGTTCAATGTTGCTAATAATTAGAGAAATGCAAATCTAAACTACAATGAGGTATCACCTCACACCAGCCAGAATGGTCATCATCAAAAATTCTACAAACAGTGAGTGCTGGAAAGGATGTGGAGAAAAGGAAACCCTCATACACTGTTGGTAGGAATGCGAACTGATATAGCCATTATTGGAGAACAGTATGGAGAGTCCTTAAAAACTAGGAATAAATCTACCATATGGGCCAGTAATCCCACTACTGGGCATATACCCTGAATAAGCCACAAATCTAAAAGACACATGTACCCCAACGCTCACTGCAGCAATATTTACAATATCTAGAACATGGAAGCAACCTAGCTGTACGTCTAGAGATGAATGGATAAAGAAGATGTGGTACATATACACAATGGAATATTACTCGGTCATGAAAAAGAATGAATTTGAGTCAGTTCTAGTGAGGTGGATGAACCTAGAGCCTGTTATACAGAATGAAGTAAGTCAGAAAGGGAAAAACCAAATATCATATACTAACATATATATTATATGTAATCTAGAAAAATGATCTTGTTAAAGCTATTTTCAGGGAAGGAATGGAGATGCAGATATAGAGTGGACTTGTGCACACAGTGGGGGATGGAGAGAGTGGGACCAACGGAGAAAGTAGCATCAACATATACACCATCATGTGTAAAATAGCTAGTTGATGATCAGTCCTAAATATTCATTGGAAGGACTGATGCTGAAGCTAAAACTCCAATACTTTCGCCACCAGATGTGAAGAATTGATTCATTGGAAAAGACCCGGATGCTGGGAAAGATAGAAGGCAGGAGGAGGAGGGGACAGCAGAGGATGAGATGGGTGGATGGGATCACCGACTCATGTACATGAGTTTGAGCAAGCTCTGTGAGTTGGTGATGGACAGGGAAGCCTGGCGTGCTGCAGTCCACGCACAAAGAGTCGGACACGACTGAGTGACTGAACTGAACAGAACAAGTGTCATTTTCTGGCCTTAGGTCAGGAGCCTCAGGTTTCTCTCCTTGAGGGCCCCCGAGGGTAACATACATTGACTCACAAAGCAAAGCCACGGCCTTAGCCACAGACTTCAACATATTCAGTTCCTGGTGAGTTTTCCATGAGAAAAGGGTTTAAAGAAATTAGACATGTAAAACACAGACTTTGGCCCTAAAATGCCAACTCCCACTAAAAGGAACCAGGGCTATTTAGAGAAGTGGCTGATTTCAGATCTGGAGCCAGAAGTGGATAAGATGAGCCTGGGCCATCTTGTCCTGCTTGAAAACGGATCTCAAAGCATCATGGCAGACAAAGACCCAAGGGCCGACTTGAAAAGGCTCCCACAGCCCACATGTGACCATCTGAATAATGATAATGTTTTGAAAGACATGAAATATATTAAAATCCATGAGTTCATATTATTATTCCAGAAAGACCCCCAAACTAGTTGATCACCTTAGATAAGGCACAAACTTGTTATTCTGAAAACCGATAAAGCATGAGAAAGACTTGAGTTTTATCCTGCTTTTCTCTACAAGCTATATTTCAAGATAACCAAGTAAAGAAACAAAATTTATTTCTACAGAAAGCCATTCAAGCTAATAAATGAAGAAGCAATGAGATAAGTAGAAAATCACAATTTTGCAAATCCCCCGTGAAAAACGGACTTAGGTAGCAATGATTAATGGCTGCGAACCATTCAGTGAAAGTCAATGGAACGTATTTGAATGAATCAGGGTGAAAAATGAAATGTGAGCAGAGCAATGTGAGTTGATGTCACCAAAAGTGGAGAACCTTGTCTCTTGGGGTGATGCAATAGGAAGCACACAGCACCACCTAAGAAGTAATTTTGATGGGGAAAAAACCCTGAATCTGATCAAGCCCTCAACTCTACTCCTAGGAAAGGAAATAATCAAGGAGAGAGGAACAGGTTAACAGACAGTTCCAGAAATCAATAAACCAAATTCGGAAATGTAGAAAATTCTACAGGACGAAGGACCCAGTTTCTTCAATAAGTACATAGTTTTTAAAAAGAGAAGGACAACTGTTAGATTAAAGGAGACTTGGGACAATGCAATCAAATGCGGTATATGGCTCCTAATTGCATCCTGATTTGAAAAAACCAACTACAAATATATGTTTTCAAGATAATCAGGGGAAAATGAATACAAACCAGGTACTGGATACTATTAATAGTAGGAATTACTTGGGCTTCCCTGGTGGCTCAGACAGTAAAGAATCTGCCAGCAACGCAGGAGACCTGGGTTTGATCCCTGGGCAGGAAGACCTCCTTAAGAAGGAAATGGCAACCCACTCCAGTATTCTTGTCTGGACAATTCCATGGACAGAGGAGCCTTGTGGCCTACAGTCCATGAGGTTACAAAGGGTCAACTGAGCAAGTAACACTTTCACTTTTTTCAGGAATTACTTATTTTGTTGAATGTCATATTATAGTTAAAGTTTTTAAGTCATTATGGTTACAGACATATATTGAAATATTTGCATATAACATAACCAGCCAAAAAATATAAATGGGAGAGCAATTGGGTCAAGAATGCTGAAAAGTGGGTCTTTGTGGGAAAAGATATTGGCTCTTAAAGTTTTATATCTCTTTAGCTTCTCATCTATGTGGGAGAAAAGACTGGTTTGCTTCTGTTTAATTTCCAATATATTGTTGACCAATATTTTTGTAAAATACAACAAAAGTGAATTGCCAAAAAACTGATACAAAACCAGACATAACAGCATATACATCTAAATTTTTGCTTGGATTCCACACATGTATAATTACACTGAAATAAATACAGTGGGAACAAATGTACTATATGGAACTTGAAAATAATTTTTTAAACTGTGGCTGTTTTTCACTGAATGTGTGTATACAAGTGATGAATGTGGAGAATTGCTATTACTTTAATAACTTTTTGTTATTCCATAATAACCGATCAGAAAGTTATGAGGAAGATAGTGATTCCCCATATTAAATGCCTCAGCACACAGTTTGAACAAAAATCATGGACATCAATATTTAAAGTTTTTAATGTGACAATTGAGCCTGCTTCTTGTTTGTTAATTTATCTAACCTCGTTTGGACTGATGGCAACACTACTCACAGATGATAATATGCCCTGAAAATTTTCTTTGCTTTGTTGTCATGACACTTCTCGTAGAGAAATCAGACTCACAGAGGTGTGAATGGCAGAAGAGTTTAAAGTAATTTCAGCAGGCTCAAAATATTCATTTCTAACTTGTATCCAAAATGAAGCAAATAATGATGTATTTTCAAGATTCATCTTCAGTCCTCGATCTTAGCCAGTGCTATCAATTTATCCTATAAAGCTGTACTTCAATTTAAATTATCCATATCTTTTGATGAAAAAAAATATATTCAAGAACCAGAGATTCTTACATGTACATTATCTTTTGGTGGAAAATAAATTTCATAGGAGCGTGAGTGTACAGTAACAGGCTACCACCTACCTTCCTGATTGTTGTTGAAACAGGTCATAAAAATTACAGAAATCCTAAATTTGTTTTTGCCTTTTGAGTCTTTGTTGCATTCCTTTTGGGGTAAAAGTTTTAAGATCATTAAAAACTTCTAAGAGATGAGACAAATCAACAAGTCTGGAGTCTAGTTTACATCATTAAACACTGGCTCAAACTGACTCTTTATATTACAGAAAAATGAGGAATTTGTTCTGCATTATATTCCAAAAGAATTTTCCCCACAACAAACATTGTACCTCAGCATGCAGTAAAAGATTATGTTCCACACCCATACATCACATAAAAAGTAGAATGACTTGGATAGCTCAAATGATAAAGAATCTGCCTGCAATACAGAGAGACCCTGGGTCAGGAAGATCCCCTGGAGAAGGGCATGGCGACCCACTCAACTATTCTTGCCTGGAGAATTCCATGCACAGAGGGCATGGAGTGGGCTAGAGTCCAAGGGGTCACAAAGAGTCAGACACGACTGAGCTACCAACACTTTCACTTTCATTACAGTGTTGACTTACATTATTTTGTTCTTTTTTATGACTGAGTAGAATTTCATCACATATATTTACCACATCTTTATCCATTCATCTATCAGTGGACATTTGTTTCCATGTTAATACATCTTGATTTTATGTAATTTATAGATTCTTAATTAATCATTAAATACACTATTTAGTTCACCTGATTTTTTTGTTTGTTTTGGTAACAAGACTTTCTCATTAAAGGAAACAGTGTATTAATTCACAAGCTCCTTAATCCAGGTGACTGCTCCAGAATATTCTTCCATCATTGTGACTGTGCTATTGGAACATGCTCTCCTAAACAAAACAAACTTGAAAACACATTTGTTGACAATATATTCTTTTATAATTTTATACAGTTCAGAGCTAGTTGTGTTTATTGGCAATGAAGTTAAAAAGAATCCTTCATATCACCATCATGTTCAAATTGCACACATAGTAGAATTACCATGATACCAAATCTGTGCATTATTTACACTACAGTGAAAAATTCTTTACTGGCTTTCTGTGCTCTGTGGGTTAGTTTTCTGATACAGGCAGTTCCTGTATCAAGCTATAGTCATTGAAACATGGGGTCAAGTAACATAGGGTTAATAGATCAATCAATTGCTAGCTTCCTAATTAAACTAATAATTTGCTAAATTAAAAACGGACAAGCTTGATTAAAAAAATTACATGTCATAAAAATAAACAAATGATTAAACTCATATTTTTATACTCTTTTAGATTTCAGTTGCCAAATTAAACTGAAAATTGTATGTGTTGCAATGTGGTACATTGGTCACTTTGTACACAATTCACCATGTAAGTTTAACAAATCCAAACTGTCTATATCCTGCTACTTGAGATGAATTCAATGAGAGGCACTTGGAGGTTGTGGCAAAGTCAAACTGCCATGAAAGTTTCTCAGTGTTTATTCTCAACTTCTATACTTAATGCCTCATGGATCAGAAACAGTCTTTGAATACAAAGGTCCACAGACTATAGTTCGAGAAGCACTATATTATATGATTCTACTTTTATGCGTGTATCTGTTTTCTATTACTGTAGAACAAACTAATACAAAATTAGTGGCTTAAAACAACACAGATTTACCATCTCAGTTTTTCTGGGTTAGAAGTCTAGGCATATTTAGTTGGATCCTCTGCTCAGGGTCTCACAAGTGACAGTTAGGTGTCACCTGGGCTGTCTTCCCATCTGGAAGCTGAATCTGGGAAGAATGCACTTCCAAGCCCGCTCAGGTTGGCAAAGTCAGATCCTTCCGGCTGTAGGACTGAGGTTCATGCTCTGATTGGCTGCTCCTCTCCTTAGGCGGTTCACAGGGGGCTGTTGGCTTCCATCAGGGCCGGCAGGAGAGAGTGTCTGCTGCTTTGCATTTCTTTTAAAGAGCTCATCTGATTTTAGGTCATGCCTGTTCCAGTAATTCTCTCTTTTCATTAACTAGAGGTTACTTGCTTAAGGACTTCACCTACATTTGCAAAATGTCTTCATATTTGCCTTATATGAAACCCAATCATGGGCATAACATCTGGGGGTGGAGATCCTGAAACTTTCTTAGAATTCTGCCTACAAGGTATGTTTTAAATTTTCTTAATAATAAATAAAATTATATATAATATAGAGAAAATATATAATGAATTATATACAGAAAACCCTAAAGAGTCCACCAAAAAACTGTTAAAATTAATAAACAAGCTCAGGAGAGTTGAAAGATACCAAGTCAATATACAAAAATCAGTTGTATTTCAATACAGTAATAATGAACTATCAGAAAAAGACATTAAGAAAATAATCCCATTTACAATTACATCAAAAATAATTTTTAAAAGCAAGATTAAATTTAACCAAGGAGATGAAGAATCTGTACATTGAAAACTATCAGACACTGATGAAAAAAACTGTCATAAATAAAATGGAAAAATATGCCCACAGGTTGGACAAATATTAGTTAAAATGTCCACACTACCCAAAAGGATCTACAGATTCAGTGCAATCCCCATCAAAATGCCAATGACATTTTTCACAGAAATAGAACAAACAATCCCTAAGTTTGTATAAAACCACAAAAGACCCCAAATAGCCAAGCATTCTTC
The DNA here is from genome assembly GCA_006410875.1 of Neotragus pygmaeus. Classification (NCBI taxonomy): domain Eukaryota; kingdom Metazoa; phylum Chordata; class Mammalia; order Artiodactyla; family Bovidae; genus Neotragus; species Neotragus pygmaeus. Next base: position 308,848 of record SJYV01043404.1, on the reverse strand, counting down.
AGAAAGAACAAACAGAGGCACCATACTTCGTGATGTTAAAAAGAAATAAGACCCAAGCAGAGTTACTTGTGATAAGACCCATAAAACCCTTCCATTTTATACGACTCCTTGGAGCATCTTTCTATTTACTAGATAGGATGCTGCTCGATTCATGAATCTTTGAAAAAAAGTCAATTAGATCTTCAAATTTACCCAGCTGAGTTTTTTAAACATTGATTTCGGACTATATTACAGAGTTATAGTAATGAAAACAGTTTGGTATTGACATAAAAACAGACAAATAGCTCAATGGAACAGAATAGAGAGCCAAGAAATAAACCCATGTGTATATAGTCAATGAATTAGGAACTAAGAATATACAGTGCAGAGAGGATAGTCTCCTTAATAAACAGTATTGAGAAAACCAAAAGACACACGCAGAAGAATGAAACTAGACCACTATCTTATACCATCTGCAAATCTGAAGTTGTTGATATTTCTCCCAGTAATCTTGATTCCAGCTTGTGATTCATCTAGCCCAGCGTTTCACATGATTGTACTCTTCATGTAAGTAAAATAAGCAGGGTGACAATATACAGCCTTGTCATACTCCTTTCCCAATTTTAAACCAGTCTGCTGTTCCATGTCCAGTTCTAACTGTTGCTTCTTGGCCTGCATGCAGGTTTCTCAGGAGACAGATAAGGTGGTCTGGTATTCCCATCTCTTTAAGAATTTTCCACAGTTTGTAAGTGATTCATACAGTCAAAGGCTTTTGACTATAGTCAATGAAGCAGAATTAGATGTTTTTCTGGAATTCCCTTGCTTTTTCTATGACCTGATGAATGTTGGCAATTTAATCTCTGGTTCCTATGCCGTTTCTAAGCCCAGTACATCTGGAAGTTCTTGGTTCACATACTGCTGAAATCTGGCTTGAAGGATTTTGAGCATAACCTTATTAGCATGTGAAATGAGTGCAATTGTATGGTAGTTTGGGCATTCTTCGGCTTTGCCCTTCTTTGGGATTGGAATGAACACTGAGCTTTTCCAGTCCTGTTGAGAAGGTAACAGGCAGGAAGGCCAGAGGTCCCTAAGCGTCAAGAAGAAATAAACTGCAAGTGGCAGATATTTCTTTCCTTTTCCACATAAAATTAAAAGAAGTTTCTTTAACTCTGTGTTGAGGACATCTGATTCTTTCTTAAGCTATGGTAATGAAACTATGTACTTACTTTGGAATCTGACTTTCTTCAAAATGGTTCCACCTAAAACTAACTTTTTCTCTTTTCTCAAACCTTGGACTGATAATGATTCAACAAACCAGTCAATTGCTTTATTGTAGGGGATGACACCCCTCATACCATCCTATCTCAAAAATGCATAGTGTGGGAGAGGGGACTGGTGAAACTCCCTCAGCCTTGAGGTGTCCCTCTTATCTGATTAATAGCTTACAAACAGACATAAAACACCTTGCTAAAAACTAGCAAGAGGGCATTCTTTCTGCCTCCTTCTGATGTCTACATCAGAAGCTTTCTCTATCTCTCTTATACTGAAATAAAATTCTGTTACACAAAAAGCTCCAGTGGTCAAGCCTGGTCTCTGTCCCCAGATCGAAATCCTCCCTTCTGGAGGTCACGAATCCTGGCATAGCACACAGCTTGTGGCAGCAAACTTTCACTGTAGCCACTGCTGAGTTTTCCATATTTTCTGGTAAATTGAGTGTAGCACTTTAACAGCATCATCTTTTAGGATCTGAAATAGCTCAGCTAGAATTCCATCACCTCCACTAGCTCTCTTCAGTGCTTCCTAAGGCCCACTTGACTTCACACTCCAGGATGTCTGGCTCTAGGTGAGTGATCACACCATCATGGTAATCCCAGTCACTAAATCTTTTTCGTGTAGTTCTTCTATGTACTCTTGCCACCTCTTCTTAATATTTTCTGCTTCTGTTAGGTCCATTCCATTTCTGTCCTTTATCATGCCCATCCTTGCATGAAATGATCCCTTGATATCTCCAGTTTTCTTGAAGAGATCTCTAGTTTTTCCCATTCTATTGTTTTCCTTTATTTCTTTGCATTGTTCATTGAAGAAGGCCTTATCTCTCCTTGCTATTCTTTAGAACTCTGCACTGAGTTGGGTTTATCTTTCCTTTCTTCCTTGCCTTTAGATTTCTTTTCTTTCCTCCGCCATTTGTAAAGCATCCTCAGACAACCACCATGCCTTCTTTTTCTTTGGGATAGTTTTGGTTACCACTTCCTATACAATGTTATGAACCTCTGTACATAGTTCTTCAGGCATTTTGTCTATCAAATCTAACCCTTGAATCTATTCATCACCTCTAATGTATAATCATAAGGACTTGACTTAGGTCATATCTGAATGGCCTAGTGGTTTTCCCTACTTTCTTCAATTTGAGTCTGAATTTTGCAATAAGGAGCTCATGATCTGAGCTGCAGACAGCTCCAGGTCAGATCTGCCAATGATACCGTTCTAGTGGCAGAAAGTAAAAAAGAGCTAAAAAGCATCTTGACGAGGGTGAAAGATGAGAGTGAAAAAGTTGGCTAGAAACTCAACATTCAAAAAACTAAGATCATGGCATCCAGTCCATCACTTCATGGCAAATAGATGGGGGAAAAGTGGCAACAGTGACAGATTTTATTTTCTTGGGCTCCAAAATCACTGCAGACAGTGACTTTGGCCATGAAATCAAAAGATGCTTGCTCCTTGGAAGAAGAGCTATGACAAACCTAGACAGCATATACAAAAGCAGAAACATTACTTTGCTAACAAAAGTCCAATTGGTCAAATCTATCATTTTTCCAGTAATCATGTATGAATGTGAGCGCTGGACCATTGAGAGCATCGAAGAATTGATGCTTTTGAATTGTGATGCTGGAGAAGACTCCTGAGAGTCCTTTGGACTGTAAGAAGATCAAACCAGTCAATCCTAAAGGAAATCAACCCTGAATATTCACTGGAAGGACTGATGCTGAAGCTGAAGCTCCAATTCTCTGACCACCTGATGTGAAGAGCCAACTCACTGGAGAAGACCCTAATGCTGGGAAAGACTGAGGGCAAAAGGAGAAGGGAGCAGCAGAGGATGGTTAGATAGCATCACCTATTCAATGGACCCGAATCTGAGCAAAGTCCAGGAAAGAGTGAAGAACAGAGGAGCCTGGTAATCTGCAATCCATGAGATTACAAAGAATCAGATACAACTTAGCAACTGAACAACAATAAATGTTATACCATACACAAAAGCAACTCAAAATTGAATAAGACCTGAACAAAAGACCTGAAACCATAAAATTCCTATATTTTCTTCTAGAGGATAAGCTCTCTGACACTGGTCTTGGCAATGATTTTTTTGGATTTAACTCCAAAAGCAAAGGCAACAAAAGCAAAAATGGACAAATGGGACCACATCAAACTAAACAGCTTCTTCTTAACTATCAGTAAAATGAAAAAGAAGCCTAGAGAGTGGGAGAAAGTATTTACAAATCAAATATATGATAAAAGTTAATATGCAAAATATAAAGAACCCACACAAACTCAATAGCAAAAAAATACCCAAACCAAACCATTCAATTAAAAATAGGCTGCTGCTGCTAAGTCACTTCAGTCGTGTCTGACTCTGTGCGACCCCACAGATGGCAGCCCATTGGGCTCCGTCACCCCTGGGATTCTCCAGGCAAGAACACTGGAGTGGGTTGCCATTTCCATCTCCAATGCATGAAAGTGAAAAGTGAAAGTGAAGTCGCTCAGTTGTGTCTGACTCAGTGACCCCATGGACTGCAGCCTACCAGGCTCCTCCATCCGTGGGAGTTTCCAGGCAAGAGTACTGGAGTGGGATGCCATTGCCTTCTCTGAAAAATAGGCAGAGGAAGTGAATAGCCATTTTTTTCTGACAACATACAAAGGGCCAACAGGTACATGAAAAGGTGCTCAACATCATTAATCACCAGAGAAATGCAAATCAAAACCACAAAAAGATATTACCTCACTCCTATTCAAATGGCTATTATAAAAAAGACAAGAGATAACAAATTTTAGTGAAGATGTGGAGAAAAGAGAACAAGAGTACTCTGTTGGTGGGAATGTAAATTGATACAGCCACTATGGAAAACTACCGTATGATTTAGTAATCCTACTTGTATGAAAAATGAAAATATCTTTAAAATAAGAAAGAGCAGCTTTGTAAAAGCAGTCGAACAATAGTGTCACATGACCCTTATTCTCACTCATCACTGTTGGTGTTAGCGAGCCCAGAAACCAAGAGAATGCAGTCTTTGGTATCACTTCTAGTCCTTCATGCAAGGAAATGATTAACACCTGGGGCACGATGAGGCTGGTGGTGGATTTGCTTCCAGGAAAGCAAGGCTCCCGCAGTCTGTTGGTCAATGGTTTTGATGCTATTAGTGTGTTAGTCACTCCGTTGTATCTGACTCTTTTCAACCCCTTGAACTGTAGCCTGCCAGACTCTTCTGTCCATTGGATTCTCCAGGCAAGAATGCTGGAGTGGGTTGCCATTCCCTTCTCCGGGGGATCTTCCTGACACAGGGATCGAACCTGGGTCTCCAGCATTACGGGTGGATTCTTTACCATCTAAGCCACCATGGAAGCCCACAATGCCGTTAGGGGGGCTTCCAATGAGAGCTCCAGGGGTCTGTCTTTGTGCTTGTCTCGTCAACATTTTGGCAATAACTTTGATGTTTATTTCATTTTCTGACAAAACAGAGCTGGGAAGGAGAGATAAAGTGATAGAAAACAGAATGCAGATTTAGAGTCATCTTGGGAGTCAGGAATGTCAAGTTAACACTAAAAAAGATGAATCTGCACAACTCAGTGAAGGTCAGGCTTTACACAGACATCTTCCATGTCACTTGTAAGTTATTTGAAAGAATTCCTGTGATAAAAGAGGCCCGACGATCTCAGTCAGTGCCAGACCCAATGTCAACCAAGAGTCTGACATGGCAGCTAAACAGATGAGTCCAACCTGAGTTTGCAGCAACTCTTTCTGCACGGCCCTCTCCATGGACCACCACATCTGGGTGTTACACATGAGAGACTCTTCACTGGGCTCACAGTTGCCCAGCCTCCCATTCCCCTCCTTACTGGCTGCACAGCCAGCTCCATCATCACATGTGATGGGACCACTTCCACATCCCAACACCCCAGCCATCACCAACTCTTCATTGCCTACCAAGTCATGCAGAAAACTTTAGCCTGGAAGGCAAGTGCTCCGTGTTTTGGCCACCTCCTCTTTCCAGCCTCCTTCTCCCCACTCTCTCCTCCACGTTTCAACTGAACTTGAGATCTTACCATTTTCTGAGGACATTCCAGCTTCTCTCGCAGGCTGCCATCTCCCTCCGCAGTCTTCCAGCTGCACCTGCTGAAAGTTCTAGCCTTTCCTTCACCTCACCTTACCTCTTCTACTCAACCCTCAATCTCCCACTCAGAAAACTCCATGTTTTTTCTCTTCTTTTAAGGATATATACCCCTAGCATGCCTGATGTGTGTTGGGATTTCTGGGTGGGGTTCTCGTCTGCACCTGGTGGAATGAGGCTCGGCATCCCAGGAAAGTCTGTATTAGGCTCCTCCTCACCAGGGCTAAACTGAGAAATCTCTGCCTAAAGAATAATAGCAGAATGAGCATTAATTGGCAGGATTAAATGTGAACCAATGCTTCTGTTCTACAAAGTAGAACCCACTAGGAAAATTCAGTAGTTTGCAGATTTGGTTCAAGGTCAAAGTGGGACACTTGCTCTTCCCACCTACACCTCAGTGCAGAGAGAAAGGCAGATGGACAGACAGACAGAGAGAGATGGAGTGGCTCAAAAGGGCAGAGTCTACTTACCAGAGTGAACACAGCACAGAAATGGTGGACAGCTGGCCTGTCACTAGGCTTCGGGTCTTGCCATGGGGAAGACAGACTGGGCATCGTAAATGGGTGGTATCTTCTAAGTCTCAGCCACCTGGTCCTCTGGTAAAACAGGTCCCAGTGACTAACCTGGGATCTACCCAACCACAGGCACAACTTCCCCCTTAGAGGGAGGCAGGGATAGCACAGAAAAGAAGCTTGCAGAAAGGTGCAGAATCTTTCTGTTCCCAACTGGGAACTACTGGAAGGCTGAGCTATCATCTTGCACATTTATGAATGACCTCTTTATAATAAGCAGAAACCTGACACATGCTACTCAGGAATTGTGTAGAAATGAATTTGTGACTTACATTTTAAAACCGGCTTTGACAAGCTTGAGTCAGCCAAGGGTATGATGTACAGAATGGGGAGAAGTAGTCCGAAAAATGTATAAGCAAGATTCAAATCATTTTTAGGGGTGAGAAGGGCTTTTTCTGAATTGCAGAAATAAGACCAAACAAGGTCAAATGATCTGTGGGACTCTACAGGGACCCTACAGCTTAAGGCTCTAACAATATAAAGAAGATGCTTCCAGCAATCAGACCTTCGAATAGAGGAAAGGCTGCCTTGAGAGGCTGCCTGCAATTAGAGCAATACAAAGAAGATTCTGGTTCTAAGTCGGGAATTACACTCAGCTTCCCAGTCTGAGTCTATGAAACTAACTTCATGTGGGATTTGAGAGGGCGATAAGAGAATGATTTGGCCAAATATTTGAAAAGCAGATTTATATTCTTAAAGTCTCATTTAAAAAAAAATCCTATTTCTTTTCTCTTTGTCCACCCTGCAGAAAATGTGTTTCAAAGACACTCACACCCCCACGTGTTTAATTATGCTGTATTATCATTGGGTCTTTGGAGTCAAATATAATCAGTCTCTGAGAATATTGGGGGTTTGCATCATTATGTCATGAAGTCACTTATATCAAGGTTCAAATGAATTAAAATATACATACTTTTTCCCTAAAAGTTCAAGGTTGCCTATGACTTTGAAATTGGTAATTAGCTTTATTTATAGGGACACAGCTGGCATTTGACTGAAAAAAAAATGCTGCAACAGGTTTGGCTGTGCACTTCAGTTAAAGAACAGACATTATTTCAATTTTATTTTTTTCCTAACAAAGGATCTGCTGCAAAATTAACAAATCTAAAGCAGTTCAGGGCACAAATGATAGCCTGTATATGTGTAAATATATCAACTAATAAAAGCTACCATCTGAAGCTCAAGAGAAAGCCAGCCTTTGCAATTTTACAATTGGGTGAGCACTAGTTTAATTAATGTGATGAACTTGTGAATTTAGTCAATTTAATTATAGAGGAAATAACTGCATTTTGTTTATTGCTTATTTGGTGTGATTAAAAATTTACTGGAGAAAAATCATGAAAGGTATTTTAACATTTTTCTGAATGCCTCAGTGACATTTGGTGCAAAACAAAAAACAATGAACCATATCTTGTATGTAATATTGAGTTATGTTTCTTCATCACAAGCCGAGCTAGATTTGGTCAGAATCAGCCTGTTGTAAATCAGCAGCTGCTCTCACAATTCACCAGAACAAAACAAATTGTGGAAAGATTGTTTATTAAATTGAGCCCCTTCTTTATTAGTCATTTGCTACAATTTTATTTTATAGTCTCATTTCATTCTAATGCTTTCTCTATCATAAAATGTCAATATTTCTCTTAATATTTCATATTAATTTGTCAAACCAAGCTCACATAATGCCATAAACCTGTCCGGCCAAGATGTGGTAAGGGATGGGGAAGTCAGCTCAACATACCAATATCATGGGCCAAGGATCAAGTTCAATTTCTATAAGAGTTTACTGGGTACTTTCTAGCGCCTTCTGTGTGATAGGCACCATACCAGGCTAGTGATCCTGAGTAAACAGCACAGACAAGGCTCCTGGCTTTGGGAACTCACGGTCTGATGGTGGAGACACTCATGTGAAGAAGCCCTGGTATTACAAAGCAGAGCAGCTCTGGAGAGAAAGAGGAGGAACACCAGGCCCCCCAGGCTGCCCACCCAAGAGAAAGCACAGCACTGAAGTGTCTTTCCAGAGACTTCTAGACCTGAGGGTTCTTTACCAGATTTAACTAAATTAAGAGGAACAGAATACATTTAGATCTGCTTTGNCCCCCCAGGCTGCCCACCCAAGAGAAAGCACAGCACTGAAGTGTCTTTCCAGAGACTTCTAGACCTGAGGGTTCTTTACCAGATTTAACTAAATTAAGAGGAACAGAATACATTTAGATCTGCTTTGTTTTGAAATGTGAAATAACATAGGTGACCCATGGGATGACCAGATAATATTAAGTACTCTTCTGAATGTGTCTGTGAGAGTGTTTCTGGGTGGGATTCCAATTTGAATGAGTAGAAGTAAAGCAGATTGCCCTCCCCAGTGTGGGTGGGTCTCATTCAATCAGATTAAGGCCCAGAAGAGAACAAAACGGCTCCACCTCTCTCTGAGCTGACACTGGTCTTCTCCTGCCTTTGGATTTGGACTGAAAGTTACACCATCAGCTCTCCTCCTTCAGGCTTGGACTGGAACTACTTAGCTTCCATAATCATATATGCCAATTCCTTATAATAAACCTCTTTACACATATATCCTGTTGGCTATATTTCTCAGGGAAATCAATACACCATAACATAGTCAACCTATGAATATCCCTTAGTTTCCAGTAGAAATGGTGTAACTCTGCCTCCTTGGAGGGCTTTGCAACTCAAACAAGTTGAACTGATATCCTTTCTTTGACCTAAACTGGGCATACGTGTTAAGTGAAATGTTTCAAATTTTCCCGTTAGGTGAGGACTAATCCACTTCACTCCCAGAGACTCCAAAGCATTCTCCTGTGACTTCCAGCTTCAGAAATGAAGTGTCATCAGAAGAAGACAGAACTGAGGTGGCCTCCAGGGCAATGATTCGGAATGGTATGCTCAGACCCGAAGAAGGCAATGGCACCCCACTCCACTACTCTTGCCTGGAAAATCCCATGGATGGAGGAGCCTGGTAGGNCATTGCAGGAGGATTCTTTACCAGCTGAACCACAAGAGAAGCCCAAGAATACTGGAGTGGGTAGCCTATCCCTTCTCCAGTGGATCTTCCCAACCCAGGAATTGAACCAGGGTCTCCTGCATTGCAGGCAGATGCTTTACCAACTGAGCTATCAGGGAAACCTGAGGCTGGTAAACTTTCTGTAAAGGGCCAGATAGGGATTCCTTTCAAATTATTCTCTAAAGAGATCACTTTGTAATATATTTTGTATGTGGATGTGTATTGGTTGGCCAAAATGCTCATTGAAGTTTTTCATATGATGTTATGGGAAAACTCAAACAAACTTTCTGGCCAACCCAATATAAACACAGAATCATGCCAAAACGAAAATACATTTGTAGAAATACATCTATATATATGTATATACACACACACATATATACATGTATCTACCCCTACAGAGATTCTCTCATTCAGTACAAATGCATTAAGATAAATTGGTTTTTAACTGTTTTGAATTCTACCTGACAGTCCAAGCATCTAAGACCCAAAAGTTCCATAACTAATTTCTTTAACTGGTAAGTTACATAGTGATAAGTGATTAATGACTAATTTTCAATAATAAGGAATATCTTAACTTTGTAGGCTCTCTAAATACCTAAGAAATCAAACTTACTTGAAAAAAAGAGTTGAATAGTCTAGATATGCTGCTACTAAGTAGAGAATAAAATTTAAAAAGATGCTCTCTCTGAGATGCACACATATGCACAGACTGGAGGGGATAGAATGACATTAAATGAAAAGCTCACAATGAGCAAAGCAGAGTGATCATGACCCTACAGATGGCAGAGCTGGGAGGGGGCCAAAAACTCAGATGAGATCTGCAAAACCCACCACTCCAGATGGCTGTTCAAAGACTATTGTATACCTCACTGAGATGACCTTTGCTGAACATAAACTAGAGGCAACTCAGCTTAATTACAATAAACTAGAGAATCTTCTCTATTAGCCCAATGATTTACAGAATTCATTAAACTGAGTTCGGGTTTTAGCTGAATAAAAAAAGCAAACAATAGTTTAAAAAAATCTTTAAGAAAGCGTAGTTGGAAAATTGTACTGAACTTGCCCAAATGTATTAAAAAACAAACAAAAATGATTTATTTGTAAGTCAAATTAGCCATAAATATAAACTTTACTTCACTTTAAATACTGTTTATGATGGATAAATTATATGAATAACCAAGCAGATAGTGGCTAATTCAGAGGAATTCATTTTTAATATTTACCTTAATTCACTGAAGCAGAGGTTTTAGGTAAGAGCTTACATTCATGACAATGGCTTTGGAAAACAGTTTAATTGATTTAGCCATGCCGCTGGTGTAGTGGTTATCATGCAAGATTCCCAGGAGGTGCAGATTATGTTTTGTACTTGGGCTTCCTTGAGATTCAGCTAGTAAAGAATCACCTGCAATGCAGGAGACCTTGGTTCAATTCCTGGGTCAGGAAGATCCCCTGCAGAAAGCATAGGTTACCCACTCCAGTATTCTTGAGCTTCCCTCGTAGCTCAGCTGGTTAAGATTCTGCCCGCAATGCGGGAGACCTGGGTTCGATCCCTGGGTTGGGAAGATCCCCTGGAGAAGGGAAAGGCTACNGAGTTGGTGATGGACAGGGAGGCCTGGCGTGCTGCAGTCCATGGGGTCTCAAAGAGTCGGACATGACTGACCTGGCTCCTCTGGACATCCCTGAACATATTTCAGCTTGGCTCTTCCACTAGAGTCTAGCACAGCAAGTCCAGGAGTCCACCAAATCTGGATTTGCAGAGGAAGGAGGTAGTGATGGAAAAGTGGTGGCAAGAGCCCGTCCAGAGTGGCGGGTGGCGAGAGCTCAGGCCTGGTGCAGGCCAGGGCCACTTGGGCACCTCCTTCCTCATGGCCACACCCACGCCACACCCCCTGCTCTCTAAGGTGAAGCTGCCTTCAGAGGCGGGAGATTTGATCTTGGGTGAATTGGGTCTGTTGTGAGTAGATTAATTATAACAGAGCAACTGAAAACTGCTCTCCTTGCAATCCTTCTAGGAAAGGGCAGGATTTCCTTCTACTCTGCAAAAGCATCCTGCCTTTTTCAGAACTTCAGAGAATGCCAGTTCTTCAATGATGAGATATGAAAAATCAAGATTGAATAAGGTATTGTTTTTGCCTGACTTTTTTTTTTTAACTCACTCATAGAAAAGTTATTAAAAATGTTTTTGGTAATATATTTAAAGTGTACAATGTGATTTTATACACTCAACACGCACACACACAACAATATATACATTGAGAAATGATTGCCACCATTTAGTTCATTAACACATCCATCACCTCCAATATTTACCTTTTTTTTCCTGAAAACACTTAACTTTGGGGCTGTCTATTCNAATGTGATTTTATACACTCAACACGCACACACACAACAATATATACATTGAGAAATGATTGCCACCATTTAGTTCATTAACACATCCATCACCTCCAATATTTACCTTTTTTTTCCTGAAAACACTTAACTTTGGGGCTGTCTATTCTGTCCCGTTTTTAGTCTCTGTCATGCAGTTGCTCTGATTTTACCAGTTAGCGCATCTCCCCCTCGCCCCCGTCACCCTGACAGTGCGGCTGGGAGCAGGGGGATGTTAGTGTTGGTGGGCACTGCCACTGTGTTGGATTTGACACCACTGGGGTCTGATATCACGCCTTGGTGAACTGTGATTGTTATACCCAAGTCACAAGAGCAGGATGCTGCCGCTCCATCCTTCCACTCGACAGACTGCACTGTGCAGCCGCCACCTGCAGGCCATCTACTGAAGGCCGGGAGGGCAGCATCGAACGGAGCACCCTCCCTGCCTCAAGGACTCTGGCGTCTGCTGGGGGTTTTAACAAGCAAGCCGGAGGTTCGCGTCCAGAGTAGGGTGTGGCAGGACACAGAAGGGACAGATCCAGGCGACGCCGCAGTGCTTTGGAGCGTGGCTATGAAACCCGCGGCTCTTCTGTGTATAAAGTAGATGTGGGTATGGCAGCAGGGAGGCGACGTGCAGGAGGCTTACCTCGCGCAGAATGCTGCCCCGTGGGTGAGGACGCTAGAACGAGTCCCCCCAGCGCTACGCGCAGAGCCCGAGCAGAGCACAGCCGTCCTCACTCAGTGTCGAGGGCCACTCGGCGTCCAGGGTGATAGCGGCAGGAGCGCACGCTGTGGAGGCCGCCTTCAGTTCAAATCCCAGCCCTGCTGTGTCATCTGTGAGTTTCTCAGCCCCCGGGGACTCCGTTCCTGTTTCTAAAATGCTGGGGTTGTAGTATCTACACCATGATGAGGGTAGAATATTCATGAGAATATTCTACGTGAAACCATGTGTGAAGTGCCCAGCACATAGTAGGCATTCAGTAAGCATTTGTTTCCTTGTTTTCTTTGAATTATTGTATTTGCGTTCTGCCTCTCTTTTCTGTGTGTTTTATACAATCACACACTTGTCCAAGTGGAAAATTTAGTGACAATATATTCCTTTATTTTAGTCCCAGTTAAACGGAAGAGGCAAAAGCACCTCCCTGGACCCAACAGATATGACCACCATGATTTTGACTAAGAATAAAGACAGAATACAGGTATTTCACCTAATATATGTATTTGTGTGTATATGTGTGTGTGTGTGTGTGTGTGTATGCCCATAATTGATTTTGTTTTTCAAATGTATTATATGATTCAAGGGGTGGTGATCCACAGTCCACACAGTGTCCTCTCTGTGGATTTGTTCTGTTAAGGCGAACATCTCAGGTGGTTTGCCTCCTCAGGCTGCAGACACCTGACGAGCCCGGAGCACAGCCCACAAGGCACCTCAGGACTGGGGAAGCTCACCCAGGGCTGAACACTTGCCATGGCGAATTTCATTCTGTTTCGGTGAGCATTTGTTAGGCAGCTGTTGTTTTATAACCTAGTGCATGCAGCGATTCTCAAGCCAGGAGATGCTAACAACAATCGGGGTTCCACCACCACATGTGAGGGGCATCTCACATCTGGTTACAGCAACCGTTCGGTACAGAGGTTTGTGAATGATCCGCTTTTTTAAAAGAATAAGTTTGAATGAATTGATATTTATCCCTATAATAACATCTCTCTTGCTCATTTGTGCCTGTGTATTCTTTCCTTGTTGTTTAGTTGCTAAGTTGTACCCAACTCTTTTGTGACCCTCGAGGCTGCTCTGTTCATGGGATGTCCCAGGCAAGAATACTGGAGTGGGTTGCTATTTCCTTCTCCAGGGGATCTTCCTGACCCAGGGACTGAACCTGTGTCTCCTATATTGGCAGGTGTGTTCTTTACCGCTGAGCCACTAGGGAAGCCCCATTCTTCCTTAGAAGGAGGAGAAAAAAATAGAGATGCCAAAGAATATTCAAACTACTGCACAATTGCACTCATCTCACACACTAGCAAAGTAATGCTCAAAATTCTCCAAACCAGGCTTCAACAGTACATGAACCATGAACTTCCAAATGTTCAAGTTGGATTTAGAAAAGGCAGAGGAACCAGGAAAACACGTGGTTTCAAATAACCCTGGCTATGTCTCTGGGAAAGTGCTGCTCACATGTGTCCAGGTGGAGCAAAAATTGAGGACCACTGGATTACGGTAGTTAGATGGCGCTGGTGGTAAAGAATCCGTCTGCCAATGCAAGAGACATAAGAGATGAAAGTTCGATCCCTGGGTCAGGAAGATTCCCTGGAGGAGGCCATGGCAACCCGCTCCAATATTCTTGCCTGGAGAATCCCATGGACAGAGGGGCCTGGTGGGCTAGATAAAGTCCATAGTGTCACAAAGAGTCGGACACGACTGAAGGGACTTAGTATGCACATGTGTGCTAGGTAGAGATTGGATGGTTTTCTCAAGGTCAGATCCCTGCCATCTTCTCAAGTCTGCTGCTTGGGGATTCTGAGAATGATGCTTTCATGTACCCATCAGTATCTTATGAAGATCCGACCATGTGGGGCCCTTTGAGGGCTATATAACATGAGCCCTCCCTTAAGGCCATGATCCTCTAGGAGGGGTAACAAGGTAGATACTCCAACCACCATGATCTCACAGAAACAGAGCAGTGAAAAGAGAGGTGGAGATCAAGTCAAGTCAAAGAGGATTTTGTCCTGACACAGGGATAAGTGAGGACTGTCCCCTGTCCTCACGCGGCTTCCACGGCGAGATGTCCATCGGTGGCTGAAGCCATTCCCACCACTGAAACATGCTAGTTAGGTTGTTACATGTAAATGGGGATTCATTTAAACGCAGCAGAGTAGCTGAATGCCATCCAGGCCTTTACTTTGACTTCATTTTTCTTTAAATTTCTAGTTTAATGTTTCTGTAACTGAGATGTAGGCATTTTACTTCCATGGTATGTCAGAGAAGAGTTTAGAAACTCTGGGCTGTCTCCAACCTTGTAAGTCAAGGTCTCTTTTCTTTGTGTGATGTTTCTAAACAGCTTATAAAATGCAATCCCCGAGCTTCTCGGAGCAATTGAGATCTCGCCTGTGGACTTTCCTTTGGCCATCTCAGGACTAGGGCGAATGCTTGATTCACCCCTGCCCTGTGACAATGTCGGCTGCTTTGGTATTTGAGGAGAAATGCGACTACCTCTCTCTAACTCCTTGTGACAGCAGCCCCAGTCCTAACTATAGCTTTAGGAATTGCAGCACAAAGTGATTCAACTCTTCTATCTTGTTTGCACAGAAAGAGAAGCCAGGATTTACAGTATCTTGTGATCCAAAGAGAAGCACGAACCCCAGCCAAGAGCCAGCTCCACCAGTGAAGCCAAGCTGGTCCAGGAACAGATCTCCTGGCACAAAGGGAAGCCACAGGACCGCCGTGGCATACCCATCCTTGCACATATACACCTACCCGTAGAGTGCCCGGATCACGCCACACAGACACTCCCTTGCTGTGTTACAGGCTAGGCAGGTTTTGTAACGAAGGGATTTGTATGCTCGGGAGCTCCATCCACATGTTGTATTCTGTACTGTGCATCCATCATGCACCACCCTCACCCCAGGAGCCTACAGTGCGTGCAGGATCTCAGGACACATACCTCCCGACTTAAATTATTTTTTCATGAAATGAAATTTTATTATGATGTATCCAAAAGCTTCCCTTATCAGAAATTGAAGTGTGTGCTCATGAAACTACAACACAGATATACCTCAGTTTATATATTCTCTCTAAAATTATGTGCAAAGAAGCTTTAAAAGAGCAGCGTGTATTAAACGTACTCTGGGAGTTTGCTATATTAAATAAAAAGCCCCGTGCCAGAGCTTCCTAGTGACGAATGGTCAGTCAGGCTGCGGGTGTATCAGGTTTGTTCAGGGTGAAGTGTCCCCACACAGAGGAGGAGACTCATGTTCTTGCCTGGAAGTCAGTGTTGTATGTAGTATGCTCAGCATGGCTATGTAAGGTTTTAACCCATTGATTAAAATTCTTTCTCTCCCACAAGTTATTCCCTTTGATTGGTTAACTGCGTAATCTCGTGTGAATAGATACTTTAGATTTTCCGTCCTTGGCAGGCACCAGGCCCCATCTGCTGACTTCGGCCTGTCATGTCAACGTGCTGGACTCGTGTTAAGAAAGGTCTCTCCAGTTCAGGCCAGGCTTCCTGTTTTGACTTTACCTGTTTCCTTTTATGTTGGGTTGAAAGTTTCCTAGTATGTCTTATGTTATCACTTTTAAATCCTTTCAGCCACCACCACCACCTGGATGACTAGAGATGGGAACCACATGGCAGCGTATTGTTAGAATCCCAGTGTCAGTAATCAGCCGACTCTTAGGTCATGTGTCTGTCTGTGTATTGTTGGCGGCGCTGGGCCTCTGTTGCCGCGTGTGGGCTGTCCCCAGTTGCAGAGAGCCAGGGCTGCTCTCTCGGGGGGACGTGGGCTTCTCACCGCGGGCGGGGGCCCCCTCTTGCCGCGGGGCGGGGCCTCCCGGGTGCAGGGGGTCAGCAGTTATGGTACTTGGGCGTAGTTGTGCCAAGGCACGGGGAGACTTCCCAGACCAGGGATCAAGCCCACGTCCCCTGCACTGGCAGGTGGGTTCCGGACCACGGGACCAGCAGGAAAGGCCAGGTGACTTTAGTTTGAGAACCGTTCTAGGTTTACAGAGAAACTGAAAATTTTTAGTACAGAGTTCCCATATACTGCCCACCTCCCCGAAACCCCTCACACACGTGCGTGTGTTTTTAGGGGGAATACCTGCCCTTGCTTTTTACATAGGAGTTTGCAGATGGCCTTTTTCTAGTCCACACCTTACCCGCTGACACTTTAGTCAAACTAGTCAGCATTCTATCTAGAAATCACCCCACCAAAAACCCCACTTTTTGTTCCTAAAAGGACATTGTTAAAGGACAAGTCCCAAAACAAACTGCTCAGGGCAAACCTTGTTTGAAAGTTGTTCAGAAATACTTGTTTTTGTTCCAAATAATTTTGGAGAAAACTAATTTTAAAAATTACTTTCTAGATGACTCTACACATGGACATCACCAGATGGTCAGTACCAAAATCAGATTGATTATATTCTTTGCAGCCAAAGACAGAGAATCTCTATACAGTCAACAAAAACAAGACCGGGAGCTAACTGTGGCTCAGATCATGAACTCCTTATTGCCAAATTCAGACTTAAATTGAAAAAAGTAGGGAAAGCCACTAGACCATTCCAAGTATGACCTAAGTCAAATCTCTTACAATTATACTGTGGAAGTGACAGATTAAAAGGATTAGGTCTGATTGATAGAGTGCCTGAAGAACTATGGACAGAGGTTCATGACATTGTACAAGAGACATGGATCAAGACCATCCCCAAGAAAAAGAAATGCAAAAAGGCAAAATGGTTGTCGGAGGAAGACTTACAAATAGCTGAGAAAAGAGAAGCGAAAGGCAAAGGAGAAAAGGGAAGATATACCCATTTGAATGCAGAGTTCCAAAGAATAGCAAGGAAAGATAAGAAAGCCTTCCTCAGTGATCAGTGCAAAGAAATAGAGGAAAACAAGAGAATGGGAAAGACTAGAGATCTCTTCAAGAAAATTAGAGATACCAAGGGAACATTTTATGCAAAGATGGGCTCAATAAAGGGCACAAATGGTATGGACCTAACAGAAGTAGAAGATATTAAGAAGAGGTGGCAAGAATACACAGAAGAACTACACAAAAAAGATCTTCATGACCCAGATAACCATGATGGTGTGATCACTCACCTAGAGTCAGACATCCTGGAATGCAAAGTCAAGTGGGACTTAGGAAGCATCACTACAAACAAAGCTAGTGGAGGTGGATGGAATTACAGCTGTGCTATTTCAAATCCTAAAAGATAATGCTGTGAAAGGGCTGCACTCAAAATGTCAAAAAATTGGAAAACTCAGCAGTGGCCACAGGACTAGAAAAGGTCAGTTTTCATTACAATCATAAAGGCAACACCAAAGAANTCATGACCCAGATAACCATGATGGTGTGATCACTCACCTAGAGTCAGACATCCTGGAATGCAAAGTCAAGTGGGACTTAGGAAGCATCACTACAAACAAAGCTAGTGGAGGTGGATGGAATTACAGCTGTGCTATTTCAAATCCTAAAAGATAATGCTGTGAAAGGGCTGCACTCAAAATGTCAAAAAATTGGAAAACTCAGCAGTGGCCACAGGACTAGAAAAGGTCAGTTTTCATTACAATCATAAAGGCAACACCAAAGAATGTTCAAACTACTGCACAATTGCACTCATCTCACATGCTAGCAAAGTAATGCTCAAAATTCTCCAAGCCAGGCTTCAACAGTACGTGAGCCATGAACTTCCAGATGTTCAAGCTGGTTTTAGAAAAGGCAGAGATCAAATTTGCCAATATCCATTGGATCATCAAAAAAGAGAGTTCCAAAAAAACATCTACTGCTTTATTGACTACAGCAAAGCCTTTGACTGTGTGTATCACAACAAACTCTGAAAAATTCTTCAAGAGATGGAAATACCAGACCACCTTACCTGCCTCCTAAGAAATCTGTATGCAAGTGAATAAGCAACAGTTAGAACTGGACATGGAACAACAGACTGGTTCCAAATTGGGGAAGAAATATGTCAAGGCTGTATATTGTCACCCTGTTTATTTAATTTCTATGCAGAGTACATCATGAGAAATGCCAGGCTGGATGAGGCACACGCTGGAATCAGATTGCCAGGAGAAATATCAATAACCTCAGATACGCAGATGACACCATCCTTATGGCAGAAAGTGAAGAAGAACTAAAGACCCTCTTGATGAAAGTGAAAGAGGAGAGTGAAAAAGTTGGCTTAAAACTCAACATTCAGAAAACTAAGGTCATGGCATCCAGTCCNCTTGCTATAGAGCCTTTTATGATCACCCCCCCCCCCCCCCGCCCCCACTCACTGTCCTTGCCTCCTGGGACATGCAGAAGGCAGTTTGCAGACTGAGATGTTTAAGTCTTACTATCCAAATGCCCCAGTGAAATGCATGAATGGGTTGACATGACGTTATTACATAAGGTTCACAGGTTCACTTGCTGAGTCTTCTCCTTTTGCTGCTGCTGCTGCTGCTTCAGTCGTGTCCTCCTTTTGGCTTCAACCCAAATACCCATCAGCTAATGAATGGATAAACAAAATATGATATATCCATACAGTGAGATATATTGGGCCAGAAAAAGGAATTGATGGAGCTGAAAACATTACAATAAGTGAAAAAAGCCAGTCACAAAATGCACTCAAAGGGCCCTGCAGAACAAAAGCAACAGTGCAACTCTGCAGTGAGGAATCTGGGGAGAGAAACTGAAATACAATTCAGCAATCTGGTTATGGGATTCAGTCTTGAAATTTGCTAGCTTGATGGCCTTAGTCAAGGTTCAGATTTTTCTAAACTTGAATTTTTTCATCAGTAAAATTAGGATAGTAGTGTTGTCATTTGTGAGGACCAAATGAGACTATGCATTCAGTGCTATGGTAGTTTATTATAGAAATGGGCCCCCAATTACTTCTTCCTGTTTCTCCACCCTTGGTGGTATCCTCCCACACTGATTCTGGGATTAGCCATGTGATTTGCTTTGACTGATGGCACATTAGCAAAGATAATTTGAGCAGAGGGGCATATCATGCATTGGGACTTGCCTTTTATAACACACAAGTCTACCATGTGAAGATGCCTAAGCTAGCTTGCTGGAGCCGTGTGGTGAAGCTGTCAACCAGCCCAACCACCAGCCATGCTAAGAGAAGCCATCTCACACCATCCTATCCCAGTTGACTGCCAGATGACCACAGCCATACAAGAGATTTCAGATGCAGAAGAATCAGCCAGCTGAACCCAACCCAAATCATTGACCTACAAGTCAAAGACCACTAGAAACACACTTGTAGTTAGGCAAAGNCTCCCACACTGATTCTGGGATTAGCCATGTGATTTGCTTTGACTGATGGCACATTAGCAAAGATAATTTGAGCAGAGGGGCATATCATGCATTGGGACTTGCCTTTTA
The DNA here is from genome assembly GCA_006410875.1 of Neotragus pygmaeus. Taxonomy (NCBI): domain Eukaryota; kingdom Metazoa; phylum Chordata; class Mammalia; order Artiodactyla; family Bovidae; genus Neotragus; species Neotragus pygmaeus. The sequence continues at coordinate 289,442 of SJYV01043404.1, read as the reverse complement.
TAACACACAAGTCTACCATGTGAAGATGCCTAAGCTAGCTTGCTGGAGCCGTGTGGTGAAGCTGTCAACCAGCCCAACCACCAGCCATGCTAAGAGAAGCCATCTCACACCATCCTATCCCAGTTGACTGCCAGATGACCACAGCCATACAAGAGATTTCAGATGCAGAAGAATCAGCCAGCTGAACCCAACCCAAATCATTGACCTACAAGTCAAAGACCACTAGAAACACACTTGTAGTTAGGCAAAGTTACCTACTTTGAGCGCTATAGCAAGAGATAGTGTATACCAGAGGAACTAAGAAGGGGAAGCAGTAGGAACTTATTATAGGATTTGGGTGTCTGCTTGGTGATTTCATAAAGCATTTAGGGAAGCTGGAGCCAGTTTTGATTGGGTGCTTTCAGAAAATAGGGTCAGCTTTGTGACTGGATCTCTTGATAATTTTTATCTCTGAGGCAGGAGGATTAAAGTAGGACTACAGTTGTCAGAGGTAACTCATTATCTCTCAGAAGAAAGAGATATTTAATTAGAGTTGCAGAATGTCCTTGTCCCTGTATAGTTTCAGGCATGATTACAAAATAGTCTTGTTCTATATTACTGCATCATGGTCAAAGAACAGCCTTGTCTGAGTATTGTTTAAATGCTGTGAAAATTATATACATTCAGGCACACTACAGCTTCCAGCTGCAAGCTGTTGGGTCCACTTTTTACTTTTCTTATACAGAATCAGGGGCAAATAGTTGTGTTAAGCCTCTAAGTTGTGAGATGGTTCTAAACCCAGAAATACATAAGTAATAAGAATGCTTCGTAATGCCTAAGGTGCGTATAACCCCAGATTCCTTCTAGGGTAGGAGACCCTGACTTCATGGGATTCAAGTGGAGGAAGTAAGCAGAATGTGAGGGAGTTGACCAGGACGACCTGAGGACAAGGGACAGTGGGGACCTCAGAGACCCAAGGTGGCCACGTACATGTAGCAGACAGGGCTCGTTGAACCATCTCCTGTTTGAGCCTGGCACTGCCTCTTTCATATGCTGCTTCCCAGGTACAGACCGTGATGTTCCATCTTTCCCAGGGTCCACTCCTGGCTGGAGGGGCAGCAGGGCAAGAGCAGGTATCCCAGGACCCTTTCTCAGCTAACATCTCTCACAGGCAATGAAAGCTTCTGATGGTCTGTGCATGAACGATCTTTTCTCTTCACCGACCTTTCTGTGGGTTCAGCCATCATAAACAATATCAGAACCTACTTTATTTTTGGTAGAAAGATATACCTGCCTTTGCTCTGAGTACAGAAGGTACTGACCCATTTCAGGGAGGTGTGACAGGGGAGTCATAATTCTGTTATTTTTTCACCTCTTGAATGACCAATAACCCAAGTGAACTCTTCTGCTTTTTGACCAGGTACTTTTAGCTTCATTCACTGCTGGTCAGGCTATGGTTGTAAATCTCCTGAGGACAGGACATACTTCTCGTAGTTACTTCTCTAGCCAAAACCTTCAGTGAAGTTCAAGGGAGAAAGGAGGACAGTAAATCTTATTTTTCCCTTATAAATTCTCTATAAGTTATTCCCTACTGACAGCTTAAAAATCGACTCAAACTTAACCAACTTCTGGGAAGTATTCTTTCACTCAGCTACGAGAATGTATTTTTCCATTCACCCTCAAAGCCAGAGGAGAGTCTGTCACAGTTGGCACAGAAATATTCAGATGACTGAAAAGTAGCCATTCTTCCTGATTTCAAGAAAAAAAAAAAGAAAGTACCCAGGTGGTGTGAGTGGTAAAGAACCTGCTTGCCAACGCAGGAGATCTAAGAGTCATGGGTTCGATCCCTGGGTCAGGAAGATCCCCACATCCCTGGAGAAGGAAATGGCAACCCACTCCAGTATCCTTGCCTGGGAAAGCCCATGGACAGAGGAGCCTGTTGGGCTGCATTACACGTGGTTGCAAAGGGTCAGACACAACTGAAGTGACACAGCACACCCAAGTCACCAGTGGGAACACTGGATATCTGTGTTGGTTCAGTAGGTTCTTGAAAGAACTTGAAAATCCCTTTCTTCATTTGAAGCTGTTGCACTGTATTTTATATGAAAATTTGTCATTCAAACCACTGGGAACTTTTAGAATTTCAATGGATCCTCCTTTCCTTCCTTCTTACTGTATCAAACCAGTGACGAGTCTAATTGTAGAGCCGGAGCGTCAACTCAACCACAAAAACTGAGATCATCCACTCTTGGCTGGGCAGTTTGTCAGACAATGGCAAACTGTCAGTGGCAACGTTAAGATAGGAGAAGATCCCATATTTTGAAGCCACCATCCCTCAGCAATGATTCCACCTACTTCCACCCATGATAAAAATCCACTGGCCAAATTCCTGACTCTGTACCCCTCTGGCCATCACTAATGGTTTTGTATCTGAGTGCCATGGTTTATAAAATGTGCTTCCACCCATCTCACAGGATTGCTAGGAATATAAAATGATAAGCACAGGCTCTGTGAAATGTTATAAATTTAATGTTATTCCATGAAATCTCACCATAATTCTATCACACTAGGATGCATGGCAGCAGCTAAAACACATGCTTCCCACAAATAACAGGAATAGCTTGTGAGTGCCTCAAGGATAAAAATCATTCCACTCATCTGATTATCCACTGTGATCCACATCNCTTCACATTCCAGGATGTCTGGCTCTAGATTAGTGATCACACCATCATGATTTTCTGGGTTGTGAAGATCCAGGAAAGGAGAAGCAAAAAAGATTAGATCGGCCACGCAGGCAGGATAAAAAGAACCTTAACTAGGCCAGAGGCAAAAAGCAGATAAAGAGAGAAAAGAAAAAAAGAATTAAGAGGTATTTCAAAAGCAGCATAAGCAGGGCATATAGAAGCCAAGAGAGAGGGAATATTCATTCAGAGACATCTCTGATATTCCTGATGTGGCTTACTCAGGAGACTGTCACGCCAAGAGGAAAGACAGAAAAGGTGGAGAAGAAGCCCATCCTATTGAGGAGAAGAAGAAGATAATACTTTTAAGTATTGTTCATGATGAATCTGAAGTTAAAACAGATTATGCTTTCTACTTTTTATTAAGTAGAAAATATGAGATTGAAGATCAGAGGAAATAGTAAGGCTCAGCAAGTTAGGCCATGACGGCGGAATGCTTGTCATTCAACAGGTATAAAGAGATTTAACAAATTATGATTTTTTTAAAACAAAATGGTAATAGGTGTAGAAGGTAAAACAGGCGCAGGTAATGCCACAAAAAGCAATTCAAAGATTTCTAAAATTTGGGCAATATCACACTATAATATCTGCATTCTTGAGGTTTAAGTGGGTACTGTTCTATGGACTCTTGGACAAACAAAACAAGAAAATCCACACAATCACCTATTATTATAAAAACTCCCGAGGCATCAAAACCACAAAGCCTACCAATTTCTCTCTAAACCTGAAACACCAAGAGCCCATGAAAGGCTGTGAAGGATGAAACAGGCCCAGGACATCACCCAGCAAGTCACACGGGCCTCTTCAGATGCTGAGTTGGTCCGGTTAATTCAATAAAATACTCCCAGCCATGAGGAGCAGGAGGGGAAGAAAGAAAATGCTGTAAAGGGCATTTTTAATCCTGTTCATAGTTCATCAGATCCTAATAAAAGAGCTCTGCATGAACAGAGCCTTGGTAATCTTTTCCTATAGCATCAAAACTAAAACCAAATGTTAATTAAAACTTAAAACAACACCCACAATTGTCAAATCTGGTCATATGCAGTTCCGATGCTTTTATTTGACAAGTATTTGTTCAAAACATAGTATTTCTATATTNCTTGGTAATCTTTTCCTATAGCATCAAAACTAAAACCAAATGTTAATTAAAACTTAAAACAACACCCACAATTGTCAAATCTGGTCATATGCAGTTCCGATGCTTTTATTTGACAAGTATTTGTTCAAAACATAGTATTTCTATATTATTTGCCTATGTCACTCATGTCATAAACTTTAAAGGCGTAACAGAAAAATAGTTGTCAAAGAAGCCAAAGATGATTTTATCCTTTACTGTATATATTCTATTGTATTATAAAATGTTTTAATCCATAAATGTAAATATTTACAGAATTACAAGAAAAAATACATCCAATAATGGCTTGAAAACAAGACAGACCAAGTTGAAGGCTCTTGAATGATTACTATTTTAATATTCAATACTTGAAAGTTGTAGAATCTAGATTTCAAAAAGTATCTTAACTCTATGCAAATTTCATTTCAATTACCTTTATCTTCACCTATAGTTGTGGCAGCATCAGCTAAGAAATATTTGATAGGAAAAACCCACCCTCCCCTGACCCCTCATGCTATCACTTATTTAGATTTGAATATATGAAAGAGAGGTGTAAAACATGAGGAATCCCAATTAAATAATTTAAATATTTAATTTAAATAATACTATAGCAGTGCTTAGTGTTAGCAGTGTATTAGTGATAGAAATCTTATCAGATACATACTCCCGTTTCTTTCACTCTGGTTTTGCTCCTAAGGCTTAGAGTAGTTCATAATTAGACCTTTAATATAGAACATAACACAGAATGCAATATGGTGGGATGAGGAAAGTCTAAAATCACGATACTCAAGTTAAATTNCAGAAGATGAATAGATATAATGGGTTATTGAATAGATGCATGCAGGGCCAAGATGATACACAACAACATGGGCATTTGGGTTGTCAAAACATTAAAATACTTCCACTTTGGTTGGTAAATAGTCTCCCTGAGCTCAAGTGCTCCCTGTTGTCCTGATTGCCTTGATGCTGCTCCTCCCACAAAGGCCCCATCCTTTCCACAACAGCAACTGTAGGGTTATCAACTGGCACAGAATTTCATGCTGATAGGAAATCGAAGTGGTTGATGCCAGAGCCCTCAGTTAATTGTGAAACAGTTCGATCGTCCCTCTTGCTTGGATGGATGATCATTTCATTACTGGGCTAGTTTTAAGCTCCAGGACAAGGTTCTTAATAAATCCCATGAATGAGATTTTAATTTGTTGTCAGTATTTCCTAGCTCATAGAATTAAAGTCCATCATAACCTGAGGTCCTTTAAGATTTTAAATTTTGTTGTTGAGTTCCTTTTCTTCACCACACTCCAAAATTTCCAAATAATGATTTGCTACATGTGTGGTGGGACTTTTCCTCAAGTAGTTATTTATTAGATTAATTCACTTTCTTAATATCACGGGTTTGGGGAATTTCTTATTAATTATTTTCTTTCCCACCTAGCTTTGCTGCTGCTGCTGCTGCTGCTAAGTCACTTCAGTCGCATCCAACTCTTAGCGACCCCATAGACTGCAGCCCACCGGGCTTCCCTGTCCCTGGGATTCTCCAGGCAAGAACATTGGAGTTGGTTGCCATTTTCTTCTCCAATGCGTGAAAGTGAAGTCACTCAGTCGCATCCAACTCTTAGCAACACCATAGACTGCAGCCTACTCTGTCCATGGGATTTTCCAGGCATGAGTACTGGAGTAGGGTGCCATTGCCTTCTCCTCCCCACTAGCTTTATTGAGATATAATTGGCATATACCTTTGTATAAGTTTAAGGTATACAATGTGATGATTTGATACATGCATATATTGCAAATGACTGCCACAATAAGGTCAGTTAGCACCTCCACCATCTCACATGATTACCTTTTATGTGTACTGTGAGAATATTTAAGATCTAGCAGCAACTTTCAAGTATGTAACATAGTATTATTACTATGGTTACCATGCTAGTACATGAGAGCCCCAAGACTTACTCATCTTCTAACTGGAAGCTTGTATCTTTTGACCATCTCCCATTCTCTCCCACCCCACCTCTGGCAACCACCATTTTACTCTCGGTTTCCATGTAAATTACTTTCTTGATAGCATAGGTTTGGAGGATTTCTATTCTAAGTAGTTACGTATTATATTAACTCGCTTTCTTAATAGCATAGGTTTTGGGGGGAAGTGCCTCCTAATTATAATGACCAATGGATCCCTCTAGAATGGTCCTTCATTAAATTCTAGAACTTGTGGCAAATGTACACTGACCTCACCAGGCAGAGCTCTCGTCACGTTTTGAAAGAAGAGATGGTCTCACGCAGGTGCTGGTCCAGCCTCATGCTGGTGCCTTGTTATGTGGTTCTAAATCCCCCGTGGCCTTCAGCTCTTCCACCGGGGACTGCCACTTGGAATTCTGCGATGGCTGCCCTCCCCCTACACTGTGTCTATCACACATGGCCCTCCCCCTACACTGTGTCTATCACACATGGCCCTCCCCCTACACTCTGTCTATCACACATGGCTTTGGTGGGGTGGAGCCCCCCGATCCAACTTCACTCAGTTTCCTGCAACAGTCTTTGGGCAGTAATACTACACACACACACACACACACACACACACACACACACACACCTCCCAGCGATGAGTAATAATAGCAAAACAGTATAGCAACAGACAGCGGGGATAGTGTTTCCCATGGGTCTCTTCATCACTGTGCTGAGCACCAGCTGAGCCCTTTGGCCCAATCTTCTCTGTCCAGACCATGCCCAGGGCACAAAGGAAGGGGCTCCTTCTCATCCTTTTTCAAACAGCTAAGAGCCCTTATCAAATACCTAAGAGATTTAGTTTACAAGTCTGGGGCAGGGCCTTGAAATACAGGTTCGTTCCCTTGGGCCAGAGTGCAGTTCTTAGGAAGGGGACCCCTCTCCCCCTCCCACCTTCCTCAATAACTCAGAAACAGAAGGCTCACCCTTCTCAGAGTACTGGTCTCAAGGTTGCAGGACAGAAAAAGAACTCTCTCAGCCCAAGTTTATCTTTGCCTGCTGCATGCCACTTTCTTAAACATGAAGGATGCATCAACTACTATTTGGAAAAGTTTGTCTCAAAGGGAAGTTGATCTCAGAAACATAACATTTAGCATCCAGAATGTGCACTTCACAGCTGGGCCAGGCAATGAAATGGATCAGCCGCGTCTGCATTTTGAGAAGAGAAAAACAGAGTGTCATCTTTCAACAGAGAGAATATGGAAGGATATTTTATAATTAGCTCCACCCCTCTAACACAAAGAATCAAAGAAGTGGAGCAGCCCAGTCCCCTCCATCCGAGCATCAGGAAAGAAACCTTGTGGGAACATGGGGAGAGCCACCTTCAACAGTACCTGCCAGATTTTAAGGGGAGATTTTCTTCTTTCAACATCATTCTCCTCTCTCCTACTGCTAGAGAACTGGCTGAATTTCCCCTTCAAATGTAGCATTTTTTTTGACAAAGTATCACAACTATAGTAACAGGTTAGAATAAATAAATAACACAGAGAGGAAAGGCTTCCGTGTTTGCTGAACGCACCAACTGCACAGGTCTCCAGGGTTACAAGGCTGATTTGCATCACACTCCTGCTCTCTTCTCCATCACGCATCCCCTCCCTGCTTTCCAGAGACCCTGTAAGACAAAGTCTCCATCCTAGCAGATGGCATCTGCACATTTCCACCCAGGACTCTCCGCTCTGCCCCATCCCCCACCCAGCTCTCGCTGGGTGCCTGCTCTGATGCATTCATGTGTTTCCAGGCAGCTCATGCCCAGCGAACTGAAGCTTTGAGCTGTGACCTCATCACAAAGGACTTGCAGCCTGTCTCCCAGCCAGGCTGCCGTCATCTGGGAATAAGAACTGTGCTGGCTGCAGATGTTCTCCTGATCCTCCTGTGCAAAAGCTGAGGATCTGTGGGAAGGCAGACGGTCCTACGAGTCTGAGTGGAGGGTCTCATTACTGATGCTCAGAGCCTTTCTCATTAACAGATAACTTCTATAATCATAACATGTATAGATTTCAAAAGGAAAGAAATGAGCCTCACTGCCAGGCTGGGCAGAGAGGAACAGAGGAACAAGAGCCTCTTCCTTTGTCTAGGTACTGTGGTTCACAAAGCACTTGGTGAGAGTCAGGTCTCCCCATGAAAACAGAAATCCTTCTAGGTCTTTGAAAAGAAGAAGTTAATACAGGGAATCAGTTGATGAAGCTACAGGAGTGCAGAGAAATTCAACAGAAAACAGGAGAAAAGCAGAGATTAGACACAGCAGGAAGCCACAAGCATGCCAAGGCCGGTGAGACAGTTGAGAGCAGAGGGTATAAACAGGGGCTAAAACCAGATCTCCTGCAGATGCTTAAACTGTGAGATGGCCTTGTGGGAGCCGGGACCAAAAGGGAGGGGCTGCCCAGCAGAAACTGGAGCCCCGAAGGGAGCACAGCTACTGCTAAGATTCAAGAGCAGAGAGAGAAGGAGGGGGACAAAAGCAATAGGGAATTTCCTCCCCTCCCTTCAGTTTTCTGCCAGGCCTTCCTTGGCAAGCCTACCAGTGGTCACTGGTCACGAAGCCCTTGAAATGTAGTTCCCTATGATCAAAATAGGAGCAGAGGAAAAGCTGGGGTGGATGTGAGGTATATTTGGTGCCCAGTCTTTCCTTTTTCACAGACTGAAAGACTTGGAATTACAGTGTTGACAGTCTTTAGTTACAGACTTGGAAGACTAAGATGAAGACCAAGAGGTTAGATGGTGATCCCATAGTAAACACCACCGTAGCCCTTCTGACACCATCATACCCTTGGAAGTGAGACAGGAGACAGTGGGGCCCCGGGCTGAGCTGCTGGAGCTTGTCTCCTGCAGACACCTCAAGGGAAAGATAAAGGCAGGAGCAAAGAGGAGCTGAGCTCTGCCTGAGTGAAAAGATAAGATGAGCACATTTTTCATTTTTGTGGTCAAGGACATCTCCCCAACTAAACATGACCCCCCCCCAAAAAAAAGTTCCTCAAAGGTCAAAAAAGGGAGAGGGCATTAGTCCATAATACGTCCTGCCAACCTCCCAGACACTCTTGTGCTGGAATCCATCTTGGCTGAAAGATGTGTGCCCACACTGGAAGGGCTCTGAGTCAGACCAAGTGTTAGTTGCTCAGTTGTGTCTGCCTCTCTGCAACCTCATGGCTTTCCCTCTGTCCATGGGATTCTCCAGGCAAGAAGATGGAGTGGGCAGCCATTCTCTTCTCCAGGGTATCTTCTCAACCCAGGGATCGAACCCAGGTGTCCTGCATTGCAGGCAGATATGGACACAAAGCAAGATGAAGCAAGATGACTGACTAGAGGGAATCGGAAAACTGTCCCCATATAAACAGTTTAAGCCATCCCCCCAAAAAGTTCGTGACTCTCCCACTCCTGTATCTTTCCACACATAATTTTTTTTTTTTTT